>CM071647.1:7651798-8251798 GCA_036419045.1 Scirpophaga incertulas
CTGTTTGTCAAAATTCAAATATAGTTTTATGAGAAAGAAGAGTTCGGTGATTTGATATTGGGAAGATGATGTAGAGTTTGGAGGTTTAGAAGCATAAGTTTTATAGGATAGTTATTTAGTAAAGTTTTAGAAAAAAATAATTCTGTAATTGAGTGATTGTATACAGGGTGACAGGAAATTAGTGGCGGAGCCGTTAAGGGGTGTAGGCACAATTTCAGTCGATTTTACTATGTGACCGTTTTTTTTGTTATCGCTGAGGAAAATGCATTGAATTGCTTACCCTGCACCCCGGGAAAAGCGCAGAATTATGTGGGGCTCTCCTCCTCAGAAGGGGGTAGGGGGGCACTCCACTGACGCCGGCCGCGAGTGCTCGATCGACGGCGCACCCGACATCGCCGCCAGACGCGCCGAGGAGAACTGCCCGCGGCGTGACAGGGCCGTGGGATGCCGTGAGGATGACGCCACGACCCTATCGACGTTGGCTCGCCAGAGGTGAGCCGTTCGCTCGCCTCCCCGATGGACTGGGGAGGCCGTCGATTCCCCGGGGCATCCGGGGGATCCCCGACTGACAGCGACCGGTGCAATGCAGGGTCGGCTTTCCCGGTTTACTATGAGACCTACCGTCCTAAAGTTAATCCTTTCCAAACTATTTGTATTTAAAGAAATTTTACAAAAAAAATCTACTTCAAATCCAAAAACGGCTATAATTCTTAAAAATTGGTATTATTCACCCATTTTTTTTATTTTGCAGCAAGGATATGCTAAAAATGACTATTTATAGTCAAATCTTCGTTATTCTTGTATCTGTATATTTTGTGTGAGTAATGGTGTTTTTTTAGTAAATCATAAATTTTCCCTACAAACATATCCTGGACACGGTTTGTGCTACTTCTGAGGATTCTCAGAAAAAAAAATATATTTCACAACTGAAATAGATAAGATGGAGGTAACCAAGCAGATGACCCTGATATGGAGTCTCCCTCCAGTATATACTTCCAAAGACAAGAAAATAACTCTTCGAGATAATATTTCTATTTTGCAGTAATAGATAATTAAGTTATAAACTGTCAAGTTATTAATTCACAATTTCCTTTGGAGCTTTTCTAAGATGGAAGAAAGTCTTAATTTTATCTACAAAGACTAAACATTCTCCGCTTAAAATTACAACTTCCTAAAATTCATTATAAATTTCAATTTTACTAATAAAATACGTACGCGTTACGTAAATACCTTTTAGTTTATCTGTCACAGCCTCACAGCTGACCTACTTCCATACCCTTAGTTATAGTTAGATAGTATCTTCAAACCATTGTTAGATTGGATGTCTTTCAAAGGGGATGCGTAATTAGCAAGACCCCTTAAAAAGGACGCTTTGAACACGTAACTCTTGAAAACCTTTGAAATGGTTCGTAACTTATAAAAACCTAATATCCAATAGCGATCGAAGTATCGAGAACGAAAATTATAGTACATTGCTTGGTCGTGGTATTTTAAACACGAAGTTCCCATGCGGCAATCTATAGCAAAATAAAAGTTGAGATTCGAATGTAGAGAGTATTCCCTCTGCCTCGCCCTATTATCAAAGTGCCGCATACAGCGCATGCGCGTCGCTATGGTAACGGGAATATGGCCGTCGTGTTTCGAAAATAGGACAGCGGGGCCTAGATGACCCATATAATTTTGTAACAGCTGTGATGCAGTACTTAAGTTGAGGTCAGAGAAATTACATTTCAGAATGTTGATGTCTTAAATTGTGCCTCGAATAATCTAGAATGTGTAATATGTTAGTCTTATTCAAATACAATATAACTTAAAAAGTATATATAACGGAGGCCTTATAAGATTCGCTTGGTGTACATTTTTTATAAGGTAATAAGGTCCTTAATAAAATTACCTTTAAGGTCATTTTATTAAAAGAATATATGTCGATTTGTAAATCTCGCCCATATAAGATTTACTGCTAACGTTAAAATATATATAGTTTTTCTTTTTATAGGACAGGGCAGCAAACGGGTCACCTGATGGTAAGCGATAACCGTTGCCCATGGACACCCGCAACACCAGAGGAGTCACAGATGCGATAAATGGGAATATGCTCTTTTTTGAAGGTTTCGATATCGCATCCGTTCGGAAATACTGCAGGCGACAATTCATTCCACAGCTTAGTAGTGCGTGGCAGAAAATTTATTGCTCAAGGCGCCATATTGTCAATAGATTTATTTCATCTCAAGATAATGAATTCAAAACTCGATTGAGTATTTGTCCAAAAAAATATTTTAAAATAAAAACTGACAAGGGTAGAATATTATGTTTTGAGATGCAAGGTGTGTTGTGTTTTAGATTTAATATGTATGTTATTAAAAATAAATATTTCGTATATATTTCGTATTTCGAAAAGATTGGATAAGCATAAAACACTTATGGTGCGTGGCTTAATTTGGCTTTTTATTTTGAGTTTCAATAAATGAGCAATGTTTGAAAAAGGGATCTTTAATGAGAATATTATTAGCGTATGAAACACGGAAGATTCTTCAAGGTCGTTTGGTACTAACATAGATAAAAAATATAAAAAATCACATACCATAATACGCCACGCCGCTCACTAAATGTTCATTGATCATTTTGTCACTGCACTAGTACGAGAGTCACTGCATTAACACTGCCACAAACATTACACTAGCAATGCACTACAAAATAACACTTAGAGGATGAAATTTGAAATAAGAAGATAGAATTCAACGGAAATCTCATGACGAACAGTCGAGGAAATAAAGTAAAGATATATGATTAAAATCTTTGAGATTCGCAACAAATGTACTACACACACATATATCAAAAATCTAAATTAAAAATGTATTCTTCAAACGGGATTTTTACAATTACTTTCGCACATCACTTATGCTACGTCATCGGTTTATAAGTCTACGACGGTAGACCTTGTACTGGAATAAACCAGAAACTGCTATTTTTTTCCTTTCGGAACCATATTCCAATTACGGAAGGAATATTTCGTATGATCTATTTATTTCTTAATTTTATTTCATATCACTTTTAAGCAAAGATTTGGCTGTATGGGAATCGTACCCTTTGCCTTCCTAGAATAGAAAAAATAATTTAAAAACTCATCGTATTTAGCGGTTGGAGACAGTTTGTTGGCAAATAATACACTCTTTAACAAATCAAATCAAAAATTTATTCTTCAAATAAATATATAACTAGGCCATTAGTTCACAAGTCTATGACGGGAGACCTTGTACTGGAATGAACCAGCAAGAGCTATTTCTTTTCTCCCTGTTTTTTACAAAGTTGTCAATCAAAAGCTGGCCTCAGATAAATAGTCAGACATGTAAAGTCACAGTACCCAAAAATGTCATTACCTATTTTACCCTTCACGCCGGAACTGCAATGGGATCTGTGCTATTATGAGGCAGAAATAGGTAGGATGGAGTTCCATATGCAGAATATTCTGATTTATTAAATTACTAGCTGACCCGTGCCCACTTCGTTGGGCATAATATTAATAATCCCCGAAGCGAGCACGAACGCGAACCGAATCAAACCCGAAGCCATCGCGCGCCGTCCGCTGCTTTGGCCTTCACACTTATGACGATGAGTTTACTTGTTTTCATAGATTCATAATTTTCCGTAATATATGACTAATAAATATGACCTAATGATTTGAATTATTTTATTAATATAAAAAATTAAATTGTCTATGCTAATGTTAAAAAATATACTTTTTGTAATTTAAATATAAAAGTTAGACATATGCTGTCGTTGACTTTTTTGTAGGCATTTTCAAGCTCCACATTTTTTCTCTAGAACTCAAAAATATATCTTTCATAGTTAAGGCAGCGTTCGCAAGAAACGCTTTCATTCGACCGGTTTTTCTCCCATTCACTTTGCAAAACGGGCTACCACATAAAAGCCTTTTTATTCGGTTTTTTATGGTGAAAGAATTTTTAAAATCGGTTCAGTAGATCCCGAGATTACCCCTTACAATTTAACAAATATTCAAACACACAAACTTTACTTCTTTATAATATTAGTATAGATAAGGTAATAATAAGTTTTATAGCAAGTTAAACCCTTTTTATAAAGTTTTATAAAGCAAATAAATAATAATTAGCCTGGCCAAAGAAAGCTGTAAGGCTTGTGTTATAATAGGATCCAGGGCAACGGATGGACATACGCATGTTATACTTGACAGAAATATACATATATTAACAACGATGAGTACGGTACAAATGCAAAAAAAACCACATTCCACTCCCGACTCGCAGCGTGTGCGGACGTCCCCGTACGCTCCGCCCACCTGCACAGTACCCCCCACTCCGCACGTCGCCGCTACGCGCCAGTCGCTCCGAGCTCCCGCTCCGCGCCGCACGCGCCCCGCTCCGTGCCTTCGGGTTATCCTAGCTCCCTTGGGCTAGGTTGACCGTCACGCCTGCAATTTTCATTGCGGACGTGTAAATATACAAATCGACTTAAAAGTCTTTTGCAAGTCCGATTACTGTTCGGCCCTTGGTGGATACCTAACGGTGTAAACGAAGCCAAGTGAGGCATCGACCCGACTGCCTGTCTGCCCCCTTCTGGGGTAGGCGCAAACTCGGAAGGACCTGGTTCCCTTGGCCTTGGCATTTGAGCCTAGTCAACAGCCAGCTCGTCCCCGGTGCGATTTTAAGCATCTCTTCGTGCGCTATTCCTCCGGCCACACGTTGGTCGCATAGGTACACACCCTACACTGAATTAAGTTTCAGTGGAGGACTACGTCCGTGAAAACACTCACTCTCTAGGCTAACTCACCACACGTAGGAGCTTACGCCTCCCTGTCCCGCGTGACAGGGAGGGCGAGCTAGGTCGCCCTTCTCTAATTAGGCTCCCCTGTTAAAGTAGTCCGCCTTAAGCAGTGCCTTAAGCACACCCGCCACTTCGGCGCTCTGACGTCATCGCAACTTGTGCGACTGACGTCACCCCCCCCCCCCCCTCCCCTATACCCATTAACCACCATTATGGACCCAACTAATAAGTTGACGGCAGACATTGCCGCTCAACTATTAGAGAGTAACTTCGCCCTCGAGTCACCCGAGGGGCAAAAGGAGATACTCAAAGCACTCATGGACTCCATCGTCACCCAACTTCTTAAACAACAATCCACGGTTATCCCTAAGATAACCGTAACCACTCCCTCCGCGGCCCCGTCTGCATCGAACTCGCGAGCACCCTCGCCAACCCGCACTCCCTCGGCTAGCCGAACACCCTCGGCTACCCGAACACCCTCCGCGGCCCCGTCCGCACCCTCCTCGCGAGCTTCCTCGCAAACCCGCGCACCCTCTTCAACCCATAAACCCACCGCGGCCCCGCCCGCACCCACCACTCCCTCGATGACCCGCGCGTCATCACCCACACCCTCCAACCGATCGCGCTCGCGATCAAATAATAAACGGGCTGCTAGCCCCACCCCTCCCTCAACCGGCAACGACACTGCCGTCCACCTTTCAGACGCCTCGGACTCTGGCTTCACGCTCGCGTTGAGCCGGAAGAAGAAGCGTCTCGTCAAGCGAGTCGCCAAATCGCCCGCCCCGTCCCCTATGGACACCACACCCGCACCCGCGCCGGCCCCGGTGGCCGAGAAAACAACCCGTAAAACCACTAGAAAACCCCTTATGGCCCCGCCCGCTCCACCCAAACCCCTCCCGGCCCAGCGCGCAACCGGCGCTGCTGAAGCCGCGAAGGAAAAAACCCCACCGCCAGTTTTCCTACGAGACACGGACGCCTGGTTCCGTTTATCTCAAATCCTACGGGAACACTCAATCCCGTACAGTAAAGCCACACGGCTTACCGACATGGTCCGAATCCAAACGGACACCATCCCGGCCTTCCGCGCCCTTACCAAACTTCTCGCAGAACGTGGTTACCCATACCACACATACGCGCTCCCCGAGGAGCGCAAAATCAAAGCTGTCCTTCGGGGCATAATCCCAACCCTTCTCCCTGAACAAATCAAGGAATCACTCCTTGAGCAAGACTTCCCCGTCGAAGCTGTGCACGTAATGCACAACAACGACGGCAAACCATACCCACTGGCATATGTCATTATGGCAAATAATGACAGAGCCAAAGCCCTATACCGCGACAGGAACGTCACTGTCTGCGGCCTCACCGACATACGTGTCGAAGCCCCCCATGCCAAAGGCCCCGGTCAATGCCACCGGTGCCAACTATACGGCCACGCGCAGGCCAACTGTACTGCGCCCGCAAGGTGTGTGAAGTGCCTACTTCCACACCACACAAAAGATTGTCCGCGTACCCCGGACGACCCAACCCCACCCGCCTGCTCTCTCTGCGGCGAGATCGGTCACACGGCCAATTGGAAGGCTGCCCTAAGGCACCCAAATTCAAGCGGCCAACGCGACCCTCCCATCCACCTCCACCACCACCAAACAACACCACCAACTTCCCGCTGCTTCCCAAGCAGCGAACCAAACCTCCGGTTCCCGCTGAACCCCTATCGTGGCGCCAGCGCCCCACCCAACCCAACCCACAACCCAACCCACAACCATCTCAACCACCCCAATCCGGCTACTCAGCAGCCGACGACCTCCGCCTCCTTCGTGAGGCCGCACGGGCCATTAACATGAAGGAGGTCCGCCTAGTCGCAATTAAATTGCGTAACTGCACAGATTGCTTTGAGAGAGCACTAATCATGGCCGACCATGGCGACTTATTCGAACTACTCCAGTAGTTCCTCCACCCTCGCCTAAAAACCCCACCAGCACCCATTAAAAATGGCTACCCGCATACCCCAAGCCCACGGGCGTATAAAACCGGACGGTATTGCATTAAAAACGCTAAACGCACGCTCCCTCAGACCCAACCTCCTTGAACTACGCGAGTTCATCAAGGATAACCCCACCGACCTCATGCTACTACAGGAAACTTGGCTCAAACCAAGTGACAGTAAAGGCCTTTCCATCCCAGGCCACTACCTCGCCGTAACGACCGCGCAGGCCGCCGCGGCGGCGGCACCGCAATCTACTACAGGAAACAGCTTCACTGTTCTCCTCTACCCACCCCTCCCTTAGCTAACATGGAAGCCACGATATGCAAGCTGGCCATGACTGGGCACCAACCCATTGTCATTGCCTCAGTTTACATACCGTGCGGCAAAGACGCCCTAAAAAGCGACTTTGAATCCATACTCGCACTAGGCAACTCAGTGATTATGTTAGGAGACTACAACTCCAAACATACTGACTGGGGCTGCCGTAGTACGAACGCTAACGGCATCCGTCTCCTCCAAATAACCGAGGACCTAAACCTAGACGTACTAACACCGTACGCACCCACCCACTACCCCAGCCAAAGCCGAATCAGACCCGATATCCTTGACTTCGCGTTAGTCAAAAACGTAGCCCTCCGACTCCAATCCATCGAAACCCTAGACGAGCTAGGCTCCGACCACCGCCCAGTATCTCTGATACTAGGCCCCCAGGTCCCTACGCAACCCAACACCAAGCGTATAACCGATTGGAAAGGCTTCCACGACACCCTCTCCTCCCAATTCGCCAACCCACACCCTCCACTCTCTTTAACTGCGGACTGTCTCGACAGCCCGCAGGCTATAGACGACTCAGTCTTAAAAATCACCCACTCCATCCAGCAAGCGGTCGAAGAGAACGTACACGAAGTCACTGTGCCTAGGCGCAAACTTCCACGCGCACTCCAAGACCTGCTTCGCAGGAAAAAAGCGGCCCTCCGCCGAGCCGCCCTCTTCCCAACCCCACAGGAACGAGCGACAGCCAACCGTCTTCAACGGGAGGTCAAAGCTCGACTCACCGAGTATAGGAACTCCCAATGGGAGGACCTATTGGTGAATATCACACCATCCCACCAAGCGTACTACAAAGTGGCGAAAGCCCTCCGTAGCGACGCCATAACCCACACCCCGCCTTTGACTCGCCCTGACGGCTCCACGGCCTTCGACGACGACGAAAAAGCCGACTGCTTCGCTGACAGCATTGCCTCACAATGCTCGCCCAGCACCCAGCCATGTGACCCTAGCCACATCTCCCACGTAGAGACAGAGGTCCTCCGGAGGACCTCCCTCCCTCTACCTGATACCACCCCTCAAGACCCGATCTCCGAAGACGAGGTCTTCTTCATAATTAAAAAACTTAAAAACCGGAAGGCGCCCGGCGCCGACGGCATCTCTCATAAAGCCCTTAAGGCTCTCCCCCGTCAATTTTTGACCATACTCACCATCCTTTTTAACGCTTGCTATGACAAATGCCACTTCCCGACTCCGTGGAAGCAAGCAGTTGTCATAGGCATCCCCAAACCCGGCAAGCCGCTCAACCTCCCTAGTAGCCACCGACCCATTAGCCTACTAAGCGCTCTTGGGAAAGTCTACGAGAGAGCGTTACTTAACAGACTCAAAGACTACCTCTTTGAGAACAATACAATAATACCAGAGCAATATGGCTTCCGTCCTAAACACTCCTGCCCTCAGCAGGTACACAGAATAGTGGAATACGTCCTCAACGGATTCCACCCCCGTAAACTCCTAACCGCAGCAGTCTTTTTCGATGTCGCCAAGGCCTTCGACAAGGTCTGGCATCAAGGCCTCCTATACAAATTGTATAACTGTGGAACGCCTGACCGATTAGTCCGTTCTATCGCGTCTTTCCTCAGCGACAGAACCTTTCGTTTTAAACACGAAGGCACCCTGTCGACCCCACGCTCCCTACTAGCAGGCGTCCCTCAAGGCTCTGCTCTCTCCCCTCTCCTTTACTCCATCTACACCAACGATATCCCCACCTCAGCTAACGTTCAGTTAGCGCTCTTTGCCGACGACACGGCCCTCTATTGCAGAGGCGTTAGTCGGCAACACATAATCCCACGCCTCCAAAACGCAGTCTCAGAGCTAGGTGCCTGGTTCCACCGATGGCGCATTGAAGTCAATCCGGAGAAAAGCTCCGCGATACTCTTTGACGTCAAACGGCGAAACAGGACAGTCCCTTACGGACTCCCTCACATCCGCCTACAGGGCAAAGCCATCCATGGCAGCGCACTGTCAAATATCTAGGCGTCACGCTCGACAAGAGACTTACCTTCCGCCCTCACATAGAGAAAACCTCTAAAAACGCCCGCTATTACCTCTACCGCCTAGGTAATATGATAGGGCAAAAATCAAAAATGTCATTGCGTAACAAACGCACTCTGTACAAAGTATGCATCCGTCCGGTACTCACATACGCCTCGCCCGTCTTTGCCCACGCAAACCCCAATATCCTGCACAAACTCCAGGTAGTGCAGAATAAATTCTTAACCCGAGCTACCAACGCTCCATATTATGTTAGACGCCACGATCTCCATAGGGACGTGGACCTCCCCACCATCCAACAAACCCTTAAACAATTCTCGGAACGCTTCTTCAAAGCGGCATCCGTACACCCCAACCCGTTAGTCCGAGAGGCTGCAAACTATGCACCCTCCTCCTCCCCCTCATACCGTCGCCCTAGAAACGCGCTCACCGACCCTCCCGATCTCATTACTTGCAAATTGCAAACCCTGCTGGACGCGGCATCTGCGCCGCCGAACAGCACGGGTCACTAAGTACCTTCTGTACACAAACAAGCTGACCGACCCACTCTGGGAACCGGCCTATCCCCTGAAGCGTATGCACCGTTAAGGGCTGCGCTACCTCGCCCCCTCCCCTGAGAGGGCGAGCGTTCCGATAAAGCCGATAGGGCCCCAGGCTTTCTGCCCGGCCAAAGGCATTAGGCAGTGTTTAGTTGGTAGGCTGACCTTCCGTCAGAGTCCAACATAACCACCCGCCGTAGACCGGGCGCGGGTGGTATCCGGTGCGAGGTCGTCCGAGCACCAGGGGGTTGTCAAAACGACCACTGTGGTGGCGTGCCCCCTATGAGGATTCACTGCCTCCTCCCGCGAGGAAAAAAAAAAAAAAAAAAAAAACGGTACAAATGCTCAATACAATGCAAACGGCTCGCATTCATCACACAAATATCTGCCCTCACCGAGACTCGAACCCGGGACCTCAGATCGCGACACCTTAAAACCGGTGTACTAACCACTCCACTAAAGGTCGCAAATGAGTCCGGCTTGGATTTTGTCACATAAACACAATTCAATTTTAGTTATTATTATTATACATTTCTCATGGCGACGTCTTATTTCTATATTGGTGTGCACGGAGATAAGTTAGGTCCGTCCATACTTTGTGGCGGCCTGGTGTGCGCAGCTCGAATTACGGATCTGCGCGCGCCAGCGGGCCGTCGGTGCCGTACTCCCGCACCTCGAAGCTTGGCTCCACGGGAAGGAGGAGGTCACCTACCGATTGACTCAGATACTCACCGGGCACGGCTGCTTCGGTGAGTATCTGTGTCGAATAGGACGGGAGGGATCGACACATTGTCACCACTGCGCATCCGACCTCGACTCGGCCCAGCACACGCTGGCGGAGTGCCCCGCGTGGGCCTCCGAGCGCCGAGGCTTGGTCGCAGAGATCGGGCGAGATCTGTCTCCGCCGGCATTGATTGCGGCAATGCTGGCGGACGAGGGAGGTTGGAGGGCTGTGGCCTCCTTCTGTGAAGCAGTGATGCTCCAGAAGGAGGGCGCCGAGCGGGGTCGGGAAATGGCCGATCCCGCTCGAAGAAGGCGGCGCCGGGCTCGGTAGCACAGCTGCGGCGCCGCCGCGGGTCGCCGGCGTCGGTGGAGGAGATCGGGGGGTGTAGTGTAGCCTCCCCCGAAGAGGGCTCCCCTGTAGGCAGGGGAGCGGAGGCTGCGGGTTCCCGGAAGTCGCTTCGCATTCCCGGGGGCTCCCTACATGCCTGAAGAATGAAGAAGGCCATCCCTGAGGTTTTTAGTGGGTAGGCCTCCCCCGTCTGGGGAGGAGAGCCCCACATAACCGCCGGCTCGCTACAGCCGGGGTATGCAATTTAATGCATTTCCTCAGGGGAATAAAGAAAAAAGGTGAAGTTCCTTGCCAAGATCTTTAGGCGAGGTCAATATCTAGCAGTAATCCATCACACAGATGAAGTAACTAATGACGAACTCCGTTATCCATCACCTTACAAACAAATCAGGGAGGAGAGGTGTTTAAGAAGCAAGATTTGTTTATCAGTCGAAGTTACAGAAATCTATAGCCGCAATCGAACCACGTTCGATCAGATCATTGTATGTGTTCTATCTATAATACTTTAGAGACGTTATCTTGTCGATGATAACATAAAATGCAACAAAGATGGCACGTGCATAGACAATGGCAATGGGGTAGGCTTCTATCAGACAATAAAATTAGTATTTTTCTACATCTCTACCTAAACTTTATTTGTATGTATGAGCGTATTCCTTGAGCGAAAGTTGGTCAGTATTGATGTTTGTTACTCTTGAAAATTCTGAATGGATCTTGAAACTTCTGAAAATATCATATAGGCTACACTTTCTAAAGATATACGCCATGATTATATAAGCTACTTGAAATACATAAACGCTATAGTTTCAATTATGTTATTTACTATAATCAAAATATTTGGCAACGTAACTACATATATTAGAGTATTATTTGATAGAGTATTTTTTAATTTATCTGTGAAAAGAGAAATCGGTAACGCGTTGTGGTACTTTGTCGTAAAAGGCTATGCATTTCCCCATAAAAGAGCCTCTAGTTTTTTGCAGCCTGTACGTTGGAACGACAAGCTTATTTTTATACCATGTGCTTAATTTATAAAATTGTTAATTTAAACAAAATTATTGTTTCCTATTAATATGAATTAAATTTTAACAAATGTATTGACCTGCTATTGTCAATATTCTAATTTCTTCAAATAAGTACTTCAGAGTTTTAATGCTTTTAATATATATAACTCTGCTCTTTTTTCTATACTAATATTATAAAGAGGAAAGATTTGTTTGTTTGTAATGAATAGGCTCCGAAACTACTGGACCGATTTCAAAAATTCTTTCATCTTTGGCAAGCTACATTATCTCCGAGTAACATAGGCTATATTATATTGAAAAAAACTAGGGATCCTTACTAAAACTCCAATAATGTAAACCCAAGGTGTAAAAAATGACCTGAAAAATTCCTTACGTCGAGTGCGCTGCGAAAACTATTGATGATAGAACAAAAATCATTTACTACGACTTTGCAGAACTCATCATTATCTACAAAAAGTGTCGCGACAGCATATGTCTAAATATTATAGTTATGTCACAGTAAGCGGTATTTTATTCTAAAAAATTAATTTATATGCCGCCGCTTGAAATAAAAATCGACAAATCCCACGGGATACGCAATAAAGGCTTCGCTCAAAAACTACTGCACAGATTTTCATGTGGTTTTCATCAATAGGTAGAGGGATTCTTGAGCAAGGTTCTGCGGTGTTTTTTATCTCGGAAAAACGGATCATCCCACGGGAAGCGCGATAAAACCTTCGCGCCATAAACCGACTTGCGCGCATATGTAGCCGTGCTGGTCAAAAGCTATGGCCTTTAACCCTCTATAGACCCAATCCCGAAACCCACGCGGGCGAAGCCGCGGGCAGAAAGCTAGTGTAACATAAAAAGACTTTCTATTTATTTATTGCATGTCACATTCATAATATTAGATGGTAATTATTACATATTTGACCACACGTGACACCCTATAAGGGCACTGCAATGTTCGCATTATTGTCAAAAAAGTAATACATACAATATTAAACATCCACACATACAAACAATGTAATACAATACTTATCAGATCGATCTTCATTTGAAAAATTCGTCCATGGAGTAAAATGTTCTCTGCAAGAGCCAGACGCGCAATTCTTTTTTAAATGCGTTATATGGGAGAAACTTTATCCCGTCAACACCACCAACTGTGAGTCAATCTCAAGGCAACACTAGTCACTACCGGCAGAGGATACGTAGACCGCGACATGTCCTTAGCGACCCCCGTAACCAACTCACGCAGGAACTTCTAGACCTGCAAGCGGCGGCGTCTGAGCCGTCGCCCCCCTTGTCATCCCCTAATCGGCAGCCTTCTGCTTAGCCACGCGTAGGTTCCCGTCAATACAGGCCGGTCCCACTTTGGAGATTCGTGCCTTCTTCTAGCGCATATGCCCTCACCATGGGGCAGCGCTAACCGTGCTTCTCCTGAGGTGCGGCTCCCTCGTCAATAAAGCCAGTAGGGTCAATAGGACCAAAGGCTAGGCTGAGTTTAGTCGGTAGGTCTGAGTGGTCGAGCCGCCTAGAGAACACCAGGAGTCCGACATAATCAACGCATCCCTGCTTGCCTGTTGCGTTGGTATCCATGACGGATTCTCAGCCTCCTCTCTTGAGGAAAAAAAAAAAAGAAACTTTATGTGTTCTGGTAATTTATTAAAAATCTTAATGCTTACTGCATAACAATTTTTCGGAAGCATGCGGTTCTAAGTGTTAGATCTAGAACAAGCCTATGTGAATGTTAATAGTATTTCTCAGACAGTCTTTTGAAGTGTAATTATTTTTGACATGCTTTCCTGCTTCGAGAATTTATAGGGATACACTGAAAAAAAGGATCAACCAAACTAGTTGAGATAATATAAAAATAACCAAACTTTGGTAACAAAAGCGGAATTTCGTTTAAATATACAAACCGATTAAGCTGTGTATTCAAAACCACTTTTGTTAATTAATGTTGTGGAACTAACAAATAATATTTTATCAACTAGTAACTGAATACGAGCCAATACGAGCGCATCGATAGCAGAAATAGGTTACTGTCTTTTTTTTTTTAAGGAACAAAATGCATCATTTGGATTGCTACATTTGAATATCAGGTCAATACGTAAAAACTTTAGCGAGCTCCTGGTTTTATTGGATCGATTTTTGGATAGATTAGAAGTAATAGTTTTAACGGAAATTAACATCACTGAACATGAAGTGTGTCTGTATGATATACCTAACTTTACCAGACATGTTTATACTCGATCAAACCGACGGGGAGGAGGAGTGCTAGTATACACCAAGGACACAATGACCTGGACTCCATCTATATTTGCCGGAAGCACCTGTGAGGTTTTGCATGGCCCTGTCACTATGCAAAATGATAGGCCTGTCTACCTGTGTGTCTTGTATAGGCCTCCGCATACAAATAAATATCAATTTGTGCAGGACCTGGAGGATATTTTGCGTAAAATTCCGACTACAACTGATGTTATCTACACAGGTGACATAAACATTGACATCCTGAGCGGCCGTACGAGTGCATTATTAAGTAAATACAAAGATACATTATGTAAGTACGGATTGCAGTGTGCATATGACGATGTGACGAGGGAGGAAGTGTGCGACGGAAGAGTGACGCAGTCCTGCATTGATCACATGTGGGTAAGGGACACGGATGTCTCGGCCCCATCGTCATTCATCTATACAAATGAGAAGATATCAGACCACTACTTAACGGGACTTTTGACTCGCTCGCGTGGCTGCAACAGTGCTGGGGAGGACTGTCGGGTGAGTGTTTTTATTGACAATACTATTGTGAGAGAAAAGCTGAGTGCGGTGCAATGGTCTGAGCTTTTAACAGTAAATTGTCCGCTAAAATTGTATGACAGACTATATGAAATCTTCGGTGAAATATATACAAGTGCCTCAAGAAGTCAAGTGCTCCAAGAAAAAAGAATGCAACAACCATGGGTCAGCAAGAAAATATGTCAACTGATCAAAGAAAGAGACAGACTATTTAGACGATCAAAATCGACCCCCCAAAATATATCCTATCGGTTAGAATATACAATTTTTCGTAATAAGTTAAATAAAATAATTAACTTGGCTAAAAATGAATACAGAAAACAGTTATTACAAGAATGTGGCAATGACTATAGAAAGATTTGGTCTTACATTAATGCATGGATAGGAAAAAAGAAACCAAATTTAGATAATGTAATATTGCAGCATTTCGGTACAACGGATATTCCTTCTGTATGCAAAAATTTTAATAAAACGTTTACCGAAGAAATACACTTGATCAAGCATAAATGTGATACCAAATTTTTAGATAGGAAGAGCTATGTGTCTGAGTGTAATATTAGTATGAAGTATAAGAAAGTTACATCTAGTCAAATAAAGAAAATTATTGATAAATTGTCATGTAATAAGTCGCCCGGCATAGACCAGATCAGAGTAAAAGACATAAAATTTGTTAGTGCGGAATAAGTCCAGTAATTGCCCATTTTATTAATTTATGTGTAGATAAAGGTGTATACCCAGATTTATTAAAAATAGCAAAAATTCGACCTATCTATAAGGGGGGGAACCACAAGGATTATGCTAATTACAGGCCAATTGCTATATTATGTGTCATCAACAAGATTGTTGAGAAAGTAGTTGTACAGCAAATATCAGATTTTCTAGAAAATAACAAAATACTGGGTGATTATCAGCATGGCTTTCGTAGGGACCGAAGCACAGCTACGGCTTTAACAAATTTCACAGACTATGTCAATGAAAGTTTAAATGATAGAAAACATGTAGTAGGAATATTTATAGACTTTAAAAAAGCCTTCGATACGCTTGATCATGATGTACTGTCACAGGCGATGGCTGAGTGTGGGATACGGGGACCGGTCAATGCCTGGTTGGGTAGCTACTTGTACAATAGGAAAATGACTACGGTCATTAAAAATGTCATGGGCACTATGGCAGATGTAAGAACAGGCGTGCCTACTGGGTCAGTGTATGGCCCAGTGGGATACATAATACATGTAAATAGTATCCATAATGTAATAAAACATTGTACAGTATTCATGTACGCTGACGATATGTGCATTCTGTATGCTCATAAAAACCAGAGTGAGATCGAAAGGAAAATACAGAGCGATTTAGATAATATTACAAAATGGTCGCATGACAATGGAATCATAATAAATGTAAATAAGACAAAAGGAATGCATATATCATCACCGCACAATATAAAAAAGGCAATTGATTACAGAATAGTGGGTCACACCTACGATTGTATGCACGCCCAAATGCAAGATTGTAAATGTACTGCTATAGAATTTGTAGAAAAATTCAGATATTTAGGATTAATAATCGATAGAACTTTTAGCTGGGTTGGACATATAGAACAGTTATGCAATCAATTGCGAGGTACGCTAAGTAAATTATATAATTTAAAAAGAGTAGTATCTAAGTCATTGCTGTACGTTATTTACCATGCTCTTGTGGGATCAATTATTCAGTATGGACTGGTGGCATATGGGAGAACTTTTAAGAGTCATTTAAATAAAATCAAACACATGCAAATCAGATTTCTAAAATTACTAGTTAACAGTAAAGTTAAAAATGAATGTAAAGAAAATTATGAAAAGCTTTTTGAAATCTGTCAACTGTTACCTGTTCAAAAGCTGTTTAGATTATCCTTCGCAACTTGTAGCAAATACTACAATAACCTAATGGAAGCCTTAAAGAATTTTAATATTAATAATACGGCCACTCGTAGGCCGCGTAAAGTAATAAAAATAAACTACAAGAGCGTGAACTATTATGGGAGAAGAACCCAATCTTATTTGGAGGCCGAAATATACAATAGTATGCCTACATATTGTTTCGAACATAAGTCGAAAGCTCACTTTAAGGCTTTATTGAAGAAATACTACCATACACATATAACATATTAATGTGTGTACTACTTGTTATAGTAATACTTAGATGGAAATGGGTATTTTTCTACAGCTGAATAATGTGGATGTATGTGTTATATGTAACTGCCTTATTTAAGTAACTTTGATTGCAAAACTGTAAGTCAAAATAAGAAGTGAAGTTTAATTGTTATAAAATTTTATTTAAGCTGCATTACATTAAATAAAACATTTTTCAATATAGGAAGTATGCAAATAAATGTACAAATAATAAAGTTATGGGCGTTTCTGTTTATACACTTATATAAATTAACTGACTGTACCATATTGTGATGACACAATGGTGTGTATTTCTACAGTGTTGCTCAGCTGATAATAATATGTATTACAAGGGAATTATTAAATACTTATTTATTAATCATAATGGATACCTACAGATTGTGTATGGTGTATGTTTGGGTATATGTATGTATATACATGCATGCATGCACGCAAACATACATCATATGTTTGGATGTGTATGTCATGTGCACATGCATGCAGGCGCGTGTATAATATTGTGTGCATATACAGGATGTGTTTATGTATAGTACTGTAAATGATAGGATGTCATTACCTCTTATTGTTTTTGTTTGTAAGTTTTAACCCTTTAAGTATGGCTTCTTTTTTTGCTTATTGTGTTACTTATTGTGATGTTTTTTAGTGAGAGTAACATCTGCCAATAAACTGTCACGCAGTTTGGCATAATTATTAATATTTTAATTTGTATTGTTTTGGTGAATAAACGTTTTACAAACAAACAAACAAAAAAATTACACAAACTAGTTTGGTTGAAACAACAAAAGCTATTTCTAAGAGTAACTTAACGAATTACATATATTTTGACAAATTTAACCAAATCGTATTCTTATTATTAATCTTATATAAATCTAATCTTTTACAAAATTATTTTGTAGATAGTTAATAGCACATTTGATTTTCTGATAACTTAAATCTTTACTAATAACAACAATAGTTTTGTTAGTTATTACCGATTCGTTTAGCTAAAATTAAGCATTTTAAACGATGTTAAAATTCGAACTGTTGTATACAACAGTTCGAATTTTCAGTTCATGAAAGTATTATATTATTCATAGTTTCACATTTTGCCATCAGGGTGGAATTTGTAACCTAACGATCCCGGGACGGCGTTAGCAGGCAAGGCGTCGAACTTTCCGTTCGTTCCACAAACACTCTCAAGGTAAAGCTGGACATAGTCAGATGCAGCTTCAGCATAGGTCCTCCAAAAAAAGGTCAGGATGGAATTCAGCCTGTATTGTGACACAACTCATTAAACTATTAATCTTTAATTGAACGGCACATCCAATTTACAATCAAGGTTATGTTCTTCGCACATGCATTCATAATTTAAAGTTGATATGATTTTGGTCACGAAGCTAATCGCTGATTGCGCTGACCTGACCTCGTCGCATCGCTGCCAGCGTGACATTGGTTTAAATAGGAATGGGTGCATAATTATAGTCTAAATTAATTAGTGCATTTTGGTTATGACTAACTAATATAATAACTATGGACGCCATCTTGGACTGACGAAGAAATTTATATGTGAAATATGAAAAGGCCTGTTGGTAGGGGACAACCTCTACGAACTAGATATTTGGACGAAATTGGTAATATATTGCAAAGTCCGGTCATGAGTACCAGGGGGTGCGATGTCCTGGAGGGCTGTGGCCTCCTCCTGTGAAGCAGTGATGCTCCAGAAGGAGGCGGCGCCGGGCTCGGTAGCACAGCTGCGGCGCCGCCGCGGGTCGCCGGCGGGCACGAGGGATGGACCACGCCCCTTCCGTGGCCGGGGGGTGTCGTCGGTGGAGGAGACCGGGGGAGGTAGTAAGCCTCCCCCGAGGAGGGCTCCCCTGTATCGACAGGGGAGCGGAGGCTGGGGGTTCCCGGAAGAAGCTTGATGTTCCCGGGGGCTCCCTACATGCCTGAGGAACGCCATCCCTGAGGTTTTTAGTGGGTAGGCTTCCCCCTTCTGGGGAGGAGAGCCCCACATAACCGCCGGCTCGCCACAGCCGGGGTATGCAATTTAATGCATTTTCCTCAGGGGAACAAAAAAAAAAAGGGGGTGCGATGTCAGATAACCTCCTCGTGGTGCATCCTGCACGTCTTTTGACGGTTAATAGTCTGACAGATGGGGGAGGGGGCGTGGGATGGCCGTTTCCAACTTGGCGGGCAGCTTGTAGCGGCCAGTGGCGGACGGGGTAACAGATAGACACACATATATTATACATACATAAATATTTTTTTTATAGAAATCTACACTATCCTTACTAATATTATAAATCGGAAAGTGAGTTTGTTTGTTTGTTCCGCTTTCACGCCGTGATTACTAAACCGATTGCTTTGAAATTTTGCAGACGTAAAGATAAAAGTCTGGATTAAATAATAGACTACTGTACAGTTTTCATGTGGTTTTCATCAATAGATATAGTGATCCTTGAGCAAGGTTTTGCAGTATTTTTTATATCGGAAAAACGGATAGTTCCACGGGAAGCGCGATAAAACCTTCGCGCCATAAACCGACTTCCGCGCATATGGAGCCATGGGCAAAAGCTATGACCCTTAACCCTCTATAGACCCAATCCCGAAATCCACGCGGGCGACGCCGCGGGCACAAAGCTAGTTTTAAAAAATCCTTAACAATAACAAGTACGTATAAAAACCTTTTTTCACGCACGGGGACTTCGTCAACACTAATATTATAAAGAAGAAAGATTTGTATTTTTGTATATAACGAATAAACTCAAAAAGTACTGGACCGATTTTAATAATTATTTTTTCATTAGAAAGCTACATTATCACTGAGTAACATAGGCTATATTTAGTACTAGATTACTATAGAAATCTTTAGAAATTCTTATTAAAACCAACCGAAGGTGTAAAAAAATTTGCCATAAAATGACTTTCTTCGCATACGCTGCAAAGAGTAATATCTACCCGTGCGAAGCCGGGTCGGACCGCCAGTATATTAATATTTATTTAACCTGGTATAATAAGTTATAATCATAAGGTTATGATAAGTTTTATACCAAGTGAACTCCTTTTAATAAAGTTTTATAAAGCAATCTATAAATAATAATTAGCCTAGCCCAAAGTAAGCTGTGTAATGCCTATGTTATGGGATTTAGGGCAACGGATAGACATACATATATTATACATATATAATCATGACTAAGGTAGAAATGCTCGCTTTCATCACGCAAACATCAGCCCCCACCGGGACTCGAACTAAGAACCTGAGACATATAATAATTACTCCACTGATGGTCGCAAATGAGTCCGGCTTGGATTTTGTCACATAAACACAATTCAATTTTAGTTCTTATTATCATACATTGTAATACAATTTAGGTTATAGGTTGTACAATTTTCTCCCAATTTCCGAACAGGTGTCGAGTCAATATTTTTTTTCCTTATTCGTACGTACGGACAAGGTTTTTGTTTTTTTTAAGCTTTTTTTTTTGTTTTGTTTGTTGACGTCAATAAGTGCCTGTAAAGGTCTATGTTGAATAAAGATTATTTTGATTTTGATTTAATATATTTCTCACTAGCTTTCTGCCCGCGGCTTCGCCCGCGTGGGTCTATAGGGAGTTAAGGGTCATAGCTTTTGCCCACGGCTACATATGCGCGGAAGTCGGTTTATCGCGCTTCCCGTGGGACTATCCGTTTTTCCGAGATAAAAAATACCGCAATACCTTGCTCAAGAATGACTCTATCTACTGATGAAAACCGCATGAAAATCTATGCAGTAGTTTTTGAGCGAAGCCTTTATTGCGCATCCCGTGGGATCTGTCGATTTTTCCGGGATAAAAAGTAGCCTATGTTACTCGGGGATAATGTAGCTTTCCAAAGGTTAAAGAATGTTTGAAATCGGTCCAGTAGTTTCGGAGCCTATTCATTACAAACAAACAAACAAACAAATATTTCTTCTTTATAATATTAGTAGATAGATAGATAGATATAAAGTTTATTTTGCAACAGTATTTTTTAGTATAGATGACGACGTCTTATTTCTATGTTGGTGCACACAGAGTTAGGTCCATTCATCCGTACTGTCAACCATATTGGAAGATAGCGTCGGCGCTGCCAACCTTGACTCGCTAACATCTCGGTTACGCAACGCCGGCGCATCGCTCAGGGCCGCGTTTTTGTGGCATTGTTTAGCGCGCACTCGATTGTGTACAGCGGTGACCGATGGTGACAAACGCGAAGCGATTTGTAATATGAAAATAGACTTGGTAACAATACAATATATCTGCTATGTATGACAGTGCGATATTTAAAATCTGTACACGCTTTGTATGTACAAACTTATCTTTTAGTCCTACTTGTTCCCAATTTTATTGGTCAGCGCAAGATGTCTTCCTCTCCTCTTTTTGCCACATCGACTCGCTCCATATTTTTTTTTCATAATTCATAATTCATAATGATTTATTGCATTCATGTTGTAATATAGTTGGTAAAATAATTGTAAATAGTTCATACATGAACCCTGTTAGGGCGCAGCAATCTTAAAGTTTACTAACACAATCATAACATTAAATTATTATTACTCTATTAATTCAAAAAAGAAAACATTAATATATAAAATTAAATTGCATTGGTAATTATTTCACTATTACATTTGATATGTCATAATAAGTCAGTACATATATATTTTTTAAACTAATTCATACACTTAAATTATTAGAAATGTCAATTTAATTACAATTCAAATGTCAAATAAAATCAAAGTCAAGCTATTTCACGAATTAATGTCAGTAGAATATTACTAAATTAAATTATTAATAAAACTAAAATATCTATACATAGGAGCTATATTACGAATTGTAATTTATTTCTAATCCAACATTGCAAATCATATATGTCAATAATTCATAATACTCGATCTGAATGATAAAATTAAAAGGAAAAAAACAGTACTTATTCAATTCAGTGCAAATTAGTTTTATTAGCTTCAAAGTATTCCGATATTGAATAAAAACTGTTTCCAATCAGGTAACTTTTTAATATTTTCCGAAACTTGCCTATATTTGCTTCATTTTGTATGTGCTTTGGCATCTTATTGTATATCCTGATTTTCGGCTATTTTCGGTCTTCCTCTCCCTATACGCCCATTCACTTCAATGTCCTTAACTTTCCTAGTATGTTTTATTATTTCCTAACCTTTTAATGTTTTCACTAAATTAATAAAAAAAAAATATTTCTAGCACTTAACCAATTAGCCTTGTCCTGGAAGGTCTGTAAGGCTTGTGTTATGGGATCTAGGGTAACGGATAGACCAAACCAACAACAACAACAAAAAAACAATTGCTAAATTTTTTTGTGTCGTAGACTCTTTGCCATGTCACTTGCAAAATTTTATATACCTACATTTATATAATAATAATATTTTTACTTTATAGGTACTTTTATAAATAATTTTATGTTTTTTTTTTATAGGATAGGGTAGCAAACGAGCAAGCGGATCACCTGATGATAAGCGATAACCTTTATATTAGAACATAGTATGAATGAATGAATGAATGATAACTTTATTGTAATAAAAAACAACATTTACACATGTATTATACATACTATCTAAATACTATAGTACAAAAGGCGGCCTTATTGCCAAAGCGGCAATCTCTTCCAGGCAACCTAAAAGTAATAGAAAGTTAACATAAAAAACTTGATTGACGGGAGATACAAATATTAAATATATATTTATAAAATGATGTAAAATACATATACTATATAAAAACTAATATACATTCATATACTACATAAAATACATGTACTAAAACACTACAAACAGTAATGGAGAATACTAATTTTCCAGTTGCAAGAAATGCGTTTTGATCGCTCGCTTGAAAGAGTCATGCGAGTTTGCACGCCTTATTATTTCTGGAATGGAATTCCAGAGCCTGACGGCTTTGACCGTAAATGATTTGTCATAGAATATTGAAGAGTGTAGTGGGAGAACAAGAGATAGATCATTCGAGGAACGAAGGGTTCTATTTAAAGTTGAGGAGTGGAGAACGAAACGGGATTTGAGGTACTCCGGGGCATTTGGATTGGTAAGCAGAGAATGGAGAAGGGAAAGGATATGACAGTCTCTCCGACGGGTTATTGGTAGCCATTCAAGTTTGGAGCGATAATAAGAAATATGGTCGAACTTGCGTAGCCCAAAGATGAACCGTATACACAGGTTCTGCAAACGCTCCAATTTGTATAACTGGGAAACGGACAAATCAGGGTAACACGTATCGGAATAGTCCAATATTGGAAGAAGAAGGGACTGGGCTAGTAAAATTTTTGTTTTAATAGGAAGTAAATTTTTAAGGCGTTTAAGGGAGCTGTATGCACTAAACACTCTCCTGCTGACCTCTGACACTTTTTAGTATGATGTAAGGTAATAGGTACTATCAGTGTATCTTGAGATCCATTATCGTGGACCCTCTTTTCCATTTCATAACCCTAGATGGTTATGTGACATTTTAAAAGAAAAAATTGCGAGGACTCTAATCCACATTATATCTATAAAAACTATGGCTTTTATAGATAAAATGTAAACTTGTTTAAACTTGTTAAGCCTAAATCAAAAAACATATTTTGGGTTAAGATAATAGGTGTGAGTGTAATAATAACTCATGTACATTTAAAGTGCCTGTAGTGTCTTATCTATCACTAATTTTGCTCAAGTTGCGTCAGACTATTTATCTGAGGCCAGCTTCTAATTGAAAACTCTGTAAAAATACATTCAGGGAAAAAAGAAAATAGCCCTTGCTGGTTTTCTTTGACGTGTAAAAGTTATTATAAAAATCTCAATTGAAGAATAAGTTTTTAATTCTGATTAGATTTTGATATATTTTGTACTTCAGAATAACAGATACGATGCAATTCATAATAATATACGCTCCGTTAATATAAGCTACATGTAATAATAATATAATTCGGCGCAGACGAAGTCGCGGGCACCGGTTAGTAATTGCTATTAACTCATACAAATGAATATATAAATATATATATCATCCTCTTGCCCATTTCCCATTATCTGGGGTCGGCGCAGTAGATCTTTTCCTTCCATTCCTCTCTATCAGCCGTCATTTCCATGCTTACTCCTTTCATTCTTATATCATTCTTCACACAATCGATCCATCTTTTATTCGGCCTTCCTCTGCCCGTGTATCCCTCCACTTTCATATTCAACATTCGTTTTGTGACATGACTTTCATCCCTCCGCATCACATGTCCAAACCATGCTAATCTACTTCCTCTCACTTTTTCTACCACTGGCGCTACTTTCAGGCTTCCTCTTATGTACTCATTCCTTATCTTATCCATCCTTGTCACACCACACATCCATCGTAACATTCTCATTTCATTTGTATGCAATCTATTTTCATCCTTCTTCTTGACATATAAATATACTAGCTTTTGCCCGCGACTTCGTTCGCGTGGACTTCAGGTTCGTCCCGTCTAGTCTAGTAATAAGTAAGAAATACGGTAACTAAGCACTGCAGAGCCCTAATCATAGGCCTATAGGTAGCTACTGCAGTATGCTCCTATAAACTACATTTAACGATCTTTTTCCTTTTGTGGGTTATTCCTAAGAGATAAACATATACCATCACGAACTTTTTTGTAGACCTTTTTAAGTTGTACAATACTGTAGTAAATTGTTTTGATCTATCTTGTAGGATTCAGTCAGCGTTTGCAATGTAAGCGCAAAAAATGTGTTTTTTACGACCTCACATTAGAAACCTCAAAAATTGTAGCCTATGTGTTATTCTGATGTATAAGCTATATTGTGGTAAAGTTTCATTCAAATCCATTCAGTAGTTTTTATGTGAAAGAGTAACAAACATCCATACTTACAAACTTTCGCCTTTATAATAGTAATAGGATATATGTGCAATTAAATATTTCTCTCGGTTAGCTAAAACTTTAAGTTACGTGTCTTTTAACATACACAGCTTGTGACACTCGCGAGAGAGAAACTCATAAAAGGGATTGTAAAAATCCTATTTGTAGAATAAATTGTTGATTTTAATTTTAATACACACATATATAAGTAAATAAATTTACAAAGACGCATACATACAATTTATACATACATATACCATTGTTACACCAAAGAGCTATGGCAGATTTTTATTCACTATTTTTGAAAGCGTCTTAAGAACTCAAAGCAACCAATGATTATAAAATATTCATAAACTATTTTTGATGATTTTGGCACATTTAGGTAAGGCCAGGTTAAAAAGTAATTAATTAAAAATAGCTATTAAGTAAATTACTTTTCCGGCATGATAATGTTTTAGTACAAGGTTGCCAGACTAAATAATTATTTTTTGCAATATTAAAATCATGAATGTTTGGTTGAGGTTGGTGGTGAGGTTTAAATTGCTTATGATTAAAGCTAATGTAATTTTTGGTTTAATGTAATTATGTTTATATAGATTTTAAATTATTTAAATAAAATTCAGTATTAAAAACCTTTTATGGCAATTAACATGAAAATGGGCACTGGCTAAGAGACTCTTATCCAGAGCTATCAAAAAAAAATACAACGTTTGACGTTTTGTTTTTATTTTTCATCAATACTAATCTGTGCACTCAGCTCCTTTGCGCCAACGCTCGAGTGTGTTCTGTGTGTTTTCGCTGCTTTTGCCCTGTTTTCTTTTTAATTTTTGACCCGAACTGTCCAAGGACTCTTATTTTCTCCACTAATAATACGACTCGGACTGTGATATTGCTTGTGTGACTTGGGTGTGCTTAAGGATTCTGATTTTGGCCTGTTTCTTGGATATTGTTGTTTTCTGTATTATTTAATGTTCTGAAGCCAAAATGAGTGGTCGCGGTGGTAGCCACGGCAGATCCTCTGTGAGCCCACGCATTTTGTGTGTTAATTGTAACATATATATTAATACACTAAATCTGTTACGTTTTTGTTGTTGTTGCGCAAAATAATGTGGTTAATAAAGGCATAACCTATAAAACTTCTATGCAAAATTGCTCAAAAACCTGGACTCCTTAAATTACGATTTTATTTTCTTATTAATCAACAATATATGCTCTTTTAAACAAGGTATATTTCATTCATAGACGCTTACTTTATTTTTGAATAAAATGATGTATGGAAAGCTGCCATAGCTCTTTAGACAGATATCAAAAAATGTCTTGGTACTAGTTTTTTTAATAACACCGTAGTATTTTACACTTTAGTTAGTGAGCGGCAAATCGTAGTAACAAGTGAACTGAGAACTTAATGCAGCATCGTGAACCTACAAATGGGCGACACAGCGCTGATTAGACAATAGTGCACTCGGACAATAGTCTTGTGAAATCGCCGCTCCTTGACACGGCGATAAGCGTTTGACAAAAACATTAACGAACCTTGGTCGTTTTTGTGTGCGTTACGCGATAAAAAGGCTCGATGGAGTTATAGCAAGTTATCCAACACTTACGATCATGATAAAATCCAAATATAAAATTTATTCTTCAAATAGACATAGACATAGACATAGACATAACTTTATTTGACACAAAATATACACCAGAACATTATTAAAAATACGTAGGTAACATTGTGCCCTAGTAGCAAACAGGTCTCGGCTCAGCGTTGTGCTTCACATAGCGCGAAGCGCTGATATTCTGCCGAAACCCTTTGAGAGGGTAAGTAAACCAGACAGCAGACACGCAGAGAGAAACAGACAAACCTAAGCATACATATTACATTAACAAATAAAGCGCAATACGTGAATGTAGACAGATAATCTTAATATATATATTTCTTGTGTGCGTGTGTATGTGACTGAACTCCTCCTAAACGACTGGACCAATTTTGATGAAATTTTTTGTGTGTATTCCAGGGGGCTTGAGGATGGTTTAGATTCACAATACGGTCATATAGATATTGTTTTTCAGCTAAATTATTTATTTAAAAACATTTGAGACAACGTGAGACAACGTGACATTTGAGACATTTGACAGGACGTCTGTTGGGCCAGCTAGTATCAATATATATATATACACACATACATACACATACACATACATACATATATACACACATATATACACACATATATACATATATATACACATACAGATACATATTTCCCAATTAGCCATCAGCATACAAATGGAGGAGTTTTACAATCACTTTTGCAAGTCGAAGAAGATGCTACGCCATTGGTTCACAAGTCTACAGCGGGAGACCTTGTACTGGAAAGAACCAGCAAGAAAACCAGTAAGGGAAATTTTTTTTTCTTCCTTTATTTTTACTGAGTCGTCAATTAGAATCTGACCTCAGATAAACAGTCAACTCAAGTTCCTATAAGTTATCGAAACTTAAACAAGCTTAGTTTATACTAGCTTTCTGCCCGCGGCTTCGCCGGCGTGGATTTCGGGATTGGGTCTATAGAAGGTTAAGGGTCATAGCTTTTGCCCACGGCTACATATGCGCGAAAGTCGGTTTATGGCGCGAAGGTTTTATCGCGCTTCCCGTGGGTCTATCCGTTTTTCCGAGATAAAGAATACCGCAAAACCTTGCTCAAGAATCACTCTATCTACTGATGAAAACCGCATGAAAATATGTGCAGTAGTTTTTGAGCGAAGCCTTTATTGCGCATCCCGTGGGATCTGTCGATTTTTCCGGTATAAAAAGTAGCCTATGTTACTCGGGGATAATGTAGCTTTCCAAAGGTGAAAGAATTTTTGAAATCGGTCCAGTAGTTTCGGAGCCTATTCATTACAAACAAACAAACAAACAAATCTTTCCTCTTTATAATATTAGTATAGATAAGTATTTTCTTTATCCATTAATAGTGTGGCTATAATTTTTTAAAGAAGTAGTATATAATGTTTTTTTTTCTAATCTTTAAACACAAATTTATTTTAGAAATGTCAAGTGTAGTGTAGAGCCAGATTAAAAAATCGTCATATTAAAATACAGAGTCAACTTCAAGAATTGTCACATTAAAATGTAGAGTCAGTTTATGCTATTGTAATATATTTTCTGATTTAAGAATCTGAAGAGAGATAAATACGTATTCTTATAAATTTTACTGCATTATAGTATTGCAAGTTTATTTATTAACAATATCAATTTAATCATCTTATATATAAAAATGAATCGCAAAATGTGTTGGTAAGCGCATAACTCAGCAACGCCTGGACCAATTAGGCCAATTCTTTTTTAAAATGTTCGTTGAAGTTCAAGGATGGTTTTGACGGCGAGAAAAATTCGAATAATTATCAGAAAAATCCTAAAATAGCCCTTCATTCCCATACAAACGTTTTCTAACTAAAATGTACAGTCAATTTGAGCTTCATTGTTATTACATAAAGTTTATAGTGCAAGCACTCACTGTTGTCTAAGCAATGTAGATGTCTTCCTAACATCAAAGAGTCAATTTGCTTTATGTATAAAGTTTAAATTCAATCGTATCTGTCAAAACAGTGTGCGTGTGTGCGTTGGAGCACAGAATACATCGTTAATATCACGTTCCAAACTTGAATAGTCACAAAATGTAATAGTTCATTTGGACCTTTTTTGCAATTTGATTGGCTATGCGATATTATCTATAAAATAAGTAATAACAAAAAACTGCCACTACATTTTTTTTTGACAGGACGAAGTCTGTCGGGACCGCTATGTTTAATGAAAATACATAATATCCTTAATATAATAGGAATTTGAATTGTTTTTTATTAATTAATTAATTTAAAATACATTCATCTGGTTATTTTATTAACTTAACTTTCTATTTTTGCCTGTTTTAGATTTAAACAAATATTACATTGATTGCATTGATTTTTTTATACATTCGATATATCACAAGACTTTTTTTCATTATTAAGAAACAGCAATCACCTACAAAATCCAAATAAATACATAACATTTCAAAAAACTGGCATATTTGCAGCCCACAACGCTATCTACGTGTTACTGTATTAATAATAACAACAAAAACAGTCTCGAGCCGCTGTATAAATACTTGTTAGTATTATTACAACGGCTCGAGACTAAAAAAAAATCAATATTATTACAAAGTGGGTTACAAAATAAAATAAAACTATATACTACTTAAACAAATAAAATTAAAAAAGAGATTATCAACCCTGCAGCTCTTTGAAGATAGACTGTTTAAACTTTAGAAAAAAAAGGCGTACATATATAAAAACCGGCCAAGTGCGAGTCGGACTCGCGCACCGAGGGTTCCGTACAAACCTGCAAGGTTTACAAAGTTCGTTCATATATTTTGTAATGTAACTAAAAATTTAAGGTTTTCGAAATTTTTCCTTTATGTGTGCTATAAAACGTTCCTTCATGCCAAATTTCAAGATTCTAGGTCGACTGGAAGTACCCTTTAGGTTTTGATTCCCTTGCGAGTACTTGCGAGTTTCAAAATATGCAGCTTAAATTGCTGTTTCTTTTGATTGCGTTGACATAGAAGTTTGATTTTGTTACAGCTAAAAGGTATTATAGACCTGAGTATTTGGTATGAATTTCAATTTAATACCTCTACGCGTTTATGAGGAAATGGGTAGTAAGTTTAAAATTATTAAAAAAATATATATTATGTGATGTAAATAAAAATTTATGGTTTCCGTAATTTTTCCTTTATCTATGCTATAAGACGTTGCTTCGTACCAAATTTCAAGATTCTGAGTTCACGGGAAGCACCCTGTAGGTTTTGATTCCCTTGCAAGTGTCGAAAATTTGCGGCATAAACGGCTGTATCTTTTGATTGCGTTGGCTTAGAAGTTTGATTTTTTCACAGCTTCAAGGGACAGTAGGCCTGAGTAATTGATATAAATTTCAGCTTCATACCTCCACGCGTTCCTGAGAAAAAGGGTCTTGACAGACGGACGGACAGACGGACAACAAAGTGATCCTATAAGGGTTCCGTTTTTTCCTTTTGAGGTACGGAACCCTAAAAATTAATCACAATATCTTTAATAAAACATAGAACGTGTTTACTGCGTATATCTATTGAGTATTTACATAATAATGTGCACAGGTGGGTGGGTACCAATTTTTTTTTCTGACGTATTACATCATCTCTTACGGTGAAGGAAAACATTGTGACTGTATGAAACTACATACATCTGCAAAGAAATTGAAATAATTTAAAAAGAAATTAAAAAAAACCTGAAAATAAATTGAATCAAATATTTATCCATAGTTCTTAGATAGTATACCTATATTTCCTCTATGACCAGGTTGTCTAGGTAACTAAGAATAATATTAAAATGTCGGAATTACTAACAAAAATATGTGTTTTTGAATTTTATGCACGAATAAGATAATAATTTGCCAGTTAACCACGACGTTCCGTTACTGCAAAATTACGTCAAAAAAATGTATTCGCAAAATTAACGTATAGACATAACACAAACCTTACAATGCTTACTTTGGGCTAAGCTTAATGAGCTTAGTTCAAAGCTTACTTTGGGCTAAGCTCATTAGTGTACATAAGTGTAAAAAATATTATTTTTTTATTATTTAATTGTGCTCGTCTTGTTTACACGTGTATACATCTATACTAATATTATAAAGAAGTAAAGTTTGTGTGTTTGTATATTTGTTAAATTGTAAGGGGTAATCTCGGGATCTACTGAACCGATTTTAAAAATTCTTTCACCAATAGAAAGCCACATTAATGCTTAATGTTATAGGTTATATAACAAAACGAAAAATAAAAAGGCTTTTACGTGGTAGTCCGTTTTGCAAAGTGAATCGGAGAAAAAACGGTCGAATGAAAGCGTTTCTTATGAACGCTGCCTTAACTATGAAATATATATTTTAGAGTTCTAGAGAAAAGATGTGAAGCTTAAAAATGCCTACAAAAAAGTCAACGACAACATATGTCTAACTTTTATATTTAAGTTACAAAAAGTAGTTTTTATTTAATATTACAGTTAGAAATTAAAACAGAACACTGTGTACTGAAAAAGGATTATTAATATTATGCCCAACAAAGTGGGCACGGGTCAGCTAGTATAGTATATGGACCATTTATTTTGAAAGTGGTGCAAGTCCTTTTTATATGTAACTAATCCGTATTTAATTTCTCCAAAAAATCTCATGTTTTGTACAACTTAAAACAATAGAAACAATGCCAGACCTCATATGATTTGCCTGCATTTTGAAATCAACAAATACAGTATGTAACCTTTAATTTTCTGCAGTTGCGAGTATGCGATTTGAACGCTGTGCGGTCACTTTGTATTGACGCAATTTGCGCTAAACCCCTTTGTCGGTTGGGAGCCTTTGCCATCAGATATGCTCTTATTGGCAGGTAGAGGTGGGTGTAGGGTGTCTAAAACTATTATAATAGGCTTATAATTACAACCTATATCGTTAAGATCGTCGAGAGACCTCATTATTAGTGCCTGATCGTGTACAATGTTCTTTTGTTTTTGTTTGCTTTAACTATAATAAAAAAAATCAGATTTTCTTATGTATGTGACTTAAGAATGTATATAGCACCAAATGAGTCGAGTAATAATCTCTCCTGATTATATATAAATGGGGAAATTCATTGAAAATATTTATTGAACTTAATGTGAGCACTTATTAGATTAGATACGAATTAGATTTTTTTAATTCTAAAACTCTTGTGGGATCCATGTAAATATTTACTTTCAAAACTAATGAATATTATTAGTTCCTGGAATTTTATATATCACTTTTAATTTGAAAGTGATTGTATATTTTTAAAATATCAATGATAAATTTTAATATGTGTAATATATAAATTTTTTTTTTCAAACAATCGTTTGACTCGACCGTTCACCTGTGACTTCCGGCAGAATTCCTCCAATCACAGATTACATATACACAGAGTTCACTGCACTGGGACGCACTCAAATATTCTTATAAAAATAGACAATCCTTACGTGATAGAGACGAAAATATTTTGTACACGCAACACGCATGCGTCGCGGCGCGCGCTCGCAGACTGACAGTGGAAAAGATAACTCCAAACTACAACGATTGTTATCGGCAACACAACCAAATTTAGAATGTCACTAACCGAAAACGCAATTACATTGTCTCTAGCAGATTCTATTTAGCCGCGTAACAATTCAGCTATAACCCAACTATTTTAAGACGTCCTCTCTACATAGAGAACCGCTGAAAATTTTCATCTATGCAAATCGGTTGGCTTTATGTAATTATGTAGATATATAGGTGTGTAAACCTCGTGACTGTTTAGAGACAATTTTAGTCTATGGCTCCAGTTATTTTTAACTGTTCAGTTCCAAGCCAATATTCGAAATGTGAGTTTAGGTGTTTTCTTTACGACTCAAAATAATGATTGATTCCTTAAATCACCGTTGTAAATTTTATTACATACATCAATGTAGCGATGACATCTTTCGAATAAAAAATGCTATCTAATCATCTTCACAATTGGATAGACGATATAATAAGAGTACGCCTTTAACTGAGAAATATTGTAGAACCAACAGTATACCTGTGCCTATTACTTTTAAAAATACATCGCCATGTTTGCGGCGCTGTCGCGGGTCGCTCAAAAACGCTCCATACTAAAAGCACTGCAATCGTGACGTCATAATTAAGTAAATTCGCCTAATTTGCATGAGTGTATAAACAAATATCAAAATAACTTTGTTATTTGTACGTTTATAGGTACACTTTCTATATATGAAAAATGTTACATTTAAATGTGAGAATGCTAGAAATGTGTTCGTTTCATTAGAATTACATAAATAATAAATGCATATTATTTAGAAATCTAGAAACAATATAAATTAAAATTAAAATTTTACTGTAATTTCTATATTGACATATTTTCATGAGACACATGTACGCTTATATGATCTAGTAAATTGTTGTAAGTTCTATTGTGTAATTCAATTATACCAAATTTTAACTAATAATAACACATGTGAATTAAAGTGGAAGGCTTATGACCATTAATGACAATAGTTTCTGTGCATATAACTAGGGCATGTCTCAATGTGCAGATAGAGATTAGACCCAGTTAAATTCGACCCAGAGTAAATTCGCTTAAATGGCCTCTACGCGTTGGATCTGTATCCCCGCACACACCTTAAACCGTATATAAAGACCGTGTCTTATAAAGACGCGTGATCATCCCCAATCAATTAGCGCAGGACCTTCTAGACCTGCAAGCGGCGGCGTCTGAGCCGTCGCCTCCTTTGTCTCCCCTTATTCGGCAGCCTTCTGCTTAGCCACGTGTAGGTGCCCGTCAATACTGGCCGGTCCCACTTTGGTGAACCATGCCTACTTCTAGCGCTTATGCCCTCCCCATGGGGCAGTGCTAACCGTACCTCTCCTGAGGTGCGGCCCTCGTCAATAAAGCCAGTAGGGTCATTAGGACCAAAGGCTAGGCTGAGTTTAGTCGATAGGTCTGTGTGGTCGAGCCGCCTCGATTCACCAGGAGTCCGACATAATCACCGCATCCCTGCTTGCCTGTTGCGTTGGTATCCATGATGGATTCTCAGCCTCCTCTCCATAGGAAAAAAAACATAACGAATCAACTCTCTTATTTGGTTTCAACAAATCTGTGTAACCTAATTTAATGGCAAAAAGTCAGCAACAACTTTCCCAGCGACAATTGTTTTATTTAAGTACCTTTTATATTCTTTAATTTAGTCTTCAAATTATTTAAAGATCTTTTTCTTTTTGTTCCCCTGAGGAAAGTGCATTAAATTGCATACCCCGGCTGTAGCGAGCCGGCGGTTATGTGGGGCTCTCCTCCCCAGAAGGGGGAGGCCTACCCACTAAAAACCTCAGGGATGGCCTTCTTCAGGCATGTAGGGATCCCCCGAGAACGCGAAGCGACTTCCGGGAACCCCCAGCCTCCGCTCCCCTACAAGATGAGCCCTCCTCGGGGAAGGCTACACTACCTCCCCCAATCTCCTCCACCGACGACTCCCCCCGGCAACGGCATGGCACGGAAGGGGCATTCAAAGATCCCTGGACTAAAAAAGATTATCAAACGTTGGTTTCATAGTATTTGGACCAGATGACCTTCATGAATTTGACGATAATTTATAATAATTGACAATAATACAGTTTGATATGGTTACGAAATATAGCACCTTCCTTTTGGGAATAAGATTCAAAATAGATAGAACGTTTGCGAAAATTACCTACATACGAGTATTTATGTGAATATTCTTTCATTCTTATACATTTAGTTCTTAAGGTAAATGCATATTTATGAGACTTGTTCGAGAATACTGAAATCACTTACTTAAATGCCTTGTTTTCAATGAATACCGTTAAAATATTAATATTCAAGATTATATAATATATATAATTTTATATGTCTGAGTAATGTATTTGTGTAGTTTTGATCTTGTGTGATTGTCTATGCCAAACACAGTTCTTTGTAATTCGCCACTCGGGTGACTGGTAGAGAATGATTCATATTATTTCATATATATAAATATTTTTTCCTAAAAATTGAAATATGAATATATAAATATCTTTTCCTAAGCATAGGTACAATGAGGTTTTAAATCGATTAGGATTCAGCAATGTTTCACCTTATTAGAATACGAATTAATAAGTGAAAAAAAAAAATGTTTTAATTTAAATCAATGATTAAATGATATTGTACTGATACTGCAATTTCATATAAAATCCTCACAACATATACAATATAAATAGAAGTAAACAAATAAACAAAATTATCCACCTGCTTGTTATTTTTTGCATCCGTGAATAATTAAAATTATTTAGAAAGAATTCACTCGCATAATTCATTTTTGATCGTATCTCAAAAATAAAATATTCTTTTCTAATACAACTTAAAAAATTGCCAATCTTTCTCTACATCTTAACTGAAACAAATCCACCAAATAGAGAATAAAATAACTCTACATTTTACTTTAATAAACATATTATTTTGACACAGCACTTGTGTTAATTGTTACTTAAAAGTCTATTTATTTTGCTTCATAAGTTCATAAAGTTAAGTAAAGTATAATCAATACATAGTATAAAACAAAGTCGCTTTCGCTGTATGTCCGTATGTATGCTTAGATCTTTAAAACTACGCAACGGATTTTGACGCGGTTTTTTTTAATAGATAGAGTGATTCTTAAGGAAGGTTTGTATGTATAATAAATGCATAATATAGTAGAGAAACACTGATAAATTTAAAGGTTTCTAATGTGATGTCGTAAATAAGCACGTTTTTTTTGCGCTTATATTGCAAACGCTGGCTGAACCCTACGAGATAGACCAAAATAATGTACTACAGTATTGTACAACATACAAAAATCCACAAAAAAGTCCGGTCCGGGTATATGTCTATCTCTTAGGGATAACCCACCATAACCATTTTTTCACTGCACCCGTGCGAAGCCGGGGCGGGTCGCTAGTTGGTTATAAAATAAACGAAACAAACATTAGCGGCGCAAAATCCAAAACAATGTCCATATAAAACGCCAACGCAAAGTTTGGTAAGAATCTAATAATTACGTCTCTACAATACAAACTCTACATTTGTTTAACTACTGCCTAGTAGTGAGTGAGTGTCAACAGCAGTGCGTGCTGCCAGTCGTCTAACAAAAGGTGAGCAAGGCCGCGTACAGAGGACACTTGCGCAAGCTGACTCTACATAGAGCCGCTGGAAGAGATAAGCATTATTCTAAGGATTATTCTAGTTAAGCGAGTACACCTATATTACTTATAAATCTAATTAACATTGATATTTTTAATACAATTATTTTAATACAATTATTAAGTAGCCAGGGGTTTTCATGCGGGTTTACCTTTCCGGTGATCCTGTTATGGAATGCGACTCCGGCTCCCCGAGCTACTGGTATTCTCATACCCTTCCTGCCGAGAAAACAGTATCCTTACTCCTACGTTCCTACCCTTAACCTTCTTTTCCTTTCCCAAATTGGTAGCTTCCTCTACCAACAACAGCATTCCCAAAGAGGGTTGGTGTCAGGCAGGCGGCCGACTGTAAAACTCTTGCCAAATCCCATGCAGTACATCAATGATTATTACGAGTTGTGGCGCCGACCCCAGATAATGGGAAATGGGCAAGAGGATGATGATGAATTTTAATACAATTATTAAAGACCTTAAAGAAAGAAAGAAAAGTCGTAATTCTTCAGAACTTTTGATTATTTGATGTTATTTTTTATTTGAAAGCTATTTTGGTTTGGTCAAAATCTGACAATGGTATAAGAAAGCCATATTGGTTTTAAATTTGTATTGAGCAAATAGACGGATAAGTCGATGTCATGCCTAGTAAGTCGGTGAATTTGCAACTCACTGAAAAGCCAAAAAAAATATAGGCTTTAAATAAAAAGTATTCTAAAAGAAATAAGTATAGTGCAAGCGATGGTTCCTTGAAGAACAATATAAAGCGGCGAGAATATTGTATAATTTATAAATAAATATTATATATTATAATGTATTAGCTATTATTATGTACCTTTTATTTAATATTGTGAATTGTATAACTCTGATTTATTTTATCTATTACTAATATTATAAAGAGGAAAGATTTGTTTGTTTGTTTGTTTGTAATGAATAGGCTCCGAAACTACTGAACCGATTTCAAAAATTCTTTCACCTTTGGAAAGCTACATTATCCCCGAGTAACATAGGCTACTTTTTATCCTGGAAAAATTGACAGGTCCCACGGGATGCGCAATAAAGGCTTCGCTCAAAAACTACTGCACAGATTTTCATGCGGTTTTCATCAATAGATAGAGTGATTCTTGAGCAAGGTATTGCGGTATTTTTTATCTTGGAAAAACGGATAGACCCACGGGAACGCGATAAAACTTCGCGCCGTAAATCGACTTCGCGCATATGTAGCCGTGGGCAAAAGCTATGACCCTTAACCCTCTATAGACCCAATCCCGACATCCACGCAGGCGAAGCCGCGGGCAGAAAGCTAGTTTTATATTTCTATTTTATGTGCTTTGAGTTCCTCAAATGTATTACATTCTTACATTCTGGCTTACTGTAGTCCTGTATTGCGATATCTTTAGCTATGAGGCTTTGGCAGAATATCAGCGACAGTTTACATTCAGCCATCATATGCTAAGCCATATGCCTTTTTGTTCCAGAAGACCTTTTGTAACTAGTTTTAAGTTCATCTATTGTGATTTGGAGCAAATAAACATTATTATTATTATATTTATTTCTTAAGAACAATGATAAAAAAGAGCTTGTGTTTTCGGATATTGGGTAACGGATAGATGTACATGTTATATAATAATAATATGTGTTAGGAATGTATATTATCAACCATGACTAAGGCAATTGATTTAAGTTCTCTATTTCTTTTCGTGTAAAGTTTATAAAGTATATTACTTTATGAATTATTTAATGTATTATTGATTAATAATTGAATGAAATCATAATTTTTGTGTGACATAATGCATTGAATTGATAAATAATTACGTGATTGATTTGGTTATCTGTTAATAATATTATATACAAACAACGTGCTGGGCCTTGTTATGGTTGTTTGGTAAATGTCAAATCAAATTGTTACCGCGAATTCACAACGCCTTCGGAGAGCCTTAGGACGACCGGATTACCCACTGAGTTCTTCTCTTCTCTTCAATATCCTCACTGGCACAGTTTAGGTACACTCAGAATAAATAGGAATAAAAATCGGCCTGTTATTGTTGCACCAGTCCAGCCATCACGTTGCAACATATTACTATCTACTAGGGAGCGCGTGAGAGCAACAAGCGTGAAAAAGTTTTTTGTCGTAAACATTATCTAAGTTTTGTTTTCTCACTGGACAAAATACATTAGACCAGAGGGTCCCAAACTTTTTTGTGTAGTAGACCCTTTGCATATAAAGACTAATATATGTCGAAGAAATTGTTACTCTATGGTAGCCAGAATATATAACAACCTACTATTGGACATGTCTAGTTTGCCTACCAACCGATTCAATAACTGTTTAAATGGCTGATCCTAAAATGTTATTATTCTGTTTCTGAATATTTAAATAATGCTAGTTAAATTGTTATTTATCTGCTCGTTTAGCTTCGATTAGCACTATGTATTGAATTTATATTTTTATTACTTGACATTCTTTTCTCTAATAATTTTTGTCATTTTATTTTTGAGTAACCTTTGCAAGCCAGAAATGGTAAATATGGCTGCTCTTTGACACAGTTTGTCACAACCTTATTTATACCCATTTTCGTGCAAATAAATGATTTGATTTTATTTTGATTTGGTATGTTTTACGGTTTTGGATAGACCCCCTTCTTACCTGATACTGAATGCCTAAATCCACAATATTCAAAAATTTATAAGCATATATAATATGTTTGTACTTCATAGGTAATTTTATAAATAATGTACCTATGTCTATGTAAATAAATAATCCAACTAGGTAGGTCCAATTTCCAGAAAGAGGTAAATCGGCGGATCCAACTCGGCTGGGCAGCGTTTGGGAAGCTACGCGTCATATCGGCCCATCTACCGCAGTGCCTCAAGACGAAAGTCTTTGATTCGTGCGTGTTGCCAGTGATGACATACGGAACAGAAACCTGGCCACTCACAATGGGCCTTATAAGGCGGCTCAAAGTCACCCAGAGGGCAATAGAGAGGGCTATGCTCGGAGTTTCTCTGCGTGATCGAATCAGAAATGATGAAATCCGCAGAAGAACCAGGGTCACCGACATAGCCCGTAGAATTGCGAACCTTAAGTGGCAATGGGCGGGGCACATTGCTCGCAGGACTGACGGCCGTTGGGGCGGAAAGTTCCTGGAGTGGCAGGCATATGCTGGACACCGCAACGTTGGTAGGCCTCCCACAAGGTGGACCGACGGTTTGATGAAGATCGCGGGAAGGCGCTGGACGCTTGCAGCGTAGGACCGATCTGCGTGGAGATCCTTGGGGGAGGCCTATGTCCAACAGTGGGCGTCTATTGGCTGAAATGATGATAAATGTACCTATGTCTTTATATTAGAAAATAGTATAATATAATAGGCTTGTTGCCTAAATTTCAGTAGTTAGATACTAATATACCTTGATGCCTATTCTATACAAAATAATTATTATTTTTGAAAAAAATGCTTATTTATAAGAATAATTTTGCATTTAATTAAATATTTGACATTAGTCATCAAAAACGCTCATGACTGTCATGGCGTCTTGAATGACGTCACGCCGTGCAAAACACAGCTGTTTTAGTATCGGAATATTCGGTATTGTGAAGTTATTTTAATAAAAATGGATTCATCGTATTACAAGTACTGCATAGTGCCCCAGTGTACAAGCACAAGTATAAAAACACCAAAAAATTATTTATATACGTGCCAAACAATCAGCAGATACGTAAAAAGTGGCTGACACTCGCGAGAAGGAATGATGCCCATTCTTTTTCGCACTTCCACAAGACACTTGGGAATGACATTTTGACTTTGACGTTTCGCACGGCGTGACGTAACACTTTTTAATTGGTGTTTGCTGTCACGTGACTTATGGCTTATTTTGTGCAATTTTATTTTATAAAAATATAAATAATCAAATGTTATTATTTTATAAAACTTTGTTTTTTTCATAATTAAATGATCATCTTAATAGTTATGCAACCTAATGCATCAGATTTGTTCATAGTGGATACAAGCCTATTAAATAGGTACTATCAGTTTTTTGAAATCCATTATTATGGACACCCATTTTTATTTCATGGCCTCCAAATTTTTTTTTCGTTGACGTGGACCCCTTGCAGGTTGTCATAGACCCCCGGGGTCGATACAGCCAAATTTGGGAATCGCTGTATTAGACCAATACCAATATTGTAAAAGTAAGTCTTATGCATATAAAGGTGTCCAAATAAATAATTAAATAAAGCAATAATATTGGCATTTGTCATATAAACATCTGCCCGGTACAAGGATTAGAACCCGGGACCTTATCCATTCGTCTACAGAGCTCTATTACTGACGAGATTCATTATACTCGTGTCATATCTAGTTTAAATCTATATCTTTCACGCATGACGACACTTGCCGTATCTGACACGATCAATGATACAATAACAAAAACAAAACAAATTGATTTGGTACATCCTTTTTTTTATAAAAATAAGTATTTTTAATTTGTTTGCCTCTAGTTAGAATTGGGTTTATTTTAATTCCGTAAAGGGTTAAGTATAGAAAATACTCTTTTGACACTTAATTATTTAAGCGGAATGTTCATATTACTATTAGTTTTTTTTTATAGGTTGGCTGTACGTATTTTACTGTTTTATAAAACTTTTTCCAACGAAATTACAAAAAATAATGAAAGGGGAAGACCCAGTACCAACAGTCGACAAGATACTACAGTATCTTCTAAAAGACCCTTTTTTTTTTGTTCCTCTGAGGAAAATACATTGAATTGCATACCCCGGCTGCGGAGAGCCGGTGGTTATGTGGCTCTCCTCCCCAGAAGGGGGAGGCCTACTCACTAAAAACCTCAGCGATGGCCATCCTCAGGCGTTGTAGGGGGCCCTCAGGATCGAGTGTCGCATCTGAGGACCCCCGGCCTTTGCACCCCTGGGTGCGTTAGGGGAGCCCTTCTCGGAGAGTTCTAAAAGACCCTGGACAGGTGTACAAGTACTACCCTCTACTGACGTGCGTTGCGATTGTATTGGTCATGAAAACATATTTATGGATATAAAATAATATTCTAATTTATAACCAGTATTACAATACGAGAATTGTATTATGTCGATAAATTCTTTAGAACACACTAGTCTACAAACACACAAATCACAAATGAAATACACACAAACAAGGAGTTTTATGTAGATATAAATATAAAAAAACTTATTAAGTGCGCTCTTCTTTGCGGCAAATCAAAATCCAGAAAATGTAATCTATATTATACTTGCGACCCGCCTCGGCTTCGCACGGGTGCCAGCGATACAAGCGCAAAAAACGTGCTTATTTACGCCATCACATTAGAAATCTCTAAATTTATCAGTGTTTCTCTACTATATTACACATATAAACCTTCCTTAAGAATCACTCTACCTATTAAAAAACGGATCAAAATCCGTTGCGTAGTTTTAAAGATCTAAGCACACATAAGGCCAGGCCAGGCCTGGGCCAGATTTTTCTGATAAGATAAATATTATCTTATAAGAAAAATCTGGCCCAGTTTAAAATTAATTCATTAGAGGATCGGAGAATTATTATGGACCTGCTATTCGTATCCAAAATCTTAAACAACTCAATTGACTGTCCTCCTTTATTGCGCAGGTTCAATTTCCGTGTACCTTACCGATATCCTCGCAGCAAAATAACCCCACTTGTAAGTCCACTACGCAGAACGGTTTTTGGTTCTAACTCCCCAATAGCCAGAATGTGCAAACTGGTGAATGAGTTTAGTGATGTGATCGATATCTTTGCCGATCCACCCAAGATCCTAATCTAAAAACCAAATTGTTTTTGGTTTTTAGATTAGGATCTTTAGATTATTAGTTTGTTAGTATTGTTTATTCACAATATGTAGTTGATATGCTTAGTATTCTGTAGTTTGTGCATGCTGATTTACCTGTAAGTGTTTGTTACATTTTTTTTTTCAATTGGCATAGTTTAAATTTATACAATTAACAATGTAAACAAACGTTGGTGAATCTATATAAATAAATAAATAAGGACAGACAGACGGCGGATAGCGACTATTTTATACTATGTAGTGATTCTAATCAAAACATTCCTTAATAAAATTATTATGAAACCAAAAAGCTCTCTATCCATGACGACTCTTGTCATGTCAGGAATACCGTTCAAAGTATTTTTTAAAAACCATTCAGTACAAAATACGACCTATAACGGTATTCCTGTTACAAGCTGCATACTGATGCCACTTTTTATGTGCTTATGTCAATTTGAGTTTTAATTATTTGGATTTTAGAATTATTTTCAGAAAAATTAATAAAATAGGTAAATAATGTCTAAATTCCTACCTAAAACTAGTTGGTTGTATAATATTAATTTATTTCAATAAAACATTACCCTTATAATATTTTAATTAATTGATATTTTTATTGTTATTAAATTATATTTTTGACACTTAAGCGATCCCCTTATATAGTGACTACTGGACGTGAATCACCAATGAGCTTCCTAGCACGTTTCTCGATTGAGTCCAAGGCAGCCAGTTGATATTTGGCAGAACCGTCCTAAAATGGCAGCAGTATTCCATACATGATCAGACTTGAGCTTGGTAAAGATTTAGAAGCTGCCCTGGTGTAAAATACCGTCTAATCTGAGAGGATACCAAGTTTCTTAGCTGCGGTCTGTGCCAAAGTTTAAGTCGGATGAGATGTCCATACCAAGAAACAGGAGATGATCACTGACGGGAAAGGGGCATATTACGGTGTGTCGGAGTCAGAAGGAAAGGACTCCGCTTCGCGGTAAACAAACACGCCTGGGTTTTAGTAGTGTTAAAATCAACTAGATTTGCGTCACCCCAGTTTGAGACCGCCTCAAGGGCCAATTTCAAACGGTCAATCATTAACCTTCGACAAGACTGAATCTCATGACTCTTGGCCTTTGCACTGGACAAGTACATTTCAACGACCATGCTATCGTCTGCATACCCAAGGGTACCGGGTAAAAGAAGATCGTCGATATGTAGCAAGAAAAGAGTCGCTGACAGAACAGAACCCTGAGGAACTCCGGCGTCAATAGCCTTGGGATCCGACGAGGATGTCTCCCGGTTGAAATAATGAAAGATTATGCCTAATAATATGTCAGGACTGCTCTTCTCAATCCGACATTGTGTGAAAGAAGATTGGCAGGAAACCATACATTGTTGGTACCATAGTTAGACTAAGTGTACGGCGATAAAAATACCATGTATTTCTTCGTTTTTAATAATATAACAAAAAAGGTAATCGCACCATATGTCTGCAACTGCTAAATAAAAAGATAAACTCATTTAAAAAATAGAGCATAGAGGTAACGAAACGTTATAAATCACTTATGTTTTGACTTTTGCGACGCTTTGTCGATAACTATGTGTTATCAAAACGTTGTATATGTCAAAATATGTGATTGATTTAATATTGACATAATCTATGCACGACACGACCATAAATGATATTGCATGTGACCATAGACAAAGTAGTAGAAGCCACGTACGTTAACATAATATACTAATCTGTGACGTTAACTTGACTTTGCCAGTTGACATAATGGTGACAGATTTTTCATTTATATCTAAAAATACAGGACTCAGCTAGGAATAGTAATATTACATTCATAAATTCTAGTGATATTATCGGTATTCTTACTGTCATTAATCAATTATCAGAATATGTATTAATCTATAATCGATATATCTGTAACGAATGAAATAGTTATTTTTCTTATGCATATTGCGTTTTAATATTGCTTGGCACATAAATACGTTTTGTTATCAATATTCCCTGAAATTGTAACTTCAATTTTTCTTTATTTACAAAAGTTATAGATTTTTCTCAGTTAAAGAAAAATAGGTAACCAGTTACCGTTTACAAAATATTAAAAAATCAGAATCGTACATTTAACAATGTAATGGGTACCAGGCTTGCCAATCTTCTTTCTTATTAGAATTCATATCAAAAACTACTACAAATTACCATATGTGAAGACGTTTGGTGTAATGAATCGATATTTTTATTTTATTATATTTTAGACATTGTACGTAGATGTGAATTAACTCAGCTTTCCGGTTCAAATATTCAGATCAAATGGAGTTAAACGGTTGATCAGCAGATTAAGATCAAGCCGGGCTAGGATAGTTAAAATGACAACACGCATTTACGATTGTTATCTTTAATCAGCGGTATGCATGTGATACGCCACAGATAAAATTATAAGACTCACTGCATTAGTAATATCTTACCTTTCATGTGCTCCGAGGTGTCTGCCCGCATGATGTCTGTAAGATAGTGTTCTAGTGAACGCATGCTGTCCAGCCCGCTGCGTTCCTGCGAAAAAAATAAAAATAAACTGTCAATGTCAGTTATTCACTTCGGAATCCAAACCGATAAAATATGTAAATAGATATTAGATTTGGCAGTATGGCTTAGTTCCTTCGCCTGTCCCTATGGACGAAATTGACAACAACAACAACCAAACCGATAAAGTTGATCCAGAATCATGAAATTCATCATGAAGCAATGCTTTCTAGGTCAAATAAGTTTGTAAACTGTAAATTTATTATTTAAAAAGAAAACGCAGTTGAAAATTATTTGCAATTAGCCAACTGAAAGTTAGTATGAATCTCCAAGTAAGTCTCACATTAAAAGTAAAAATCAAAGATTTATTCTTCAATTGGAATTTTTATAGTTAGTTTTGCATGTCAATGATGCCACGCCATTGGTTCACAAGTCTACGGGGGGAGACTTTGTACAGGAAAGAAGCAGCAAGAAAACCAGCAACGGCTTTCTCTGTATTTTTACAGAATCGTCAAGTAAAAGCTGGCCTCAGATAAATAATTAGAACCCAACTTCCTTTACAAGTTTAAAAAAGTTCACATTATATCTATATAGATGTAAATATTCAGTTAGAACCCAAGAATTGTTATCATCCAGATAATCTTTAAAAGTATAATAACCTTTTGGGTATTTTTGACAAGGGATTTATAGTTATTTATGCAACTGTTGTATAATCAGGAGACCTATTTTTGAATTACGAATGCGATTTCGAAATCTATAATCTATAATTTGACTATTTAGTCAGCGGTGACTTTGAGGTCACGGATTCCTAAACATCCAATTTTTGAAAGTCGATCGCAGAGCTGCCAACATAGATAAAGTACACACATAAATGTAAGAGTTCGGTTCCACACATATATTTATTATATATGTGCTACATTCATATATGTTATTGTATATATAGACTGAAAAATCTAACAAAACACAGATAACATTTCCACAAGTATGACTTGATTACGAGTGGATGAGGGCACTCGTAATGAAATGACACCTGTGACTAAGGTAGTCACATCAGTGATATTTAAAAATAAGAATTATTGAAAATCGGTGATTATTAGTCACATCGGTGATTTCGAAGTCGTATTCGTAATTCAAAAATAGGTCTCCTGGGGTATTAAAACACGAATGTGGGTTTATCATACGAGGTGTAGCCGAGTGTGATAATAGTATCACACGAATGTTTTAATACCTAATTATAACAGTTGCATACAAGACTTTACGAATTAGTCTACAATTTATTGTTCTTTTCTCAAATTTTTTGCGATCTGGTGGTGAAAATGTCATTACATGAAAATGTTCTGTTTTTGAAATTCATAATATCACGCGTTTGGATGATATAATGATAATATCATTGAGTGTTGTTTTAATGTTGGCAATAAGCTAATTGTTATACGTTCTTTTATAGAGGATTAATAGCATAATAGTAGATAAAATTTGTTAAAAGAATTGTATATATAAAAACTCTTTATTGAACAGAAGCAAATTTAACAACAAAAATAAAAAATAATAATATTAGGAGGTACTAAGTTACTTGGTCAAAGGCGGACATATCTCTCAGAGTTTTGTTTCAACCAAACATAGATGGTTTTGTGATTTTTTTAAAATAAGTAATAAAGATAATTCATATCATTATTTTGTTTAACGCATACTTCATGAGGCAAATATTAATGAACCAGTTCGTAGGGGACTTAGGTAAACATACTTGGACTAAACAGGTGGTATATATATATTACACTTACACCAATTAGCCTAGCCCAAACTAAGCTCTATAAGGCTTGTGCTATGGGATCTAGGGTAACGGATAGACATACATATATTATACATATATAAATATTTTTTTATACAAATATATATGAACAACCATGACTAAGGTACAAATGCTCGCATTCATCACACAAACATCTGCCCCCACCGGGATTCGAACCCGGGACCTCAGAGACCTTGAAACCGGTGTACTATCCACTCGACTATGGAGGTCGTCAATAAAAAAAATATGAAAGGAAGATGTGGTCAAGAGTATTCGTAACCGACGGGCGTGAATGAAAGTCGAAGTATGTTTGGATCGTAGCAAGTGGAAATCTGTGATATACCCTTCTCCTACTCCTGGGATAGAGGTAGGTAGGGATGTATGTATAAACTTTTTTTTTCTCGGGAGAGAAAAGCTGAGAATCCTCACAAGGAGCACGAAACGTGCCCAGGTTATGTCGGATTTCACGCGACCAGGAGACCTATTTTTGAATTACGAATGCGATTTCGAAATCACCGCTGACTAAATAGTCAGCGGTGAATTTGAGGTCACAGATTCCTAAACATCCGATTTTTGAAAGTCGATCGCAGAGCTGCCAACATAGATAAAGTACACACATAAATGTAAGAGTTCGGTTCCACGCAAAATGTAGCCGCTGCCGGTTATTGCCGGCTTAACCATTATGGTTATATATAGACTGAAAAATCAAACAAAACACAGATAAAATTTCCACAAATATGACTTGATTACGATTGGGTGAGGGCACTCGTAATGAAATCACACCTGTGACTAAGGTTGTCACATCAGTGATATTCAAAAATAAGAATGATTGAAAATCGGTGATTATTAGTCACATCGGTGTAATTCAAAAATAGGTCTCCAGAACGGTCCGGTCACGTGACCTACCGACTAAACTTAGCCTGTGCCGAAATTCTAAGAACTATATAGGCGAATTGTGCGGGCGAAAACAAACATTAGTTTTATAAAGGACTTAAGATTTAGTGTGCCGCCAGAAACGAAGCAAGGCCCAAACTGCCGGCAGCATATTAGGTTCTGCTAGATCGGGGGTCCTCAGATGCGACACTCGATCCTGAGGGCCCCTACAACGCCTGAGGATGACCATCGCTGAGGTTTTTAGTGGGTAGGCCTCCCCCTTTTGAGGAGGAGAGCCCTACATAACCACCGGCTCTTCGCTGCCGGTGTATGCAATTCAAAGGATTTTCCTCAGCGGAACAAAAAAAAATATCAATAACATGTGACATCTAGGCTGCAGAGAAAGGAACCTCTGGACATTAAATGCCGTGTCGGAAATTTAAAAATATGTATGTTTGATTTTTATTTTCATATTATCTAAAATACTAAGTTAAGTTATTTTTTCATTCATTCATTCATTCATATCAATACGACATAATACACATTGTTCGCTTATGTTGTCGTTAATACCTTAGTTTTCATGCAGCAAGCTCCCAGCCTAACACAGGGCGATCCACCATCGTAAGTTGACCTCTCAACCCCAATCGATACGTAACGGCGGCAGGTCAACTGAAATTGGCGTATTTATACTGCAAACCCAGTGACCTATTTCGAGCTACGCAGTGACGTCACTGCAGCATTGCGCTACCCCACGCCCTTTGTAGGAAATTGCACCTTACGGCTTGTAAATATCGTTGAAATTTGCTTGTATACAGCTCATTCACAACATTACTGCTGGGAAATTGTCGCTTAAATTTTACAATGTAAAGTCGATTCTGCTGTGCAGGTGTTTCAATTGAATTTGTTAACTTGTGAAGGGTTATGCTCAGGGAGGTAGTAATCAAGATAATGGATTTTAAATGTTTTCGATTAAGAACAATACAGGCAAGTTCTACCTATACATTTTTGTATGAAAACTTTGTACAGCGCCCTTTGCGAAACGTAATTGTACTATTCCTTCATATTAAGCTGCTATGACTTCTGTAGTTCACTATACGTCAACTACCTATACTTTTTTGTATAAAAACTATGTAGAGCGCCCCTTGTCATGTGAGACCAAATGTTTTTATTCAAGTTAATAACTTATTATATTCGACCATTTTATTAAATGGTTCTGGGGCGGCCTCTTATCTGGGATGCAACCTGTTCAGACACCCTGGCTCCCTCACATGTATGCAGTACATCCCTAAGTGCGGGGTCTGCTGCGATCCATGCAGAGGGCCGTAAGCGGAGCAAATACTGTAATATAGGTCCTAATTACATATTTGCTCCGTTTGCGGTAGAAACTATGGGTCCGTGAGGACCGGAGGCAAAAAAAATAGTACATGATCTATAAGCACTGTTGATTGAAGCCTCCGGTGATCAGAGGGCTGGCAGTTACCTCTGTCAACGGATTAGTTTGGCGATCCAAAGAAATGTTGCCAGCATCCTAGGTACTGTTCCATGAGCCCCGAATTGCATTTTTATTTATAGTTTCTAGTTTTATTTTAGATATATATAATTTAGAAGTATTTTAAGATATTTATTTTTAAGGTTTAAATTATATAGTTTTAATTGTATTTTTTAATTCCGAAAGTTGGGATCAAATTGTTCTTAGGATCATAGATAATAATTACATGTCTAAATTTTATATATTGTGATTAGTAATAATGAAACTAAAATACCTTTAATATATAAAAAAGAAACTAGGTTATTTATTTGACTGTTAGATCAAGATAGTAATTTATTATCTATATTGCGTGCCCACTGTCATTGTTGGGTATTGTAAAGTTCATAAATATTTTTAATTTTGTGGGTACTTGTAAAAGGTTTAAGACATCTCATCCTTCCACATCTCCCATCCTTTTCTCACATGCGCGCTGGACGATGATATGTCTCTTTTGCAAGAACTTCAGTATATGGTCTGTTTGAAAAGTCAGTCGTTGACATATCGTTGATTTGACTACGTCGACTCGCATCACGTCGCATAGAATTGTTGATTGATAAGTGCAATAGGCCTGTTTGTGTATAGTGTATGTGTTTGAGACTCAAAAAACTGTGAATCCAACCTTCCCTGGCTGATGGGCTGATCTGCAGAGAACGAGATATCTCGAGGAGAATACATGAGGCACGTGGGGTAAGCGCGCATTCCTTTCTCGTTATCTATCTGACACGTAATCCATTTACATCTTTTCCTATTTTCCATTTTTTGTTTCTCTGAGATGTTTATTAGGCCTTATTTACTACAAAATCTTTAATACATATAATATTATCTAAACAGCTGCTAAGCAGCTGCAGCTAGCTGATTTAGAATATATAACTTTTAGAAAAAGTTTACGACTCATTTTCCCGCCAGGGGCTCTAAAGTCTGAATTAGAAATCCATCCATCCATCATTACTCTACCTAATTCCGACCTATGGTCATGAATAGTAATTAATTATAAAATAATTCCAAATATGGAAAAAAATGTGTTTTTATATCGTACATGCAAACGTATAAAAATATTCTAGATAAAAATCCTTAATTCAATTAAGACCGAACTCAAAAATTAAATCATAATCTTTAATTTATTATGTTAAGATTTATTTATGTGTTATTTTGTATTCGTATGTTGCTCAGATGTGCTTCATTTTGCTAAGAATTCAATGTTGTTAGATTCTTTGGATACTTTATTTATTTGTTTTATGTTTTGCAAATTTATTTAATTTTTGCATATTATGAATATTTAACACCAAATCGCTGCATCGAGCGCGAAGTGAGCTGTTAATGTAGAAGTGTTTTGGTCGTGGTTGGTGGTTATTATATTAACACGAGTGCATTAATTAGCACTTAGCAAGTTGTGGGTTCTACTTTTCTTTTAACTACACAATTACCTGCCGCGATAAATTAGAGCCACTCAAATTAAAAACTTAAGTTAAAGTAACAAAGTTTAATTAATCTTTTCAAACATTTAAAACTTACGATTCGTAAATATATATCCCGCGACTTTTGTAGTAAAAGGTAATTAATATTTTCATTTGAATGTTATTGTTTTAGCCTTAAAACCTAGATTAGATAACTCTATCAGTTATCATCTCTAAGTGCGTAAGATTTTTTTTTTGTTACGTTGAGCAAAAAATGCGGAGAGCCGGTGGTTATATGGGGCTCTCCTCCCCAGGGAGAGGTCTATCCTCTAAAAACCTCAGCGATGGCCGTCCTCAGGTGTTGTAGGGGCTCTCAGGATGTTGCATCTGAGGACCCCCGGCCTTTGCTCTCCTGGGTGCGCTAGGAGAGCCCTTCTCGGGTCGCCTCCACGGGCGTAAGACCTAGGAGCCATATTGTGAACAGTAAAGTAACCAATCTTGAATGAATTTTATTTGTACAAGAAAAAATCCAGGCATCCATACTAATATTATAAATGCGAAAGTAACTCTGTCTGTCTGTCTGTCTGTCTGTTCGCTTTCATGCCAAAACTACTGAACCGATTTCAATGAAATTTGGTACACAGATAGTCTAGAGCCTGAGAAAGGACACAAGCTACTTTTTTATACAAAAAAAGGTTGTAAAGGGTTGTAAAAAGCTGAAAGGAGGGATAATAGGTTGTATGAAAATATTCTTAAAACCACTGAACCGATTTAATTGAAATTTGGTACACAGATAGTCTAGAGGCTGAGAAAGGACAGAGGCTACCTTTTAAAGCAGAAAAGGGTTGTAAAAGGTTGAAAGGAGGGGGTGAAAGGTTGTATGGCAGTATTGTTAAAACATATCCTTCCTGTGGGAATTCGAATATAACGCGGGCGAAGCGCGCGGGCGGAAGCTAGTACTGTATAAAGAAATAAGATTATTCTGGTGCATTATATGTTCCTTGAAATGAAACGAGGGTCCACCATAATAGATCTCAAGATACACTGATAGTAGCTATTAACTTACATTACGTCCTTTATTATGCGAACCACCAAGGAATGGAATTCCCTACCTGCGTCTTTGTTCCCCGATACTTATAATATAGGATTTTCAAGGCAAGAGTAAATAGGCACTGTTTGAGTTTGCATGTTCCTTAGGCACATCTTCACTTAACACCAGGTGAGATCGTAGTCAAACGCATTAAAATTAGTAATAAAAAAATTGCTATCTTCTTCTAATATAAAGACATAACATTATTTATAAAAGTACCTATGAAGTACAGAATTCCCAACAAATATTATATATGCGTAAGTAACTCTGTCTGTCTGTCTGTTACGCTTTCCCGCTTAAACCTCGCAACCGATTTAGATGAAATTTGTTACAAACAATCTTTAGACTCTGAAACAGAACATAGGCTACTTTTTATTTCGAAAAAAGGGATGAAGGGGTTGTAATAGAGGTTGAAAGTTGGGATTTCTTAATTTTAAAAGATAAAACCATGAAACTTTATATTTAAGCACTTGATAAGAAATCATTAAACATTTGTTCAAGCATTTTTGAAATTTCGACCAGCTAGGGGGTGAAATAAGGGTTAAAAGTTAGTATGCAAGTTCGTCAAATATCACGTCATAAGAAAGAGAAAAAATCGTTTGTTCTAGCATTTTAAAATTTTTACCAGTGCGGGGCTCAAACAGGGGTTAAATTGAAGATAAGACCATGAATTTTGGTACGAAAAGGTCTCATAGTTGACAAAAACTAACTTCACGCGGGCGAAGCCGCGGGCGGAAGCTAGTATTATATATGTTTACAAAATCTTGTAAGTTGTAGGATGTAGGCATTCAATATCAGGTAAATCTATCCAAAACCGAAAAAAACGGTTTACGACACAAAAACGTTTTGGAACCTCTGGTCTAAATCTAAATCCTCTGGCCTCCAGAACGGGGCGGTGCACACGTGTTTTTATAAGACACGGTCCTTTATAAGGTATGCGCGTGTGTATTATAGGCTGCACCGCCCCGTTCTGGAGGGCGGGAGCGTTAGTTCAAACCGATAGGGTCCCAAGCCTTCCGCCCGACCAAAGGCTGTAGGTAGTGTTTAGTTGGTAGGCTGGCCTTCTGCTAGAGTTCAACATAACCATCCGCCGTAGACCGGTTGCGGGTGGTATTCGGTGCGAGGTCGTCCAAGCACCAGGGGGTTGTCATAGCGACCACTGTGGTGGCGCGCCCTCTATGAGGATTCACTACCATCCCCCGTGGAAAAAAATATATTATAGGCCATTTAAAAAAAAATTATAGAAAGTCTGCATGAAGTGTACCATTTGCCTACTATCATAAGCGCTTGTGATAATTATGACAATAACTAATGTATTATTATTATATAATACTAGCTGACCCGCGCCCACTTCGTTGGGCATAATATTAATAATCCCCGAAGCGAGCACGAAAGCGAACTGAATTAAACCCGAAGCCATCGCGCGCCGTCCGCTGATGATGATGATGATGATGATGATGATGATGACACTCAACAATAATGTGGCTTTCTATTGGTGAAAGAATTTTTAAAATCGACGATGATGATGATGATGATGATGATGACACTCCGCAATAATGTGGCTTTCTATTGGTGAAATAATTTTTTAAAATCGGTTCAGTAGATCCCGAGATTACCCCTTACAATTTACAAACACACAAACTTTACTTCTTTATAATATTAGTATAGATTATATAATAATATGATATTATTTAGTTAGTCTTATATATTATAAAGCACGGTCTTTTATAAGCCCTTTTTAATATAAAAAAAAATACAGCTAAAGACTATATTAGATAAGAATACCCAGTTATTTATTATTTATATTATTAGAAATACATAGACGAATTCTATACCCAGAGAACGATTAAAAACAAATGAACGTTCAACTGATTTAGCGCGCAGGATATAAAAGTGAGACAGTTAATTTTTCCAATCTGAACCTAATCGCCTAAGGAATAAGGCGTAGTAAGAGCAGGTCGAAATATAGTCTTGTTCGTTTCACATCAGAATGTAGGAAGCGTTTAAATGTCAAATCTATTCTAGGGGTACAGATATAAGGGAAAGTTCTTTGTATTTTTTTATTACATTGAGAGACATTGCCTCCTTATGTGTGTTCTACCGCTTCTTATAATGGGTTGTGTTCTGAAGAATTGTTTGACATGATGCCCACGGCCACTTTCTATCGTCGCACCGCTCGCCATCGACAGGGAGTTCATGCCCACACACTGGAGCCTAAATGGTCCCGCACAGTGCAGTTCCAAAGGAATTTCCTCCAGCGTACACTTTCTTTTGTGGAATGAGCCCCCTGCCGAGGTTTTCCCGCAGGGCTACAGTATGGGGTTCTTCAAAAGGGGAGTAAATAGGTTTTTGAAGGGTCGGCAACGCGCAAGTGACACCCTTGGTGTTGCAAGTGTCCATAGGCTACGGTAACCGCTCACCATCAGGCGTGCCGTAAGCCTGTTTGCCACCATCGTGGTATAAAATAGTAGATTGTTAACCGAGGGTGGAAAGAATCAATTCCCGAGGTATTTAGACGCCCGAGCACAGCGAGGGCGGCTATAGTCCGAGAAGGAATTGATTCTTTTACCCGTGTTAAACACTCTACTTTTCACTTCGAATATATGAGGAAAATAAAACATTGGTTGTTTATTTAATCTATTTATTGATTATACATGATAATATCAGTAGACCATCAGTAGGCAGAACACAATTTGCCTCGTCTTTAATTGAATCTGGTGTCAATATTTCGGAATCGCTTGAACTCATTTTTAAAATTAAAATCTTAACTAGTATAAGAGATTATTTGAATTTTTTCAAATTCCGTTACAGATATATATAATAAATTCACATCCCGCCAATTTATGTCGACTGTTTAAATTTTAAATATGGAACCATCGCGTGTTTGTTGCGGCTTATTTCGCTGAAGTAGTTTGCGCTAAGTTCACACTGGCTGTTTAGAAACTCACATGGCCGCAGCATTTTTTTTTATAGTTCACAGCTGACAGTTCGTAGCTGACATTCGTAGTTCTATTTTTAAAGTTCATTCCGCCCTAGGGTGGGAAGTAAATTGTATAAGTTTTTCCCTCCCTATGTCGGGAAGCAGCATTTTCTACCCAATAATCAGATCAAAACAACATAACTTTCCGAGTATGAGAAATGAATAAAAAATTACATCTAAATTGCATACTAGCTAGTACGGAATAGTAAATATGTAAAAAAACAATTATTCCGACCCCACTTAGTGTGTAAGAGTAACAGAATGACCATAAAGATAGATAAAATAGTCAGAAATTCAAAATAAAAGAAGAAAACTAATATTATTAATGCGAAAGTTTTGTATGGAAGGATGTTTAATACTGTTTCACGTAAAAACTACTGAATGGAATTTGATGAAATTTTACAATAATGAGCCTAGCTAATATAAGCTTTATAAAATATATAAAAAGTCTAGTCTGCACCACCTACTCTGGTAGTGTTGTAGTTTGATACTACCATTGGGTAGTGCACCGAAAGTGATGCTAAATGTAAGTCTTATTTATGAAAACTAATTATTTATCTACACGAATATTATAAAGAGGAAAGATTTGTATTTTTGTTTATAACGAATAAAGACGAACTCACAAAGTACTGGACCGATTTTCATAATTCATCAGAAATTTTGATTTTCATTCAATTTCAATTCATTTCTTTTTTCATTAGAAAGCTACTTTATCACTGAGTAACATAGGCTATATTTAGTACTAGATTACTATAGAAATCTTTAGAAATTCTTATTAAAACCAACCGAAGCTGTAAAAAAAAAATTGCCATAAAATGTCAATTTTTTCAATGAAGATTATTAATGGTATTAATGATAGGCAAAAAAATGTTCGACAATATTATAGAATATATCAATATCTACAAAAAACTTCGCGAGACCATATGTCTAACTGTTGCAGTTACGTCACTATAACTACTTTTTTACATTTAACAAATTGATAGAAATGCCGATCATTACATTTACATTTTTATTCAAATAAATAATTTAATATTGAAGACTGTCTCAATATCTGATGAAGACTTTTTGAATTTTTGAAATCGGACATTCCATTCAAAAGATTATCATGAAATTAAAAATAATCTACACTAATATGATAAAGAGGAAAGATTTGTATGTTTGTATGTTTGTATGTAACGAATAAACTCAAAAAGTACTTGACCGATTTTTAATAATTCTTTTTTCATTAGAAAGCTAACATTATCACTGAGTAACATCCCAACTAATATTATAAATGCGAAAGTGTGTTTTGTTTGTTTGTTTGTTAACCTCTTCACGCTTAAACTACTGGACCGATTTCAAAAATTCTTTCACCTTTGGAAAGCTACATTCTCCCCGAGTAACATAGGCTACTTTTTATCCCGGAAAAATCGACAGATCCCACGGGATGCGCAATAAAGGCTTCGCTCAAAAACTACTGCACAGATTTTTATGCGGTTTTCATCAATAGATAGAGTGATTCTTGAGGAGTTTTGCGGCATTTTTTATCTCGGAAAAACGGATAGTCCCACGGGAAGCGCGATAAAATCTTCGCACCATAAACCGACTTCCGCGTATATGTAGCCGTGGGCAAAAGCTATGACCCTTAACCCTCTATACACCCAATCCCGAAATCCACGCGGGCGAAGCCGCGGGCAGAAAGCTAGTAGGCTATATTTAGTACTAGATTACTATAGAAATCTTTAGAAATTCTTAATTAAAACCAACCGAAGGTGTAAAAAATTTGCCATAAAATGTCTTTCATCGATACGCTGCGAAAGCTGTGAACGTATAAGGATATTTTGTAGTTGGTATATTTACATAAGCATTGCATCCGTGCGAAGCCGGGGCGGGTCGCTAGTAAGTGTATATATTTATTTTTATGTATTGTACTGTCATTAATAAAGATATTAAATTTATGTAAAAAAAAATGTAGATACAGCAAAATAAATATTCTTTACAATATACTGTTTGCATCTGTACCGTACCCTAAAATATACAGACAGACGTTGCAAGAAGAAGTATTTATAGCAGCAGACAGACAACAGGTCACTGGTTTGCTTGTGTTTTCACGGAACTGTATAAAAATATCATGTTTCGTAAAAGAAGCCTATTGGAGGAAGTGGGGGTGGTTTATATAGGAGACCTATTTTTGAATTACGAATGCGACTTCGAAATCACCGATGTGACTAATAATCACCGATTTTCAATAATTCTTATTTTTGAATATCACTGATGTGACTACCTTAGTCACAGGTGTGATTTCATTACGAGTGCCCTCACCCACTCGTAATCAAGTCTTGTGGAAATGTTATCTGTGTTTTGTTTGATTTTTCAGTCTATATATATATATGAATGTAGCATATATATATATATAAGCTACATTCATATATACATGTATGTATATATTATTGGTATATAAAGGTTTATTTACATATATATATATATATATATATATATTATTATATATATATATATATAATATATATTATATATATATATATATAATATATATATTATATATATAACCCTTATATACATACAATATATACATAGATATATATGAATGTAGCATATATTATATATATAATCCATAATGGTTAAGCCGGCAATAATCGGCAGCGGCTACATACTGCGTGGAACCGAACTCTTATATTTATGTGTGTACTTTATCTATGTTGGCAGCTCTGCGATCGACTTTCAAAAATTGGATGTTTAGGAATCCCGTGACCTCAAAGTCAATGCTGACTATTCAGTCAGCGGTGATTTCGAAATCGCCTTCGTAATTCAAAAATAGGTCTCCTGGAGCTACATATCACTGCAGGATCCATTTGTCTTTTTAAAATGTTACAAAGAAGAAGAAATTATTATATGTACTTACATTAGCAAAATAATATGAACAGTACCTGATCATAAATCAATACACAACTTCACACAAATAAATACTATTTTGGTTTCTGGAGACCTATTTTTTGAGTTACGAATGCGACTTAGTAATCACCGATTGTGACTAATAATCACCGATTTTCAATAATTCGTATTTTTGAATATCACTGAATGTGAACTACCTTAGTCACGGGTGTGATTTCATTACGAGTGCCCTCACCCACATCGTAATCAACCTCATACTTGTGGAAATGTTATCTGTGTTTTGTTTAGAGAGCCTATTGACAGTCTGAAGTTAATGTGTTGATTTTTCAGTCTAATTATATTGTGTATATATATAATAACGCAATGGTTAAGCTGGCAATAACCGGCAGCGACTACATTCTACGTGGAATCGAACTCTTACATTTATGTGTGTACTTATCTATGTTGGCAGCTCTGCGATCGACTTTCAAAAATTGGATGTTTAGGAAATCCGTGATCTCAGCATTATGTTGACTATTTAGTCAGCGGTGATTCCCAAACATTCGTAATTCAAAAAGGGTCTCCTGATCTACTTTAAACATGTTTGAGTGATTCAGTGGAAACTTCTGGTGTATGATAAATAATTTTATGTAGCCTTTAAGTAAAATCTTTACTATTTGTTTCCCAAATATATATTGTTAAAACCTTAATTAATATACGCAGTCATTGTAATGTGAATAAGCAATTCTACTTCACATCTCGAGGTTATTGATAGATTGCGGATTTGACTACTGTCTCTTTTCTATTTGCAACATTATCCAATAGATGGCAGCACAGCGAGCCACGTGCCGGAACACAGTTGCACATTTGACTTTAAAAGTGTAATGATTAGATATGACTTGTTTGGGATCAGTATTCAGTCAATCGGGAAGAGTGCAAGTCATAAAAGTCATGCTAGTATTTCATTGCTTTAAAAAAATAAACGTGGCTGTAATTATATTACTAGGATTATCCTCATTTACGAGTTTTATTTTTTATCTTGGTTATAGCATTTGCTTGAATAAATGAAACGCTAAAAGTATATTTTTTTTAAGTAATGGTCGCTTATTGCTATAAACCTGCTTTACAATTTATAAAAATACTAGCTTCCGCCAGGCGGCTTCGCCCGCTTGCATTTAGTTTTTGTCAATCCTGGTCCCTTATGTCTAAGGTACCAAGATTCATGGTCTTATCTTCAATTCAACCCAAATTCACCCCCACACTGGTAAAAATTTCAAAATGCTAGAACAAACGTTTTTTTCTTTCTTAAGACGTGATATTTGACGAACTTGCATACTAACTTTCAACCCTTATTTCACCCCTAGCTGCCGAAATTTCAAAAAATGCTAAAACAAATGTTTGAATGATTTCTTATCAAGAGCTTAAATATGAAGTTTCATGGTTTTATCTTTTAAAATTAAGAAATCCCATACAAACTTTCAACCTCTATTACAACCCCTTCATCCCTTTTTTTCCAAATAAAAAGTAGCCTATGTTCTGTCTCAGGGTGTGAAGATTGTCTGTACCAAATTTCATCAAAATCGGTTGCGAGGTTTGAGTGGGAAAGCGTAACAGACAGACAGACAGAGTTACTTTCGCATTTATAATATTAGTTGGTATTCTGTGAATTGTCCAAAATGTGACAATAAGTGTTAAGTAAGTAAATTTACCATCTGTGCAGACGAAGTTGGGGGCACCAGCTAGTATCTTTGAAAATTGTCCATTCAGCGTTTTATACACAAAAGAATAACAAACATCCATCCATAAAAACAAAATAAAATATAGATTGGAAAAAAATCTTCACGCGTAAATAGTGAAAGATGTATGATGATGACGTTTTCACCAATCGATCACTATCTGACTCAATTGGAAACTTAACTGCATTCTTCATTTACGTTATTATTATTTACGTTAAGCTAAAGCAGACTTGAATATGCCAATGATCTTAATAAACCACTATTTGTCAATTTCGTTTGACAGCAAAGATATTGAAACTTATTAAAATCCATTCAGTAGATTATACTCAAAAGAATAGTATGTTCTTTTCTGGAAATAAAGTTATTATTATTATTGTCGCTTACATCACATGGTTTCATAAGACACGGTCTTTTATAAGGCGTGCGCGGGGATACAGATCCAACGCGTAGAGGCCGCTTAAGCGGAATTTAATGAAAGCGTGCGTGGAGTGTACCAACTGGGTCCAATCTCTATCTGCATCATGAAAAATGCAGCCAAAGACTATACCCAGTTAGATGCACAGAAACTATTGTCATTTGTGGTCAAAAAGTTTGTGGACTATCGCATTTCGATTTTGGTGGTAATGAGCACCGGACTATAGAAGAGACTCCTGTCACCTGCCTTCACAAAGCCTCCTAATTGATTTAAATATGGCAGGTGGTGACTCGCCGCTCACTAAATGGGCCCCCCAAAAAAGCAGACCAATATTGGTGGGAAGGGAGCAACATTAGTGTGAACGGCTAAGGGTGTAGAGAGGTGTGTATTTTTTTTTTTGTTCCCCTGAGGAAAATGCATTAAGTTGCATACCCCGGATGTGGCTAGCCGGCGGTTATGTGGAGCTCTCCTCCCCAGAAGGGGGACCTTTTTTTTTTTTTTTTTTTTTTTTTTTTTTTTTTTTTTTTTTTTTTTTTTTTTTTTTTTTTTTTTTGTTCCCCTGAGGAAAATGCATTAAATGCATACCCCGGCTGTGGCGAGCCGGGGTTATGTGGGGCTCTCCTCCCCAGAAGGGGAGGCCTACCCACTAAAAACCTCAGGGATGGCCTTCCTCAGGCATGTAGGGAGCCCCCGGGCACACAAAGGCCACTTCCGGAACCCCCAGCCTCCGCTCCCCTCTCTAGAGGGGAGCCCTCCTCGGGGAAGCTACCACCTCCCCGGTCCCCTCCACCGACGACGCCCCCGGCCACGGAAGGGGCGTGGTCCATCCCGGGTCGCCGTATCGGTCGCGACTTCCTCGCGCCCGCCGGCGACCCGAAGGGCATGTAGGGAGCCCCCGGGAACGCCGAGCTACTTCCGGGAACCCCTAGCCTCCGCTCCCCTCCCGATACAGGGGAGCCCTCCTCGGGGGAGGCTACACTACCTCCTCGGATCTCCTCCACCGACGGCCTCCACCCCGACCACGGAAGCTGGCGGAAGAGGGAGGTTGGAGGGTTGTGGCCTCCTTCTGTGAAGAGAGGTGTGTCTGCGACAGCGATCGAGACGCCGTCGGCGTTATGACATTATTACACTTCCACCCTTTATTACTCGTATTATACTTCCAAATTTTTGCGTTTATAATATTACTGGAGTGAGTGGAGATACGGGACGAGGAAGACCTAGGCGAACATATTTCGAACAAATCGAAAGTGTCCTCAAATAGGCCAGGTCAGAAGTACCCGCAATCGTCGAGCATGTATGAGGAATGTTATGAAAGTAGATGAAGCGAAAGAGATATGTAAAGACCGTAGCAAGTGGAAAGACGTAATCTCTGCCTACCCCCATGGGAAAAAGGCGTGAGTGTATGTATGTATGTATAATATTACTAGACATAATAATAGTTGGTCATACAAAAATAGATATATATATCCTTTATTAGTTGGTTAACTAAACAGTTCATTAAAACCTCATTTGCGTACAGTCAAAAAACTCATTAGTTATCAATGTGTTTGAATGATATGTGATAACGTTGCAAATTTGGGCTCGTCACCAATTGAGTTTCAGGTTCCGCATGCGTGCAGTTAACTGTACCAGTGATAAAAATGCTATAAAACAAACTAGCGTCGATAGCGGTTACTTGCTGGGTAGAAACAATTAGTTTATTGGGGTCATTAGCACAGCGCGAATATTTTTGGTCTGAAGAAACTAGTTGTTTTGGCGAATAGTCGAATACTGATTGATCGCGATTCACTTTGGCGAATAGTCCAATAACTCGGCGTTACTATTCATACATAAAGAAGGCGCATAAAAAATATTTTTTATTCCTATTGAATAACTATAAAAAGTTCTTAATAGTACTATTAAACTAACTGTTTATTAGTTATATAATTTAAATTATTATGTTATATGAGAAAAAAAGTTAAAGAAAGAAAGAAAACCTGCTTCATCTTATAATATAGATTCACTAGCTGTTGCCCGCGACTTCGTCTGCGTAATTTCGAGTTGAATGTTATTGATACACAAATCATATTAATATACGATTTTACCGATTAAATATTTTGGTATAAAGCAATTCCTTGAGGTAAAGTAAACTCAAAGAAAAAAACTACAATAGCGCGTTGTAGAAATTGATTAAATGAAACAGCGCCATCTAGTGATTCATGAAAAAATTATTTGAAAAACTACAATAGCGCGTTGTAGAAATTGATTAAATGAAACAGCGCCATCTAGTGATTTATGAAAAAAACTAACATGCGTAATGAAACTGATTTACACTAAAATATTTTTTCTGTTCTATTATATGTATAGATTAAGCGTGAAGAGGTAATAAACAAACAAATTTCGCATTTATCATATTATTTTGATAAAAAACTGGTTTCGTTTCATCGTATTTTGGTTCCCTGTTCCATCTCACTGCCCACGAACATGCTAAACGTGGCCTTTGGGGTCTTATAACCTGTGGCTCTGTCTACCCCGCAGGGGATAAAGACGTTATCTTATGTATGTATTGTATCATGATGATGAATTGTCTTTAGATTTAAAATTTCCCATGTAACTTATGTAAGAATGGTGTACATTATAATTCGCAATATTATCATGCCTTGAGTTCATTAAAATGACGATAACTTTTTTTTTAATGAACCGATTTTGATGAAACAAAGTTTAGATATTATTCTGAGTTAAAACAAAGCAAATAGTGAAAGTTTCAAGCAAATCGGTTCAGTACTTTCGGAGATAAACGTGAACAAACATACAGACAGACAGACAGACAAAAAATTCCAAAAAATTTTAATAATCTATTTAAATGCCCCTCTATCCATTTCAGTCAAAAATACTAAATGTACAGACAAAATATTTTTACTGTCTTATTATATGTATAGATATGTAATCATTTGAAATTAGTTAAAAATCACAATTAATTTAATGAATATCACTGAGTTTTAATATAAAAGATAATAATTGATACTGCGTATAGATTAATTAAGGAAAATAATAATCATTTATTATGATCTTAATAAAACACTACTTTTCACTAGTTCCACTACTGTATATATTTTATATTTATTGTACAATAAATATAAAATATTATACAGTAGTGGAACTAGTGAAAAGTAGTGTTATATTAAGATCATAATATGGAGTTTCACAAAGCATAAACTATCATTTATTATGTTTAACTCATTACTTACGAGAGCTGCACTAAAAGTATCGAGAATGGAATATTTCCACTGTTCCTGTCAAATTAAAATCTTTTTAATTGAAATCTCCTTGGTTTTAAAAATCGAATACCATTTCGCACTAGTCGTAACTAAACTTGCGTCGAAAATGTTTTATTACGTTAATAAAGCGAGCGTCATGGTTTACACCTTCTGTCAAAATCTCGTGAAGCTATTTACAAAAATGAAGGAATAAATGGAAAAATACAAAAATTTTGCGACTTTAAAAAACATAAAATTCCAGCATAAAATAGGGGTAGGTATGCATATTTACATTTATTCGTTTTAGAATTATCCCGCTGATAAAGTTATAATTATGTTTACGTAAATTTTAAAGAAGACTTACAAGAAAATTTATAACGCAAATATTACTTGTTCCTGTATTTTACAATCTAGGACTATTGTGTAATTTTAATTACTCTATGTACAAAAAAGGATTTTCCGTTAAATAACAACGTTTATACTTACAACTCTAGATTAAAATGAAATATAAGAGAGTACAAAGCCGTAAGTATAGTTAAATTAGTTCATATATTTCAAAATACATAACTAAAAGGCAATAATTGTAGTTACCCCTACAAATATGCGATGTTTCGTGGAATAAAGAAGTAACCGAGTTTTTTTAGATTATCTCGAAGTACATCAATCTGTTCCTAAATTAAATAACACGTGTAGTTGAAGGCAACTGTGACCTGCGATTATCTCTTTGAAACTTTTTTCTAGACCTCATAATAAAAATATAGGACAGTTATTTTAAACTCCTGAAAAGTAGGTGAAAATCACTTACTTCCTTTTTCAAGGAATAGTGCGATTTATTTACTTAAAAAAAGATTCTCGGTCTTGTCACAAGGTGTTTTCAAACTTGTTTAGTCGTTTAGAAAATGGAATTGACTCGAGAAAATTTAAGAGCGATGATTTATTATGACTTTCGAAGTGGTTTAACACAAAAACAGTGTGTTGATCGGATGCTTTCTGCATCTGGTGATGAAGTCCCATCCAAAACCAGAATTTGTCGCTGGTTTTCTGAATTTCAACGTGGACGTGTCAAGATCAGTGATGATCCCCGTCAAGTCGTCCAAAAACTGCAGTCATCCAAATGATGATGATTCAGGCAACTTTAGACATTGGCATGAGTCAACCACAAATAATCTTGCCTGAAAAATTAGGTGTAAGAATGTTGCTTTCCCGATGGATACCGCTTTCGTTCAGTGAAGAGCAAAAAGCGTATTCGTTAAAATCTTATTTTAGACGACTATTCGCCGAATGTCGAATAATACTAGAATAATGCTAAAAGTAGCACATATGGAATTTTATGCACAGACCACTGAATATAAAATTCGTAATATCGGTCCTTTATTAACCCATTGAATGCCGATTTTGTTCGCATGGCTAAAGTTGGTTGCCACCATACATTTGGTATTCCACGGATATATACGTAGTTGGCTTCGGAAATAAATTAATTACCCAGGGTGCCAAGGTACGTACTTATACGTATACGTCATCCTCCATCATCTATGTTCTACAGTTTGCTCTTGACACGCTCCTGTCCTTTCGCACCCCTTTCCCGCCCTTCTCCCGCTGCGCGGTCGCACATTTTTAGTGTCGCTGCGCAAGCGGTTGAGGAAGGATTTCGTTACGACGCTCTTTTTCCTAAAAATGTCTCTAAATTCAAAGTGGCGCCATCGTCCTATAAATGAAGAGCAAATTTCGAACTTACTCATGGAATCAGACTCTGATTGTGGTGATTTTTCGCCTGGTTCCGACGACGAATATCGGCCAGATTGTGAACAAGAAAGTGATTCATCTACTTCATCAAGCTCTTACGAAGCTCTTACGAAGAACCAGCACCGGGAACATTACACAGTACTGAGGTTGTTCTTGATCGTCTTGATGGTTATCTCGAGAAAGGACATGTCCTTTACGCAGACAATTTTTATAATTCTGTGGATTTAGCAAGTCATCTCGGTCAAAAACCGACCCACTTATGTGGGACCCTGCGAAATAACAGAAATGACAATCCATCAACGTAACTGCAGCACGTCTGAAAAAAGGGGAATTGGCCTTTCAGTCATGTCAGGGTATAACAATCTGCAAATGGAGAGATAAGAGATGTTTTAGTCATTTCAAACAAACACAAGCTTGAGATGGTGAATGTACGAAACCAAAATGGTAAATTGTCGTGTAAGCCTAACATTATTGCTGATTATAATTTAGGCATGTCTGGAGTCGATCGAAGTGACCAAATGACCTCATATTATTCTTGTCTAAGGAAAACATTAGGATGGCATAAAAAATTAGGGCTTCATATATTTGATATTTACGTGCAAAACGCGTACAGACTTCTTCGTAAACAAGATCGTAATTGCAAAATGAGATTGATAAAATTTCGTGAAGAGTTTATCACACATCTATTAGACATGCCGAACAACGATACAGGATCTTCCACATCACAAACGCCTATCTCATCTCATGTACCTTCACAATCAAGTTGCCCAGTAAAGTCAGTCAGTGGTCTCGGGTTTCTCCAGATAATTTTCATTACTTGGAAAAACTACCTGCAACCCAAAAAAAAAGATTCCTGGAAAGCCCTGTAGAGTTTGTACAAAACGCAAAGAGAGCTCATACCCTGTGTGCCCAGAAAAACCGGCCTTATGCATTGTGGAATGCTTCAAAATATATCACACCGATTCTATGTTTGTGTAATATGTATAAAAACTGTTGAGTAATATTGTTTTTACAAAGTTCCTAAAACACTAAGTTCCTAACTTATAAAATTGTTTTTTTTTTGTTTATTATGAATAAATAATAATGTTAGAATGTTTATTTTTATTGTTTCTGTTGTTGATTACCGTCAAACATGAAGTTGCGCTAATTTAATTAACAAAAAGGCAATTTTATGTTATTTTTTTGAAGGATTTTTTTAAAGTCATTTTGAAATTGAAATTTATACCTAACTTGTGATCAATAAAGTTACTCGTTTATTAATGCTTGTTTTATTTGAGGTTCCGGTCTTTAAATTAACGCCCTGCATACGACGCCAGCTTCCATAATTTTTACTGTGGCACGCATAGAACCCCTACGTACATATCCGTAGTCGGCGTCAGGCATTGATACCAGGTACGTATATATACGTAGTCAGCACTCAATGTGTTTAATTTCTGTTTATTTATTAATAACACGACGATACCAGTGTTTTGACAGGTGTTTTGCGTCTAGTTCACCTTAAGTTGGCTTCGAGTAACATTTATTGAAGGTGATGAAATGACGAGGTGGCACGGTTAATGATCCTTTTGCTATTCGAGTCGAAAAAACATTCTGTTGAAATCGCTGTGTACCATGCGTTAAATCAAATAATTCTTCTGTCGTTATGTTGGTGCCTTTGCCTTTTCACGTCTTTATGACAATAAACAATAAATTGAATTTACATTGGGCTTGCAAGGCTGCCAACATAATCTTAACGAAGCTCGTAAAATAAAACATACTCTAAGCTAAAATAATAATTTAATTAATTTATTTTCTTATCATAAATAGGTAAATACAGATAATGAACAAGGTAATCTAACCACATAATTTGTGACTGTACTAGACTAGTGCCTGAAAAAGATAACTGAAAGATACCGTAGAACAGTAATTCCCAAAGTTCATATCAACCCCTAGGGGTCTATGACAACTCATATATTTAATACATACATACATATATGTCACGCCTTGTTCCCAATGGGGTAGGCAGAGACCACCTCTCTCCACTTGCTACGATCCTGGCACACTTCTCTTGCTTCCTCCACTTTTACATACATACATATATGTCACGCCTTGTTCCCAATGGGGTAGGCAGAGACCACCTCTCTCCACTTGCTACGATCCTGGCACACTTCTCTTGCTTCCTCCACTTTTACATACATACATATATGTCACGCCTTGTTCCCAATGGGGTAGGCAGAGACCACCTCTCTCCACTTGCTACGATCCTGGCACACTTCTCTTGCTTCCTCCACTTTTACATACATACATATATGTCACGCCTTGTTCCCAATGGGGTAGGCAGAGACCACCTCTCTCCACTTGCTACGATCCTGGCACACTTCTCTTGCTTCCTCCACTTTTACATACATACATATATGTCACGCCTTGTTCCCAATGGGGTAGGCAGAGACCACCTCTCTCCACTTGCTACGATCCTGGCACACTTCTCTTGCTTCCTCCACTTTTACATACATACATATATGTCACGCCTTGTTCCCAATGGGGTAGGCAGAGACCACCTCTCTCCACTTGCTACGATCCTGGCACACTTCTCTTGCTTCCTCCACTTTTACATACATACATATATGTCACGCCTTGTTCCCAATGGGGTAGGCAGAGACCACCTCTCTCCACTTGCTACGATCCTGGCACACTTCTCTTGCTTCCTCCACTTTTACATACATACTTATATGTCACGCCTTGTTCCAATGGGGTAGGCAGAGACCACCTCTCTCCACTTGCTACGATCCTGGCACACTTCTCTTGCTTCCTCCACTTTTACATACATACATATATGTCACGCCTTGTTCCCAATGGGGTAGGCAGAGACCACCTCTCTCCACTTGCTACGATCCTGGCACACTTCTCTTGCTTCCTCCACTTTTACATACATACATATATGTCACGCCTTGTTCCCAATGGGGTAGGCAGAGACCACCTCTCTCCACTTGCTACGATCCTGGCACACTTCTCTTGCTTCCTCCACTTTTACATACATACATATATGTCACGCCTTGTTCCCAATGGGGTAGGCAGAGACCACCTCTCTCCACTTGCTACGATCCTGGCACACTTCTCTTGCTTCCTCCACTTTTACATACATACATATATGTCACGCCTTGTTCCCAATGGGGTAGGCAGAGACCACCTCTCTCCACTTGCTACGATCCTGGCACACTTCTCTTGCTTCCTCCACTTTTACATACATACATATATGTCACGCCTTGTTCCCAATGGGGTAGGCAGAGACCACCTCTCTCCACTTGCTACGATCCTGGCACACTTCTCTTGCTTCCTCCACTTTTACATACATACATATATGTCACGCCCTGTTCCCAATGGGGTAGGCAGAGACCACCTCTCTCCACTTGCTACGATCCTGGCACACTTCTCTTGCTTCCTCCACTTTTACATACATACATATATGTCACGCCTTGTTCCCAATGGGGTAGGCAGAGACCACCTCTCTCCACTTGCTACGATCCTGGCACACTTCTCTTGCTTCCTCCACTTTTACATACATACATATATGTCACGCCTTGTTCCCAATGGGGTAGGCAGAGACCACCTCTCTCCACTTGCTACGATCCTGGCACACTTCTCTTGCTTCCTCCACTTTTACATACATACATATATGTCACGCCTTGTTCCCAATGGGGTAGGCAGAGACCACCTCTCTCCACTTGCTACGATCCTGGCACACTTCTCTTGCTTCCTCCACTTTCATGAGCGTCTTCATGCATGCTCGTCGGTTGCGAGTACTCTTGACCCGGCCTTTCTTTAGGACATCTTCGATTTGATCGAGATATGTCCGCCTAGGTCGAGCTGTACCCATTCATCCTATCATTCTTACCTTGTGTATCTCTTTCATTAATCTTCGTTCATTCATTCTTTCCACATGGCCGAACCATCTAAGCATCCCTTTCTCTATCTTTGTCACTACGTGACATATATGCAACCTAAAATTTTCTTTTTTTATTTGGTACTAGCGACCCGCCCCGGCTTCGCACGGGTGCAGTGAAAAAATGGTTATGGTGGGTTATCCCTAAGAGATAGACATATACCATCGCGGACTTTTTTGTGGATTTTTGTAAGTTGTACAATACTGTAGTACATTATTTTGGTCTATCTCGTAGGGTTCAGCCAGCGTTTGCAATATAAGCAAAAAACGTGCTTATTTACGACATCACATTAGAAACCTTTAAATTTATCAGTGTTTCTCTACTATATTATGCATTTATTATACATACAAACCTTCCTTAAGAATCACTCTATCTATTAAAAAAAAACCGCGTCAAAATCCGTTGCGTAGTTTTAAAGATCTAAGCATACATACGGACATACAGCGAAAGCGACTTTGTTTTCTATACTAATATAATAAAGCTGAAGAGTTTGTTTGTTTGTTTGTTTGAACGCGCTAATCTCCGAAACTACTGGTGCGATTTGAATAATTCTTTTTTTGTTGGATAGTCCATTTATCGAGGAAGGCTATAGGCTAAATAACATTACGCTATGACCAATAGGAGCAAAGACAGAGCGGTAAATGTGTAAAAAAACGGGGAAAATTATTCATTTTTGAAGGCTTTCTTTGCGTGCGCTGCGAAAACGGTTCAAGATACACAAAAAATATGTATGAAAGAATTATTCCTCTATACATGATCTAAAAAAAAGTCCGCGACGGCATATGTCTATCTTTTAAGGTTTAGTCACAATGACCGTTTTTATGGTACCAAATTTGGTCGAAATAATTTGTTTAAGTTGTATCAACATAATAATACTAAAAATTCTGCGGAAACTCGACCATTCCGAAAATCCCGCAAGAACGGGAACTATGTGGAAAAACCAAAAATCTGCCGGAAGTCACTATTCCACGCGACGGACGAGTCGCGGGCAAAAGCTAGTATACTATATATTGATTGATTCGTTTCTTTACGCTTTTATTGTAAAATTTTATGTTTACAACTTATTATTACAACAAAAGGCTAAAGGATGAAATACTATTTTGAAAGTTCAATGTAATATTTTTACAATCTCTGAAAATAGTAATTATATACTATTGATGTCACAAAATCGCAAGTACATAAAATCAAACTACCTTTTCCGAGCACTAATCATAATACATTGAACACAATTTTCAAAGAATACATTCCGCTTTCACACCAATTCATCATTTTTTACACAAAGAGGCGCAACGCATTTTCAAGATGGCCGCCAAGTCGCCATTTCGCATCCATCAGCGCTTGGCTCAAATATCTTATGGCTGAAAATCTCCAGACAGGGCTATGATTGATGAGTAAGCGATATCGGAGGCAAAAATAGGTTACCTGTCCTATTGAGAAGTCGAGATGTTTCACCTGATAAGTGGAGATAACGTTTTGGTACTAGCTTACAATATCTGTTTGTTTTATAATCTGTAGTTTGAACAAGTATTTGTTTTGTAATTTGACACACAATTGTGATTGGGATAAATAAAATTGATGAATGAGAAATATTATTAAAACATTGTTGACATGTTACGCCTCATGTTAGACTCGATACGAATAAAAATATACAATTTATTTTATGGTTACAGCTAATTATAAAATAAGGTGATAATATGTACACTTAGGGCCGATTTTTCCATGGCCAGATAAAACTTATCGGAGAAATAAACTATAAGACGGCACAATTATGGACTCTTTATTTGTAAGAGTAATGGCCGTTTTCACCAACCTTGTCTTAGCTTAGGTAACTCCTAAGTGACATGCTGTCACTTTTTATATTAACTGAAAAGAGTGAGACAGCATGTCTCTTAGGAGTCACCTAAGCTAAGACAAGGTTGGTGAAAACGGCCATTAGTGTCAGTAGAAACGTGTCCTTATTTTTGTCGTCTTATAGTTTATTTCTCCGATAAGTTTTATCTGTCCATTCAAAAATCGGCCCTTAATCAAACTACTTAAAGAATAAATAAATAAATAAAATACAAAATCATTTATTTTAGGCAATTATAGCTAACATGGAGTAGAGTGCAAAGAGGAACAATCCACTTATAAATGTGCTGCTGTGCTCCCGACTTCGTCAGCGTGGAATGTAACAAAAAAATATTTAGATTATTGAGATTTATTTTTTTTTTTCGTTTTTTGAATTTATATTAAAAGTATGAGTTTATTTTAGGGTTCTTCCGAAGATAAAAACGGAACCTTTGATCACTTTGTTTTCTGTCCGTCCGTCCGTCCGTCTGTCAAGACCCTTTTTCTCAGAAACGCGTCGAGATATCAAGCTGAAATTAATATCACATACTCAGGTCTCCATCTCTCAACGCAGTGAAAAAATCAAATATCTAAATTAACACAATAAAATGATATGGCCGTTTATGTTCCAGTTATATTGCATACTCGTATTTTGACATTTGCAAGGGAATCAAAACCTATAGGGTACTTTCCGTTGACCTAGAATCATGAAATTTGGCAAGAAGCAATGTCATGTAACTGTAAATTTGTAGTTATTTCACAAAAAAAAAATATAACGTAATTGAGAAAAACAGGAAAAATCTTGGAGACTTAATTCTAGTAATGAACGAACAATTTATATGTCGACAAATTTGTACAGAACCCTTGTTGCGCGAGTCCGACTCGCACTTGACCGGTTTTTTAAGAAGGTAATACTTCTCCTTGAGAAATCTCTAATATATATATATATATATATATATATATATTATATATATATATATACTAGCTTTCTGCCCCCGGCTTCGCCCGCGTGGATTTCGGGATTGGGTCTATAGAGGGTTAAGGGTCATAGCTTTGCCCACGGCTACATATGCGCGGAAGTCGGTTTTTGGCGCGAAGGTTTTATCGCGCTTCCCGTGGGACTATCCGTTTTTCCGAGATAAAAAATACCGCAAAATCTTGCTTAAGAATCACTCTATCTATTGATGAAAACCGCATGAAAATCTGTACAGTAGTTTTTGAGCGAAGCCTTTTATGCGCATCCCGTGGGATCTGTCGATATTTTCAAGATAAAAAGTAGCTATTCCGGACTTTTATCTTTACGTCTGCAAAATTTCAAAGCAATCGGTTCAGTAGTTACTGCGTGAAAGCGGAACAAACAAACATATATTAAGTAAGGATATATATTTCAATTATGTAACAAAATCTTTTATTTTTATTGGTAAATGTCCTATTATCTCCCACTTTACGATCAATAGCTTAATTACGAATCTCTTTGCTGTCAAATGAAATTGACAAATACTCGTTTGTGAAGATCATTGGCATATTCAAGTCCGCTTTAGCTTAACATAAATGGGTCATACACAAAAATTAAAAAAAAGCGTTCACTTACTTTAACGCTAACTTAGTATTTACTTAACTTGCTTAGTTTTCTAATTTATGAAAATCACATTTATGTCCATTTAATTTATGTCAATTATATAAAAGGAAAAATAAAAATATTCAATTAGTTATTTAAATTTAACTTTATCATTACAAAATTCTCCTCCTGTAGACTGTTCAGATACTGAGTACAGATCTTTGGAGGGCAATAAAAAATACTTTTGTGGTTTTAAAATAACAGGTATTTTTACTATAATGACATGTATGTATGTAGGTACACACTTAATGAAGATTTTCAGAAATAAGTGTGTTAATTATTCATTTAAAATATATAAAAATGTTGTTCTAAATTTTGACATCTTTCCTGTAGACTAAAAAATAAACGATTATTTTTTTCGTAACAGATCGCATATTCAACTTTTATTTTTTGTGTTGGTAACACTGAGTCACGCATCAGTTGCCGGTTGAATGCTGAGAAGAAAGTCCTATACGTTTTGATAAAATATTATCATAATTAAATACACAAGTTTTTGTCAAACATCAGTGCATCTTTTCTTAGTGATTTATTGCAAAGTAATTATGACTATTTCTTATGTTAAACTACTTTGGCATTATGTGATTTAAGAACTAGTTTATAACTGTGCCATTGTTAAGATTCTAACCTTAAAATTTTGATTGTATTATTTTTTTTTTGTTTCGTTTGTCTCTCCTGTAGAAATCTCTTCTGCAGATATCATGTCTACAGAAAAGATAAATTCTACAGAAGTGAAATTTAGACTTTTGTGTTCATTCTTTTGATAAGTTGGTATTTAAATAAGCTTTATTATATGTCTTGACTTATTAATTTCAAGTATAAATGTACATAGTTTATTGTTTATAACCTTTTCACTTGAATGCTACTGAATTAATTTTGATGATTTAGAGTATTACCGACAAATAACTATCAACTTTATTCAAAACTAGCTTGTTTTGCTTTATATAAAATTTTCCCGCGAGGTAAGTTGACGTAGGCAAAGTCACGGGCGTGCGATAATATAAAAATTATAACATTTTGAATCGATTGCGTGGCTTTTATTTTGTGCGTTTTCTTTTTCGAGTGTTTTGTGTATGACCAAAATAATAACAACCGTAAATGAAGAATGCAGTTAAAATTTTCAATAGAGTCAGATAAAACACTGTAATCGAATCGACGAAAACGTCACATGCATCTTTCACTATTTTCGCGTGAAGATCTTTTTCCAATTTATAATTTATTTTGTTTTTATGGTTGGATGTTTGTTACTCTGCCACGTAAAAACTACAAAATGGATTTTAATGAAACCTAATACATAAAGCTTATACATAAAAATAACATATATGTTACAATTTATTAAGATATATGCTACGCTAATATAAGCTACTTGAAATACTAATCCTGCGCAGACGAATTGGTGGGCTACTTTTGTAATAATTTAAGAAAAAATGTAGACATTTTAATCAAAATAACAAATATTCTTGTTGTACTAAAGAAGAATAACAAAAAGATAGTTTTGTCCATTTATCCATTTATCTTACTCTAAAACATCGAACAGATTACACACTCATAAAGAGTAAACGCGTCTTTAGGATACCTTTACCCATAGCAAAATCTGGAATTGCTAGACGCTGTCCCAGATACTCACTTCCTTGCGTATACAACCGTATTTATGCATTACCGTGGGAGAGCCATGCTTCGGCACGAATTGGGCCGGCTCGACCGGAGTGATACCACGGCCTCACAGAAAACCGGCGTAAAAAAGCGCTTGCGCTGTGTTTCGCCGAGTGAGTGAGGGTACCGGAGGCCCAACCCCCCTTATTCCCCTTATTCCCCCTATTCCCCTTATTCCCCCTATTCCCTTTTAAAAGGCCGGCAACGCATCTGTGACTCCTCTGGTGTTGCGGGTGTCCATGGGCAACGGTTATCGCTTACCATCAGGTGATCCGTTTGCTCGTTTGCTGGCCTATCCTATAAAAAAAAAAAAAAACAACAATGTTAATACAGTAACTGACATAGTAGAGGTCTCTCTTGTCAAATGTAAGAGGGTTATTATGGGCTGGCTATACTCTCTCACTTATGATGAAACAGAAAACTTAATGCCCTCTACTTCAATATAAATCTCTGATACCCCACACAACTGTATGCACTCCTGTTTCATTTATTTATTATATACGTACACACCACACACACTTTCGGTTAGTTATACTGTCTTATATACCTATTCACATAATTCAACACACACACACACCCTCACACACACACAAATAGATCCACAAATCATAAAAAAAATAATAATATAGAAATGATAGCCATAAATTAAAGAATTGTTAAGTAATGGAGTTGACTAGGGTTATTATATTGTCGTCCAACTTAGAAAGTTTTTGTACATATAATTAGAAGTATTAGTGCACATACATAATCATAGTATTGTGAGTACCTGCGGAACTCAAGATACAGGCTTTCGTCTAGTTTGAGTTCGGCTGGTACCTGATTTGAACGCCCATTTTTATGCAATATCAACATAGTTTTGAAATGTGTTGGGCCATGTAACTCGGTGTTTGTTGTTAATAATAATAATATTTAATATTATTTAATATTTAATTACAATTATTAATTGTATGGCGTCGAAAAACTAACCTTTAATAAAATTACATTTCAAAAACTACATTCTTATCGCTCCGTTGTTACTTTCAAGGTTCCCGTTCGAATAGCAGCGTTTGCTTGTATAGTCGTTTCACTCACTCGTACTATCACATATGTGCGTTAGAAGAGGACAGTCGATAGGTGAAACATGGCGCGGTTACAGAGCAATGAAAATCCTTTTTCATTCGGCCATGTTTACGTTGCTGCGTTAAACTTGAAAATATTGTTATATTTTTGTTATCTCACAATTAGTTTTCGCATTTTTATTATTATTTTTAAATACGTAAATGATATTCAGTGCCATTGTACTGCATCAGTATATTCTGTGGAAGCAGATTCCAACAAAATCCTGATTCGAAGACCGAGCGTAATCAACAAGCTAGCGAAACATTTTAAACTGAATATTTTCAACATCAGTTTTCCCAAGGAAATCGTATTATAGCGATTTCTTTGGTTCTCAAATCTATACATATAATAAGACAGTAAAAATATTTTGTCTGTACATTTAGTATTTTTGACTGAAATGGATAGAGGGGCACTTAAATAGATTATTAGAAAGCAAAAAAAATTTTTTGGAATTTTTTGTCTGTCTGTCTGTATGTATGTTCACGTTTATCTCCGAAAGTACTGAACCGATTTGCTTGAAACTTTCACTGTTTGCTTTGTTTTAACTCAGAATAATATCTAAACTTTGTTTCATCAAAATCGGTTCATTAAAAAAAAAGTTATCGTCATTTTAATGAACTCAAATAAATAAAACTGGAGTGTCATCTGTGAAAATTGAAGACGGTGAAATTTTAATCAAAAGTACTGTGAAAATAGTATTTGTGGAAAAGCTCATTGTTTTGTGCCATACTATACATACATACATACATACTAATATTATAAATGCGAAAGTAACTCTGTCTGTCTGTCTGTCTGTCTGTCTGTTCCGCTTTCACACCAAAACTATTGAACCGATTTAAATGAAATTTGGTACACAGATAGTCTGGAGCCTGAGAAAGGACATAGGCTACTTTTTCATGCAAAAAAGGTTGTAAAGGGTTGTAAAAGGTTGAAAGGAGGGATTATTGGTTGTATGGAAATATTGTTAAAACTACTGAACCGATTTAAATGAAATTTGGTACACAGATAGTCTGGAGCCTGAGAAAGGACATAGGCTACTTTTTCATGCAAAAAAGGTTGTAAAGGGTTGTAAAAGTTGAAAGGAGGGATTATTGGTTGTATGGAATATTGTTAAAACTACTGAACCGATTTAAATGAAATTTGGTACACAGATAGTCTGGAGCCTGAGAAAGGACATAGGCTACTTTTTCATGCAAAAAAGGTTGTAAAGGGTTGTAAAAGTTGAAAGGAGGGATTATTGGTTGTATGGAAATATTGTTAAAACTACTGAACCGATTTAAATGAAATTTGGTACACAGATAGTCTAGAGGCTGAGAAAGGACAGAGGCTACCTTTTAAAGCAGAAAAGGGTTGTAAAAGGTTGAAAGGAGGGGGTGAAAGGTTGTATGGCAGTATTGTTAAAACATATCCTTCCTGTGGGAAATTCGAATATAACGCGGGCGAAGCCGCGGGCGGAAAGCTAGTGGTGAAATAAGTCTAATTATTATTAATTTTTTTAATGTTTCTTAGTTAACATTTTTAATTTACTTAATTGCCACTTAATTAACGCTTCTTCTATCTTTTATTTTGTACAATAATCGTGCTTAGCCCATATTAGTGCTAGCTATAAACGGTAACTCTAAAACTGACATTTTGACTTGAGGCACATCAGTAATTTCGGTAAGAGGCCAAGGGTTGTTTGTGGTCCTAAGTGCTCAAACAGTTTAATATAAGTTTTTTATCATTCTTCACTAATTACATTTATAATAAACTAGCTGTGCCCGCGACTTCGTCCGCGTGGAATGTAATAAAAAAATAGTTTTTTTTGTTTTTGACATTTTTTTTTTTAATAAAAGTAGTCTAAGTTACTCCTTATTACATAAACTATCTGCTAGTGAAAGTCCTGTCCAAATCGGTCCAGCCGTTCCAGAGATTAGCCGGAACAAACAGATAGACAGACAAAATTTAAAAAATATGTATTTTGGTATGTGTACCGTATATATATTCATATGCATGTAGTAAAAACGGTTATTTTAGTATTACAAACAGACACTCCAATTTTATTTATTTCTATATATAGATGTTACAAGTATTGCACATTCTGTTAGCGAAATAACATTGTTATGATTTAAATCGTCCGAAACTATTAGAATTGAAACATATTATACGCACTAACAAAAAGATACACTAAATAATATAAAAAATCCCATTTTCTAAACATTGAACATGTTGAATTACAACCTTATGACTATGTGAGTTAGGACGAATTTGGAATATTATATGTAAGGAAAATTACGAATAATTTCATATCATTCAGCATTACGTTATGTGACGTTTACAAATAAATAGAACTTATTTATAAATAACTAGCGGACCCGACTTCGTCCTGTCAAAAAGATTTATAAAGTAGCAGTTTTTTCTTCCTACTTATTTTATAGATAATATCGAATAGCCAACCAAAATTGCAAAATAGGTCCAAATGAAGTATAACATTTTGTAAATTTTGGAACGTGACATTAAATCCTCCAACGATGTATTCTGTGCTCCAACGCACGCACGCACACTGTTTTGATAGATAGATATTGAATTTCAACTTTATATAACGTTAATAAAGCGCAAATTAACTCTTTGATGTTAGGAACACACCTTCATTGCTTAGACAACAGTGAGTGCTTACTTTATACAATAACAATAAAGCTCAATTCGACTGTACGTTTTAGTTAGAAAACGTTTGCATGGGAAAATAAAAGGGCTGTTTTTAGGGTATTTCCGATAATTATTCGAATTTTCCTCATTGTAAAAACCCTCCTTGAACTTCAACGAACATTAACAAAAAAGAATTGGCCAAATTGGTCCAGGCGTTGTTGAGTTATGCGCTTACCAACACATTTTGCGATTCATTTTTATATATAAGAAGATAACATTTTGAAATTAACTAAATAAAATTAACATCACTTAGTTGCTTGTTCCGAACGGCTTATCAAAACCTCTAAGGAGTACCCAAATCCTTGCTTGAGGCAGACGGTGGCGTACACCCCAATCCGAGTCAGCGAGTATTGCCCAACGAGGCATGTATTAGCTGATCCATCCCATCAATTATGGCAGGATCTTCAAGAGCTCTAGCGGCATAATCTACACCTTCACAGCAGCCTTCTACTTAGCCATGAGTATATACCATGCTTTCTCAAGCGCATATGTCCTCTTTATAAGGCTGTACTGATCGTATCATCTTCTGTGAGTACAGTTACATAATACCCTTCCACCATGAAGCCCTAGGTCCTAAAGACCAAGGCTTTGGACTTTGGTCATATCGGATGGGCTGCCCCGTCTAATGTAATCTCTGCGGCACTTGACTGCGGGGTTATCTGAGCATATTTCGTGCTCCTCATGATAGGATTTTCAGCCTCTCCAGGGGGCAAAAAAAAACAATCCCCAAACTATTTTGTGTCGTAGACGTCGTACTTAGGGGCCATCCATAAATTACGTCACACCGTAAAATGGTGGGAGGGGGTTGACGAAGTGTGACATTGTGTGACAAGGTGGTGGGAGGGGGTCTTAAATTTCGTGACGTCACATTTTAAAATCTATATAAGCTAACTTTTAAAACACAAACTTTAAATTATTACTATTAGTATGAAAAGTGCTGTAAATATTATTTTTATTGGAAAGTCTGATATATCATATTTTCATAAATAAATAAATGTATAGTGTCTTCTTCTATCTATTAATAGAAAGGTACTATTTTTCTAATTGATTATAGTAGGTAATTTAGAAAAATATAATATGAAAATTATGAAATGACCATATATACACTTATTTAATATAAGTAATCGTTTTTGTTTTGTTAATCGATTTGATGTTAATTTTATTAAAATGGAAATTAAACTGATATCGACACCGCTTTTATCATTCAATAATTTCTAAATGTAAATTTTCTAAATATGTGATGTCGCACTAGGGGGGGCGGGAGTCTTACAAATGTGACTAGCTGTGACAAGAACGGGGAGGGGCAAAAAATCACGAAATTCGTTATGACATAATTTATGGATGACCCTTACCAGATATTAAATTCCTACATCGTGCAACTTGCAAAATTTTATATTCCTTACATTTATATAATAATATTTTTTTTTACTTTATAGGTACCTACTTTTATAAATATTTTTTTTTTATAGGATAGGACAGCAAACGAGCAAACGTATCACCTGATGGTAAGCGATAACCGTTGCCCATGGACACCTGCAACACCAGAGCAGTCACAGATGCGTTGCCAACCTTTTGAAAGGGAATAAATGCTCTTTTTTTGAAGGTTTCAATATCGCATAGTCGGTGAGTCCTCTGGTGTTGTATTAACTACTGACTGAATTAATCAGGTGTTTCATTTGCTCGTTTACCTTTTAAAATATAAAAAAAAAAACAAATAGAAATTACTCCTTACCCGCATTTTAAAACGTATCCAGAGGCCCTAGATAAAATGCCTTTCTATTTTCGTAATCGCATCGCTAAAATAAAAAATGTATGGTATTGAACGATCGCTCGACTTTTCGAGTGGTTATGTCAATACCATACATTTTTTATGTTAGCGATGCGATTACGATTATCGATAGGTATCTTGTCTAGGCCTTCTGCATTCAAAGCAGGTGTTTCCTTTATATCGTGGAATTGGTTAAAATCAATCAATACATAGTATAAAACAAAGTCGCTTTCGCTGTATGTCCGTATGTATGCTTAGATCTTTAAAACTACGCAACGGATTTTGACGCGGTTTTTTTTAATAGATAGAGTGATTCTTAAGGAAGGTTTGTATGTATAATAAATGCATAATATAGTAGAGAAACACTGATAAATTTAAAGGTTTCTAATGTAATGTCGTAATTAAGCACGTTTTTTGCGCTTATATTGCAAACGCTGGCTGAACCCTACGAGATAGACCAAAATAATGTACTACAGTATTGTACAACTTACAAAAATCCACAAAAAAGTCCGGGATGGTATATGTCTATCTCTTAGGGATAACCCACCATAACCATTTCTTCACTGCTCCCGTGCGAAGCCGGGGCGGGTCGCTAGTGTATAATATATGTATGTCTATCCGTTACCCTAGATCCCATAGCACAAGTCTTACAGAGCTTAGTTTGGGCTAGGCTAATTGGTGTAAGTGTAACAAATATTTATTTAATATTATTATTATTTATTTTTAACCCCCGACGCAAAAAAGAGGGTGTTATAAGTTTGACGTGTCTGTCTGTCTGTGGCATCATAGCTGCCGAACGAATGAACCGATTTCAATTAATTTTTTTTTATATTACAGATGTTTTACGGGCGGGTGTTCTTAGACATGTTTGATGAAAATCGATTGAGCCGTTTAAAAGTTATGGGGGGTTAAATTGGGGAAGAAAAACCGAATGTCTGCAAATATGCTCAAGTGGGGTATCAAATGAAAGGTTATGACTTGTACATTACAAAACAACAACTTTTATAAGTTTGACGAGTCTGTTTGTCTGTCTGTGTGTGTGTCTGTGTGTCTGTGGCATCATAGCTCTCGAACTCCCGAACGGATGAACCGATTTCAATTAAGTTTTTTTTCTATTAAAGGTTACTTACGTGCGAGTGTTCTTATTTATTTTTTACACGAAGAAACAAAAAATATTAATTAGTAAGTAAAATAAAAAGAAACAAGATTGACCTTAAAATGTAATCTTAACTTATATGTTTGACAAAAACCTATGTATTTACAACTTAACCAGAGATATTATATGTTCACCTTTAAAAAGTATGAAATAAAAAATTAAAAAAAACCCCCGACACAAAAAACATAAGCTACCTTTAAAAAGTAAAAAATAATAAAAGAAAATTAATCCTAAAGTACCTATATGTATGTATTAATATTAAAAAGAAACTTCGCGTTGGGGGACCGCTACAAAACTAAATTACTAACTATTAAACAAAATTAAAAATCCCTCTCCGCCCTTTTTACTCCCCTCCTCCGCCGCCATCCGCGTATTGTACAAAATAATAATAAGTTTTAGAAAGATAACAGATGAGATAGGTAAGCATGAGACACTAATTAATTAGGAGCGGTCCCCCAACGCTAAGTTTTTTTTTTAATATTAATACATACAGGGAGCGGCAAAATGATCTGACGGTTTTAAAATGTAAATAACTCAATAGTTTTAAGAGATACAAAGGGTTTTATTGCATATTACAGATTGCTATTTATGAACATTTATAAAAATAACCAAAGAAATGTTAACTTGCCATCGGAAACATTGTGTTAGGCCCATACTTTTTTGAAGAAAACGGTCGAACTGTAACCGTCAACTCACAACGATACCTGACTATGTTGAAAAACTTCCTTATCCCCGAATTACGCAGAAAACGCTTAAACCACAGCAGAATTTGGTTCCAGCAGGATGGGGCAACTGCCCACACAGCCGATGAGGTAATGAACTTCTTAAGAAGCAAGTTTCATGGCCGCGTCATCTCGCGTTTCGGGGACATTGCGTGGCCAGGAGACCTATTTTTGAATTACGAATGCGATTTCGAAATCACCGCTGACTAAATAGTCAGCGGTGACTTTGAGGTCACGGATTCCTAAACATCCAATTTTTGAAAGTCGATCGCAGAGCTGCCAACATAGATAAAGTACACACATAAATGTAAGAGTTCGGTTCCACGCAGAATGTAGCCGCTAACGGTTATGCCTACATAATATTATATATAATATATATATATATATATATAATATATATATATATATATATATATATATATATATATATATATATATATATATATATATATATATATATATATATATATATATATATATGTGCTACATCAATATATATTGTATATATAGACTTAAAATCAAACAAAACACAGATAACATTTCCACAAGTATGACTTGATTACGAGTGGGTGAGGGCACTCGTAACGAAATCACACCTGTGACTAAGGTAGTCACATCAGTGATATTCAAAAATAAGAATTATTGAAAATCGGTGATTATTAGTCACATCGGTGATTTCGAAGTCGCATTCGTAATTCAAAAATAGGTCTCCTGCTCGCTCCCCGGATCTCAGCATTTATGGCTTTTTCTTGTGGGGACTGCTGAAATCAAGAGTGTACACAAACAAACTCCGCATATTGGATGACCTGAAGGAAGCCATACGTCAAGAAATAGCCAACCTTTCTCCTGCAATGTTAGGGAAAGTGTTTGACAATTTCAGTGCAAGATTGGAAGAATGCATGGCCCAAGATGGTCATCATTTGAAAGATGTCATCTTCAAATCTTAAACGGATAACATAAACATTTCTTTGGTTATTTTTATAAATGTTCATAAATAGCAATCTGTAATATGCAATAAAACCCTTTGTATCTCTTAAAACTATTGAGTTATTTACATTTTAAAGCCGTCAGATCATTTTGCCGCTCCCTGTACATACAGGTACTTTAGGATTAATTTTCTTTTATTATTTTTTACTTTTTAAAGGTGGCTTATGTTTTTTGTGTCGGGGGTTTTTTAATTTTTTTATTATTATATATTTAGACAAACCAACAACAATATTGTGCTTAGTGACATCGCAATATGGACCGCACGCATCCGAAGAAGTAAGAATACCGGGAGGTTTTAATGAATAAGCCTATCAGTCTTGCTAAGCAGAACCCCACACACGCTCGCTGCCTAACCAAGAGAACCCGTCCCTTGGTTGGGCAGCGAGTTAGGCAGCGAGACAGAATGATTGCACGCATTCCCTCGAAAAAAATCTATCAACTACGTTATGCATCATTTATTAATAGATTCTAAGACGATCTTAAACAGTGTAACTTGTTATTACAGGTACGTACAGTACGCTTAAAAATGTATACAGATAAATGACTATTAATTAAATATTAAATAATTATTATAGAAGTATTAATTTTCGGATTTTAACAATATCGGATTTTCCAAAAGGATAGATATTATCTTCGAGATAAAGGATAGATATCAGATTCATCTGCAATACACGCATTATTTAGATTACCTACCATACAAGTTCTCCTCTCGCAAGTCTGCTGGAAGAAATTTCATTTCTGAAATAAGCAGTACCTATGTACATTAATGTTATTTTAATGATGTTTTACATGTATTTGTTTTTGAGTACATAAATATTAAATAAATAAATAAATAAGTATTATTATACAAAATCTATATATCAACATTAATCAACATGAGATAATGGTTAACGGATAGATATTCATATTAAATTTTATATATCAATACTATATTATAAAGCTGCAGAGTTTGTTTGTTTGTTTGAACGCGCTAATCTCGGGAACTCCTGGTTCGAATTGATTTTTTTTTTATTGAATAGACCATTTATCGAGTAAGGCTTTAGGCTACATAATATCAAGCTGCGACTAATAGGAGCGAAGAAATAATAGAAAATGTGGAAAACACGGGGAAGTTTTTTTTATCTTTGAGAGCTTCCGTTGCGTGCGCTGCAAACGGTTCAAGATACCAAAAAAATATGCATGAAATAATTATTCCTCTTGAAATGATTTAAAAAAATATCCGCGACAGTATACATCTATATTTTAAGGTTAACTCACTAGAATCGTTTTTATGGTAATCAAATTTGGATATGTCGCGTTGTTAAGGTCGGGTTGCGGAGAAAACCAATATGTTCTTCCGCCACAAGAAAATAAAACTAAAAATATAATTTACGCAGAAGTAATTTAAAATGATACTCGTAATACATACATACATACATACATACACTCACGCCTTTTTCCCATGGGGGTAGGCAGAGATTACGTCTTTCCACTTGCTACGGTCTTTACATATCTCTTTCGCTTCATCTACTTTCATAACATTCCTCATACATGCTCGACGATTGCGGGCACTTCTGACCTGGCCTTTTTTGAGGACACTTCCGATTTGTTCGAAATATGTTCGCCTAGGTCTTCCTCGTCCCGTATCTCCACTCACTCCAGCTTCATAAATCATTTTGGTCAGTCTACTTTCATCCATCCTTTCCACATGCCCAAACCACCCAAGCATCCCTTTCTCTATTCTTGTCACGATATCCTCTTTCAAACCACATTTCTTTCTAATCACTTCATTATACAATCTGTCACTCAGTTTTACTCCTGCCATACTCCGCAAAGCTCTCATTTCTACTGCATTTATTCTGCTTTCATGTCGTTTCTCCCGTATACTCGTATGTTCTTTTTAAAACTTAAAACTAAATTGTCTAAGATAATAACAGAAATTGTCGCGGACAAAGTCGTGGGTTACAGCTGAGGTGGTTGTTTGCAAAAATAAAAATGATGCTCAAAATAACTATTCCACGCGGACGAAGTCGCGGGCACAGCTAGTTTAAATATATATAGATCGCCACGACTAAGGTACAAATGCTCGCATTAATCACAGAAAAATCGGGCAGATGTTTGTATGATTTCCACCGGGAATCGAACCGATTACCGATACCGAGTTACTCGGTTATAACTTTGTGAAAACAAATCATTATATATACAAAATTGCGTTATTAATTAGTTTAATATCTATTGAGATATCTTTATAAAAACGCTGATTTGTTTCAATATCTAAAAAGGTAATTATTACATTAGGCGAAGTTTTAATTTAGTTTATAATAGTTTATAATAGTTCTTACTTTTGTTCTTATTGCACGGATTCTCAAAAAACAGACTTGGTCTTGTTTGAGAATTACTGCATCAATAAAAAGTCTCATTGTGAAACGTTTCTTTAGACTAATTTCGGCTTGCTGTTCTAGAACTGAACTATATGTTTTACTTGACACTGATCTGCGTACTGCTCGAGATACAGGTTGATTCCTAGTTCGGGAGTGTGCTGATTAGTGGCAGAATATTAAAATAATATAGATGTAATGTCTAGATTAAGCAAACAAAGATTATAAAATGAAGCGTGTCAAATAAAGATTATTATTATTATTATAATTAAATGATATTAAAATTCTCATCCAAAACACCACCACAAAGAAGACAAAACTTACTAAAAATAACTCCATTCTTAACTAGCCTCAATAGCTGAATACGTTCAAAAATAGAACCACACAGTCCGCAGAGTTCAAAGTACAAAGAAAAACATAAGAGTGCTCGACTGAAAAAAAGCATTAGGCAGAGGAGGCGAAGTGCCCGCTGCCCGGGCCAATCCACCGCCGCAGTGCGCCGCGCGGCCCGCATTGGGAGAAACTAGGTCACGTGTCTGCGACGCCCGCAGGGTGGTGTCTTCGGCGCGGCAAAGGGGAACGGGCCGCGCGGCCAAGGCTTGTCATTCGCGACCTCTGCGTGGATGATTTAATGGCATTTTGTCAAGGCTGCTAAGTCTTTTTCATAATGTTAAGTAATACTTTCAGTATACTACATTCAAATTAATCGAGTAAGGTAATCCGGTGATTATGTGACCTAATTTGAATACTTGATAAGATCGCCCTACCGAGTATATTTATCAAAAAGTAGTAAAAGTAGTCTGAATATTTCAGTTATCTTGTTTACATAATTTATCAAATAAACACATTTTCTCCTTTCAAACAACACAGAAACAAATTTCATAAACCAAACGAGAATTGGGTCAACATAATTTACGATCTTTATTTTTCTGTAAAGTTTTTGGTTATACAAAGGTTTACTCTGTGAATTGGTGTTGCGTAAACAATATTTATATAATAACTTCAATATTTTTACTATTTACTTTCTTAGCAATTATATGTATGGAACATTGTATGGTTTTAAATTATTTTCACAATTCCTACGTTTGCTGTGTCCGACAGGTTCCATTTTAGGCATTAACACAAAAGTTCTCATTGTGGAAAGCAAAATAAATTTGGTAAATACTTATCGGTTTTCGGGTAAATTAATCAAACTCAAATTAAGCCGAATTCTGTATTTGACCTGATGGGAAGATGATGAAGCATCTATTAGCGTTGAATGACTTATCTTGTAATTATGGTAACAGTTCAGAGTCACACCAAGTTGAAGGCTATGGCGACACTATCATAACATAAATGTATTGCTAAGCAATATATTATCGCAATACAATATGTATATATGAAGCCTTATCGCGATAGCGAATCGAGATATTTGCGATTATTTGGTCAATATAGTCACAAACACTAACGACATAAACTTGAAAAATGCAACATGGCCGCACGACTCGATCCGATTACAAAATCGCATCATATTGTGTAGCTATTTGAAAAAAGAATGTTCACAACTCTATTGTTTGTGGCTTGTTTATGGTAACGGCGGAGGTTGGTTACAAACATGAGGATATACGTACACTGACTGCGAATATGCTTGCTGTAGTTTGTTTTTTTAAGGTTTTCTGTATACATACAACAGGGAAGTTATTCGACTTTATCTCGAATGATGATTACTGATTAGATAATGTATCCCTAATAAGTTAACAACCGATTTTTTTTAATAAATTAATCCTTATAATGTTACTGGCGTTTTAACTAAAATAAATAATAATAAATAAATATTTCTTACACTCACACCAATTAGCCTAGGGCGGGCGCTTTAGTTCAAAGTCGGTAAGGTCCCAGGCCTTTTGCCCAACCTAAGGCTGTAGGTAGTGTTTAGTTGATAGGCTAGCCTTTTGCTAGAGTCCAACATAACCACCCGTCATAGACCGGGCGCGGGTGGTATCCGGTGTAAAATCATCCGAGCACCAAGGGGTTATTAAGATGACTACAATAGTAGCGCACCCCTTATGAGGATAAGGATTTTAAAGAAAATACCATAAGATTGCAAAGATGCCCAATTTACCAGTAATATTGTTAATTTAAACTTATGTGTTAAAGAAGATGCATTTATTGTAAGGGTAGTTATAATGTGTTTTTTTTAATACAACCACTGTCGTCTCTTTAGGACCCTCCATCTTGCTTCTGTCTGCCGCAAAAAGCAGTGTTCGCAGTGCGCAGAACATTGCTGTAGCATTTTACTGAGGTAAAAATTCGTTTAATGCTCGTTGGACACGCACATCAACCAAATTCACTTCGCACTCCAAAATTTGTATTTTCATTGAAGTTTTAATAGTTTAAAGAATTTACTGTCTAATAATTTAAGGTAACTTGATTGTAAATCATGTATGTATGTTTCTTCTTTTTATTTTTATATATGTTTTGTTTTTTTTTTATCCCTGTTATTCCGAAATTGGGTTTTGTTATTGCAATATATCAACTTGGCAGTTTTTTTTTTTATACTACAACGGTAGCAAAAAGGCTTACGGCCTGCCTGATGGTAAGCAGTCACCGTCGCCTATGGACGCTTGCAACACTAGGGGCATCACAAACGCTTTGCCGACCTTGCCGGCAGTTGTATATTTGCAGCACGTTAATAATATAATTAGTAGAATGTACTAATATTGGGTTTCAATCTAATTATTAAGGTTTAATTGGCTGTAAGCTGTTTTTGTACCTATTATTTTGAAAAAAGTCATTTTTTGTTGACTAATAGTTAATAATTGCTCCTAATAATTTCCGAGTTCCGCATTTATTTTTATACTACATTTTTTTATAGGATTGAGCAGCAAACGGATCACCTGATGGTAAGCGATAATCGCTGCCCATGGACACCCGCAACACCAGAGGAGTCACAGATGCGTTGCCGGCCTTTTAAAAGGGAACATGGCATTGTTACATGCCAAATTCAATAATTACCTGGAGACCTATTTTTGAATTACGTATGCGACTTAGAAGTCACCGATGTGACTAATAATCACCGATTTTCAATAATTCTTATTTTTGAATATCACTTATGTGACTACCCCCAGTCACGGATGTTATTTCATTTGCTCGTTTGATGCCCTATCCTTTAAAAAAAATGTATACCATTCCAGTCTTGTTGTACACAGCAGCAGGAATAATAATGGTCCAAGAGCCGGTACACTGGAAGTCCCGTCATAGCGGAATCAAAAAATATGTATTTAAATAAATAGTACATAATTATATGAATAAATTAAGCTCGGTATGCGTGGATTCCTATTGCCGAAACAATGTTAAAAAAAAATATTTAAAAAATTAAAAAATGTTTTACCGTCATCGCGGTTATTAATAGCGCGCATACCAAGATATTTTTAAAAATTACATACAAATAAATAAAATAAAAAAATAGTTAAAAAAATAGTCACAGACTTCAAATAGGTATGCCAGACCCTTCCGGCAGAAAAAAGTGGTTTGCGTGATTTTTTTCTAAAAGCGAATAAAATTTACTATAGAATACATTTAAAAAAAATTAATATCCGCCATGACGGTAAAACATCTCTTCATTTTTTTAACATTGTTTCGACAATAGGAATCCACGCATATAGAGCGTAATTTATTCCTTTACTTATGTACTATTTATATGAATAATATTTTTTGATTCGCTATATATGATGGGACTCTCAGTGTTACCGGCTCCCCGCCTATAACCAGTGAACTTCTTCTGTCTTCTTCTCTGTCTTCAAAGACACAGTCTTATTCGCTCTCGGATTTATTAAGATTGACGACTAGTTTCGCGCAGCTGTCGGCTTCTACGCAACGGGTCGCGGATTCAGTTCCCTCACAGGACAGATATTTTGTATTTTTTTTCATTACGAATTTGAGTGCGTTTGACAACGATCTCACCTGATGTTAAGTGAAGATGTTGCCTAAGGTGAAACACACACACTCAAATAGTGCCTATTTGCTCTTGCGTATACAGAGCAATTGTCCTACCGGTACTGCTCTGTGCCTCGGAGACCTGGTGCCTTTACAAGGCTGACATCAGGCGCCTTGATACTTTCCACATGAAATGTCTTCGAGCAATTCTTCGGGTGAAATAGCAGGATCGTGTGCCAAACTCAGAGATTTTACGCCGTACTAAAATGACAGGTATGGAGAGTCTCTTGATGAGAAATCAACTACGCTGGTGTGGACACCTTGTGCGTATGGAGTCCATCAGGTTGCCAAAGAAAGTATTCTATTCTGAGCTTGCCTTAGGTAAACGCAAATCTCGAGGACAGTATCTACGCTACAGGGATGTTTTAAAACGTCATCTTACTGCAATCGGTGTGTCTAGTGGGTCGTGGGAGGAGCTTGCTACTGAGAGGACTGAATGGCGTACTGCAGTTAAAACGGGTCTGGAAAACTTTGAGTCCACCCGTCTCGAGGAGCTTGACTCAAAACGCCAGCACCGGAAAACTCGTCCCAAGCCCTCTTACGATTATACATACGACTCCAATGGGAATTTATACTGCGCCTCTTGCAATCGGACTTTCAAGTCCAAGTTTGGATTTGCAAGTCACGCTCGCGCTCATGCAAGAAAAGACTAGGGAATGTCTTAGTTGACAGTGGGCCGCCGTCAACGGATACGTCTGGGAGGACATCATTTACTCTTGCCTTGAAAATCCCTATATTATACGAGTAAGTATCGGGGAACAAAGACGCAGGTAGGGAATTCCATTCTTTGGCGGTTCGCATAATGAAGGACGAAGCGAAACGAGAGATACGAAGAGGTGGAATGTCGACCACATACGGATGGAGTCCCTGGCTGCGTCTCGTCGTCCGATGGTGAAGGGTGCAGGCGGAATCAATTCATCCAATTCCTGAGCACACTCCCCGAAATGTAACCAGTAGAAAATGCACAGACACGCGACTTGGCGGCGATGTTCGAGGCTATGGAGAGGTTGTTAATGCCTCGTCGTTTATTAGTCTTCTGGCGCGTCTGTCAATAGCTTCCAAGGCCTCAAGCTGGTGGCGGGCTGATCCATCCCTAGTTTGTATGATTTATAAAAATTTGTTCCCGTCTGGGTGTCTGCACATGTGAAAATCTCATGTTTTTGACTATACAGTCGACACATGATTAAAATCCTAGAGTGGGGAGACGGTTTAAAGAAAAATATTAATTTCAACTTGATATCTCCACGCATACCTAAGGAAAAGGGTCTAGACGGCCGAACAACGAAGTAAACTTATACGGGTTCCGTTCTTATTGTGTCATAGTATAAAACCCTAAATATGTTATCTTACAATATCTACCGCAATATGACTCGCGAAGTGGAACTTTATCGTAGCGTACCGTCCAGTAAAATGAAGGTCAACCTTCCAGTTCGAAATAATAATTAAATTGCGTTGGACCGGATTAAACATTCGCTACGGTTTTTCGTAGACACGACGGTGTCGTAGACGCCCAAAAAGATGTTCATTGAGGTACTACGAACATATTATATATACGTCATAAGTGATCGATTGTATTGTTTAAAATTACAATAAATAAAATACACAACTGATAAGAAAATACTACAATATGGTATTCAGTAAGATTTTGCGACAAATATAAGGTTTACAATCTACAATTTGTATTATTCTTTTTTTATTACATCAATACTTTTAAATAATAAAAAATAACCAAAAAAAGCTACGGGGCGCTGTACAAAGTTTTCATACAAAAGTTTATAGGTATTTGACGTATAGTGAGCTACAGAAGTCATGGTAGTTTAATATGAAGGAATAGTACAGTTACGTTCCGCTAGGGGCGCTGTGCAAAGTTTTCAAACAAAAAGTGTTCGCTACATTGGTACACTCCTTTTAAGTATACTATAATACAATGAGGCACTCCTTTTAAGTATTACACTTGTCTTAGGAATGTCTCTTGTTTTGACAATAGAGAAATTCTACAGATATCATGTCATACGTTTTCGGAACATATCTTTTTCAGACACAACTCTGCTATTGCTTTGCTTTTAAGTTGCCGTAATCAGTTGCCGTAATCATCAATCACGTTGTTCGTCTGTGTCCATTTGTCAAGGGAACGCGTGGATTTATCAATTGGAATTCTGGAATTCCTTGAAGTGATTAAAAAAATAAACTTATATGTAAACGTTATTAAAAGATACGCTTTTGTGCTACATTTATATACCACTAGCTTCCTGCCCGCGGCTTCGCCCGCATGGATTTCGGGATTGGGTCTATAGAGGGTTAAGGGTCATAGCTTTTGCCACGACTACATATGCGCGGAAGTCGGTTTATGGCGCGAAGGTTTTATCGCGCTTCCCGTGCGAACCTTACGCAAGAATCACTCTATCTATTGATGAAAACCGCATGAAAATCTGTGCAGTAGTTTTTGAGCGAAGCCTTTATTGCGCATCCCGTGGGATCTGACGATTTTTCCGGGATAAAAAGTACTGTATTATTTAATCCGGACTTTTATCTTTATGACTGTAAAATTTTAAAGCAATCGGTTCAGTAGTTACGGCGTGAAAGCGGAACAAACAAACAAACAAACTCACTTTCCGATTTATAATATTACCTAAGTAAAGATATGCTTACACTCGTAAGGAAACGAAAATTTATGTGACACTTTGTGTGCTGTAGTACAAGGAAAGGTAAGTGTCCAAAAAAGGTAAAAATCCATAAATAGTCAGTTGTATTTCCATAAAAAAAAAATTCTGGGATGATCATATTACTAGGAAAGTTATGGATATATAAGTGGATGAACGTGTAGGAAGAGGAGGACCAAAGAAATAATAAATAGAAATAATAAATGACGACTGATAGAGGAGAGTTGGGAACAGGGCAAGTGAACGAAGAAGGGCCAACTATTCTTTTAACTAATAGTTTGTATTAAATCAGATGCCGCGCGCACAAAGTATTAGGGTAGACGACTACAACTGATTATGGTAGTTTTTATACTATAATTATCTGATTTGAGCAATGTATAATCTCATGAAAGTATGTCAATATAGACATTTCAGTTTAATTAATAATTTATATTGTTTTTAGATTTCTAAAAAAATAAGCAATTATTATTTACGTAATTCTAATGAAACGAGCACTAGCATTCTCACATTAAATGTAACATTTTTCTATATAGAAAGTATACCTATAAACGTACAAATAACAAAGTTGTTTTAAAATTTGTTTATACGCTCATACAAATTTGACGAGTTTACTGACTTATGACGTCACGATTGCTGTGCTTTTAGTATGGAGCGTTTTTGAGCGACCCGCGACAGCGCCGCAAACATGGTGATGTATCTTCAAAAGTAATAGGTGCAGGTGTACTGTTGGTTCTACAATATTTCTCACTTAAAAGAATACTCTTATTAAATATACAATTTAAAAAATTGTCGTCTACCCAATTTACCGGTTTTTTACCTTTCAATTATTTCACACATAATAAATAGTAGCGTAAAGAATATATATCTTTAATACAAATATTTTTTAAAAAACGAGAATACCTTTAGTTCTATATACAAAAACCTTTAGATGGTTTTAATTTTATTCACCCGCAGAAACGAAGCAGGGACACACTAAGTATATCGCCATAATTTAAGTCTATTTTCGTATAACAATTTGCATAGATAAAGAAAAAATCTACATAGCACAAAAGGGAACGGAACTGATTTCTATCAAGTTTGGTTAGGTAACACATAAGTAGAGATCGGATAATCGGATGCATATTTACCTAAAGTTAGTTTAAGACAAAGTATGGAAACGGCTTTTTATTGTTTTGTTAAATAAAAATCCCGGGATTGCGGAATTGGATAGCCGGATGTTCATTTATTTACCTAATTTAGTTTTTGATAAAGTATGGCACTGTCTTTTTATTTTATTTCCATAAATAAAATCCCGGAATTCCGGTACTGTAGAACATTTTGGTAATGCAAAACTAGTCGGTAATATGAGCTTAAAAACGACGTTGCATGAAGGTTAGTTTCAGTTCCCCGTGTGATTTGCAGTCCCGTATTTTCCCGGGATTTTTATTTAACAAAATGTATTTTAAAAAGCCGCTTCCATAATTTGTGAGCCAAAAATTAACATTAGGTAAATATGCATCCGATTATCCGATCTCTACACATAAGCGAGAATGTGTTGGTATGTGATTATAAGCCTTATAATTTTGAAATACGTTATGTATTCGGTTTTAATTAAACACTGGGAACCGAATCGTTCTACGTAATGCTACTAAGAGCTACGCCATACCGCGTCCTATAAAGAGAGGCTATTGTATCAGATCATAGCTTTAGTGCCCCAGACTTTATCCCGCAGACTGGCTTTGGCAGAGTTTATTTAGTAGGTGCGTTCTCCCTGACTCCAAAATAATCGCCAGAAGTAGATCAGAAGTCTTCTTCTTTCTCTTGTACTGTTCCCAATTTTATTTGGAATCGGCGCAACATGTCTTCCTTGCACTCGCCTCTATCACACACTATTTACTCGGGATTGATTTCATTAACATATCATAATGCACACAGTCTATCCACTTCTTCTTTGGTCTTCCTCTTTCTATACGCCCATCCACTTTCAGGTCCATAACTTTCCTAGTAACAATGTCATTCTCTCTTCTTAACCCAGTGTGAGTGAAGTCGGGTACGTTATACCCGAAAATTTCTAAACGCAGATATTTTAATGTTTCTGTTGCCATGCAAGTCCTGTCGTTTCAGTAGCTGGAGGTAAAGATGCAAGGGGTGAGGTACAGTATCAAGTTTAGAGTTGTTCAAAACGGCTATAAAACAAAAGCACGCTACAGACTATAAACTATTAATTTCTAGCGCGCTATTAACACGTTAAGTGCGAAGCGAGGCCTAAATCACCCCTGATGCAACTTCCCTGTGGTGCGGCAAGCAAAAACGTGAATTTCTCTGTCGTGCGAATGGCATAGCTTTGGTTTGGTCCAGTGTAGGAAAGAGATAAATAAATATTTGAGATGCGCTAATGGTTCCGGACTCGGTGGTGTACCTACCTTGGTACCGGATGTCTTAGGCCTCGTGCCGCACTGAATTAATATAATTTTAATACAGTGCGGAACGAGGCTAAAACGTCCCATATCCCCCCTGACCTCGTACCACACCCAACGCGAGCTTCCCGCGACTAGTGTTGTGCATCACGTCGATTGGAGAGCACGTCCTTTTACAGCGCCGAACATGTCTAAAGCCCGAGGCAGAATAAATAGGACAGTTTCTTTTCTACTTCTGGTTGCCTTTTTTTCTATTCTGTGAACCGCATTAAGATTTTCATATACAAATAGATAGATAAACCTTATGCATAAACCGTGATCCATTATTTTCCAATAATAAGTCTGTAATAGGTGCCTCTTAATGGTATAGAATGGAACGTTTCGTGCGCGAGTCCGACTCGCACTTGGCCGGTTTTTTTTTTCTTTATGGCGCCTTCAAGCACAATTTAGATTATTTTAAAAAAATGTATCCTTTGATAGCGTTGTGTTGTTTTGCAAGGTTTTGCCCTTAAAACGATCTAATGAGATCTAATTGATCAAAATCGGTCAAGTCGTTGCGTAGTAAGACAGTTTAAAAACGTCGATATTATTTTTCCCATCACTAATCTCAGCGAAAATTTGCCCTATTTCAGTGCGTTACGAGGTGTATAAGATCCCATATTTTATTTTGCTAATAATTCCTAAACTAGCCATCAGATCCCGGGGCGACGGTGGATTAGGGTTCATCAATTCACTGTCTATATCAATAAGGACCAAAATTCTCATTTATCTTTGATTTCGCGCCAGAAAATGGATTTTAGTCTGTAAAAGGAGGTGGGGTCTAATAGACCGCGTGTCGCCCTAACGGTACGGGCCGATTATACCTCATGCCGCAGGAACGGAAAGTATGTAAAAATTGGTGCCGCAGCTAACGTGTTAAATACGCTATGTTATAGCGCGCTATAAATAAGAATGCACGTGGGCATCCAGCAGCTGCGCGATAATTCTTGCAACACGCTGCATTTCGTAGCACGTTACATTACATTGCAGCATATCGTACATCGTTAGGCGGAGTGCCGTCGCGCGCTGTGCGTGCGCGGCCGGCGCGACCGCGCGATAGTCATTCAATCAATTTCGTTCATAGCGTCATAGCATCGTAACTAGAGGTGCGCAAAATAGTTCACTGAAGTGTAAAGAATGATATACTTCAACTGGACTAGATGAAGTATATCACTCATTTAGTTAATTTAGTTCTTCTAGTTCACATGGCTCAGTACTTCAGTAGTCCATTTGAGTCACCTTATCGCTTAGTTCATTTACGTCACTTCATTCGTATAGTCCAATTAGTCCATCTGTATCGTAGTTCTTTTAAGTAGGTATGAGACGTTATGTCAATTTGACTGCATAACTAAACACATGTATGACACATAATGCAGGAGTAATTAAAAGTTACTAAAAACTATTGAAATGTTTACACTATTTTTCAGATATTACATACGAATTTAGATTAGTATACGCCACACTCGTGTATATGATGCACATGCAGACTAGAACTTAAGCAAAGTATATGAAATTATTCATAAACTAATTATTCCTTCAACTAATTCAAGTAAAACTAAACATAATGTTTGCGCTATAAGACATGAAATTGTGTGCAGGTAGACTCCGACCGGCCGGTGATTCTAGTTCCTGTATTCTACAAACAAATCACAGCCGAACCATTACTTTTAACCAATAGAATTGCATAGATTGTTAGATGACGTTGACGATATTCTAGCGTTCGGATTGGATAAGCGGCATGGTTTGGTTCATTTTGTTAGTGGAATTGACCCACAGGAAGCCAAGCCAATCAACTGTCTCGCTCTCGCACGCTATGTTTGTAATCTATCCGTTCGCTTTACTCTCCTTCAGTGAAAGAAGTGTTTTGGGAACTAATGAACTACTGAACTAGTTGGGACCAGAATGAATGAGTGAAGGAGATATAATTGCGAAGTGGACTAGTCCAATTGAAGCATTCATTCACGAACGACTCAACTCTAATCGTAACATCCACCTACCTAGCGCGCGCTATGCGCTACGAGGAAACAGCGCGCTATAGAATGGCGCTAGGCGCTATATTATCCACCTTTAATCAAGTTCAGTGTTGCGCCGGCGGTGACGGTAGATACACGTGCGTATACGCGGCTAGGGTACGGGATTGTGCTGATTTGTAGATGTAATTTTGGTGCTCTATTACAGGATCTCAGAAGACTTTTCAGTTCCTTTTTTGTTTATAATAATTAGACGGCACTATTGTTATGTTGATTTACTAAAGTTGGAATTTTGTTAGATTTCTATGTCAAAAATTTAGATATTTTATTATTTCAATAAAAAAAATGCTGTTTTACTTAATGTTGGTATTTTATTTATTCATCTTGTTGAATAGTAACTATTATTAATATGTCTTAAGCATAAAGGCTAATTACACAATCATAGAATCTAAAATTTTACATCAAAATATTGGGGTATATCATACCCACCTCATGGTGAAATAATTTCTCACCTCATTCACGCCGGGTTAATATGTGACCATACCAGGAAAGTCTCTTTCTGCCAATTTTTCAACAATAGCAGCTACTTTCAGACTTCCCCTGATATATTCATTCCTCACTCTATTTTCTTGTCATTCAACACATCTATCTTAACATACTCGTTTCAACAACACGCAATCTCTGTTCACCCATCCGCTTGACGGGCCAACATTCCGATCCATACAAACCGGAAGCGGTAGTATTCATGAAAGTTTCCGCCATCGTTCACGCGACAAAACCTTCAGCCTCATAATCTCGACAGATGGCAGTTCACAACAGTACATTTTTCCAGGAATTTTCTGAACAAACTATCTATTATATTTTCGCTATAGACATTTTCGAATCGATGCTATATCTAAACCAGTGGTTCCCAACCTTTTCTGGACCACCGCCCCCTATAGAGAGAAAAAAATTTCACCGCCCCCTATAGAGAGAAAAAAATTTCACCGCCCCCCTCGCCCCAGTCACTGGTTAGTCCAAAGTAGTTAGTTTTATTTGAATATCATCTGTACCCTCCCAATTGCTCTGTACTTAGCTTTAACTTCAGTTAATGTCTAAATTTTATTTTAGAATTTAGAGGAATGATGAAGTAGAAATTTATTAAACAACTAAATAAAATTTACAATAAAAGTTATATTAAAATTTTAAATATATAACATACAACTAACTAACAAAACATTTGTAGAGCTGTTGCTTTTATACGTTTCATTTTGTGCATGACTCAACTTGTCTATGTGCGAACATGTCGAAACATGTTATTTTATATGAACATCGCGCATTCGCTTATCAACGTGCGAGGACAAGTCATATACTTCTATTCTGAACTAAAAGAAATTATTATATTTATTAGTATTATTATTAAAGCTAATTTAAATCTGCTTATTAACCCTTATTAAATCATTTTTATTTCACCATTCCTCTTTCTTGACTGCTTATTATTTGCTTCTGAATCCGCTACCGCCCCCCCCCCTAAAAAGTCCGCGGCGCCCACTGGGGGGCGGTATCGCCCCCGTTGAGAACCATTGATCTAAACCTTCTAAAAATAACGTATTCCCATTTAAAAAGTTATCTATAACGCCTCTGTTATAACAGGCGTCAACGCGGGGCAATAATCGCTATTTGATGTCAAACTGCTTTACAATTTATAAAGATACTAGCTTCCTGCCCGCGGCGTCGCCCGCGTGGATTTCGCGATTAGGTCTATACAGGGTTCTATAGAGGTCATAGCTTTTGCCCACGACTACATATGCGCGGGAGTCGGCTTATGGCGCGAAGGGTTTATCGCGCTTCCCGTGGGACTATCCGTTTTTCCGATCCGAGATAACAAATATCGCAAAAGCTTGCTCAAGAATCACTCTATCTATTAATGAAAACCGCATGAAAATCTGTGCAGTAGTTTTTGGGCGAAGCCTTAGTTACGCATCCCGTGGGATCTGTCGATTTTCCCGGAATAAAAAGTACCCTATTATTTAATCAGGACTTTTATCTTTACGTCTGTAAAATTTCAAAGCAATCGGTTCAGTAGTTACGGCGTGAAAGCGGAACAAACAAACAAACTCACTTTCCGATTTATAATATTAGTAAGGAAGGATTGTGTGAATTGTCCAATAGCACATGGCAATAAGTGTTTAGTAAGGCGCCCCATACACCTACAATAATATTGCACAACTAGCGGACCCGACAGACTTCGTCCTGTCAAAAAGATTTGTACAGTGGCAGTTTTTTGTTCCTAATTATTTTATAGATAATGTCGCATAGCCAACCAAATCGCAAAAAAAGTCTAAATGACCTATTACATTTTGTGGATATTCAATTTTGGAACGTGACATTAAATCCTCCAATGATGTATTTTGTGCTCCAACGCACGCACGCACACTGTTTTGATGGATATGATTGAATTTCAACTATATGTAGCGTTAATAAAGCGCAAATTGACTCTTTGATGTTAGGAACACACCTTCATTGCTTAGACAACAGTGAGTGCTTGCAATATGAACTTTATACAATAACAATAAAGCTCAATTCGACTGTACGTTTTAGTTAGAAAACGTTTGCATGGGAAAATAAAAGGGCTGTTTTTAGGGTATTTCCGATAATTATTCGAATTTTCCTCATTGTAAGAACCCTCCTTGAACTTCAACGAACATTAACAAAAAAGAATTGGCCAAATTGGTCCAGGCGTTGTTGAGTTATGAGCTTACCAACACATTTTGCGATTCATTTTTATATATAAGATATATCTGCATGCACAATATTATTGAACGTTTTGGGATAGTATTGAAACATTGCACAATGATTGAACAAAAGATTGAGCGAGCTTAATTTTTATTGGGCAATATCTTTTTCTTGCACTGTGTAGGCTTAACATTGCGCAGTATTTTTCTTTTTAGTTTTTGGAGCAATCGCGATCGGTCAGTCACGGTATTTTTTTTCTATTCATATCAACAAAATTATCAGCGCGGCTGCCGCCAAAACTTCGTCGTCAGACACGTTGCTCTCACGAAAATATTGTTCAGACTGGTTTGTCAATTTTATTGAGAGAATTTATTAAACACGAACCAGACACACATTAACACTCGATATGAAGATTTGTTTATTTGTGTGTATATGTTTATGTATGTATATGTGTGTATACATATATGTATGTATATGTTTTTTATTGTATTTTATATAATATCTTTGCTGTGTGTTTGAAGGAGTGTGTCTGTGTAATTTATTTTCTAAAATGAATGTGTTACTTTAATTTATGTATAACTTTAATACTTGTATAACTTTAATTTATGTAATAGGCAGAGACTGTTCTTACGAAGTTATTTTAAATTCAAACATCCGTTGTTGCTACTTACGGATGGTTTTGTGTAAGGAAACCTTTAATTGGCCTTGGTATTGGCACATACTGTAGATTTATTTTTGGACTACGTAAATATGATCATATTTCTCACTATCGCGACAAGCTGAAATGGCCTCTGGTCCGGGAGCGTCGTAATATCCACATTTTGACCACATTATTTAAAATCCTAAAATACCCTAATTCCCCACAATAACTTCGATCTCGGTTTCATATGCTGCCTCCCTCCTCACGTTCTCTACGCCCATGCTATTCGGACACACTTGAATTGCCTAAGTGCAACACAAACTTCCTGCTCAACTCATTTAGCTTTCGTGCTGCCCAAATGTGGAACCATCTGCCTTCTATAGTTCAACAGAGTCACTCCGTTCATGCATTTAAACGTAGCCTGAAGCAACATTTTCAGGCGCTAGTTGGCAACTCGTCATAAATGTCACATTGTCATCATCATCTTACGTATATATTTATTTATAGCATTACATGTATGTATATATATGTATGTGTATATATATATATGTTTATTTATTGTATTGTATGTATATTCATGGTATTATATATGTTTGTATTATGAATAACAGTTTTGGTTGCTTTGACGTTACTCTATAAGTAGCATTCCGTAGACACTCACAGGTTGGCTGGAAGAAATCTCTAATAGAGATAAGTCCACCTTTGTGAACCACATTTTTTTTTACTTTTGTTGTAACTAATTATGGCAATAAAGTATATATATGTTATTCAATATTGTTGCACAATTAAAGGATTTTACAATATTATTGTAGGTGTAGGAACAAGTTTACAATTTGTGCAGACCAAGTAGCAGTCACTAGCTAGTTTCTTTAAAAATTTTAATATATATGTTATTGTGATGTATGAGCTATTTTATCGTAATCGTTTCATTAAAATCCATTTAGTAATATTAACGTGAAAGAGTAGCAAATATTTATCCTTCAAACTTTTGCGTTCATTAAATTGGTAAGGACAGTACAAATTATTAGGCGAAACAAAGCTAACAAACATCTAGAAATTTCCAAGCTCGCTCCGTAGCTACGCGCCGACTAACACAAGCTAGGGCCGAAGTGAATCGATAGAACCTCCTTTTCTAACACCACGAGAGCGATAAAGAGGTTGTGCTTAGCCTAATTCGGCCTTTGTAGTGTGCATTGTTATTATTATCGGCGTACTAATAGAGATGTGTCAATCTTTACAGAAACGACTCAGTGAGTCGTGTCAAGTGATTCACTGATTCAAATCTCTAACAGCGCTTCAAATGAATCATTCGCTCAATTGCATCTTGATTTCAATCGGCACGCGGCGCTCGCACGATTGAGATAAGTAAATAGTTCAGAGTCGGAGCGCTTCGGATCACGTCGCTCAATTGCATCTCGGTTTCAATCGGCACGCGGCGCTCGCACGATTGAGATAAGTAAATAGTTCAGAGTCGGAGCGCTTCGGATCACGTCGCTCAATTGCATCTCGGTTTCAATCGGCACGCGGCGCTCGCACGATTGAGATAAGTAAATAGTTCAGAGTCGGAGCGCTTCGGATCACGTCGCTCAATTGCATCTCGGTTTCATTCGATACGCGACGCTTACACGATTGACTCAGAGTCACTGATACAAATGAATCAATATCAATATTTAGTATCAGTGTATTTGTATCATATATCAGAATATTTATATCAGTGACTCTGAACCGAATTAAACGGTCATGCCAAAAATCTGGCAATCTGGAGGAAACTGATACAGCGGCTAAATCCATCTGTGTGTTGTCCTTCGTATCTCTGCTGCTTGTTCCTTGGCCTTGTTGTGCCATCGTTATTCAATTGATGAAAAACAAAAAAAAAATAAAAAATACTTCGTTAAAAACGGACCGTTAAGTTTGTTTTTGCCACCACGCTAATCTTCGCTATGAGTCGTCTCCAAGAAAAAACAAATCACTATGACACGTAATGTTATAGATCACGTCGGGTTCACCAATGTGCTGGATCGTTGTACACTGTTGAGTCCTTATCTGAGTGTGCTACAACGCCACACTTGACTCGCAGAAGGTTGCAAAATGAAAGTTCTGTTGGTCACTAATTCGTGTATTTTTACTAAGTTACAAAAAGCGTGTTAGCGTGTTGACGTGGGGCGCGACGGAAGACGACTGGCGTGCGTTCGTCGTTGTGCTCCGACGCAGCCATAAAATGCGAATTCAGCAAAATACATGTACTGTGTCCCTACAAGAGTCACTGATATAAATGATGCAAATAAAGCTCTTTACTGATTCGAATCTTGGTACTGATCCGGTACAAATGATCCAATCTCAACAAAGATACGTTTTTTCCATCATTACATACTAGTTTGTGTTCCAGTTTTAGTTACATAAGGTTCGATATACATATTATCATGTAATTGTTTTAAGGCATAAAAATTGTTATATATACTTATAATAAATCTGTAGAAAGATCAACATTGTACATGAAATATATTTCCTAAATATCTATCAGGGAGTGATTAGGCATCGATACTGATGCCAAAAATGCAATCAGTAAAATTTTTGTTTGTCTGTCTGTATAACCATTATAGAAACAAAAACTACTCGACGCATTTTAACAAAACTTGGTACAATTATTTTTGTTAAATAAAAATCCCGGGATTGCGGAATTGGATAGCCGGATGTTTATTTATTTACCTAATTTAGTTTTTGACAAAGTATGAAACTGTCTTTTTATTTTATTTCCATAAATGAAAATCCCAGAATTCCGGTACTGTAGAACATTTTGGTAATGCAAAACTAGTCGGTAATATGAGCTTATAATATCCTATTTAAAATTATTTAATTAATTATTGTTTTAGTCAAACTAGCTCACTACTTTCGTATAACACTCTTCATGTAATAAATCGTACATTCATAAATCGCACGGGGAACTGAAACTAAACTTCATGTAAATACGTATGCATAGTTGTATAAATGAACCCGGAGTCTCGGTCTTTTGAAAATAAATACCACGTGCTAATTTAGTAATGTTCAAACAATATCACTACGTTAAATTTGCAGTCCCGTATTTTCCCGGGATTTTTATTTAACAAAATGTATTTTAAAAAGCCGCTTCCATAATTTGTGAGCCAAAAATTAACTTTAGGTAAATATGCATCCGATTATCCGATCTCTAGTTATAACCAATACGCACGTATACTGTACGACGTTTTTTAACACATTTGCGAGCAAACAGAAAAAAAAACATTTAAATAAACTCAATCTGTGAATGCCACTGTTGCTTTCCCGCCATTTTACTACTGACTGGCGCCGCGCGGCGATTAGGTCGAAATTTAAATAGCAACAGCGTGCGAAATGGCAAATAATACTGTTATGGAATTTGTATGGACTATATCTTAACTATTTGCTTTGGTAACGCACGCAATTTTAATGACCCACTTTATATATTTAAAACCGATGGAATTACATCAGCTTTACGAGCAAAGGTGTTAAAAAGTAGTATAACAGGATCCCATTTTTCCCTTTGGATACCTAAAAACGTGTTTGAAGTATTTGCAGATGAGTAACTTACCTGATAAGGCTCATCTGGCTTCCCAGGGTAGGAAGCACTACGCCTGTAGTCTGGAGGCCGAGGGGGCGCGGGGGCTCTGCGCCACTGAGCGAACGCTGATGGCTGGGGAGGCTGCGGTGCCGGCCACCTGCGTCAAAGAAAACTTGTTACAGCTCATAGCAATTCTATACTGAGCTTAGAATGTGACAGAGAGAGTGAAAGAATTAATTTTGAATGAAGATTGTATTACAATAAAGATTCGGGGTCGACCTGCCCAACAAAATCAAAATAATCTTTATTCAACATAGACCTTTACAGGCACTTATTCGTAGACGTCAAAACAAACAAAACAAAATAAAAAGCTGAAAAAAAAAACAAAAACCTTGTCCGTACGTACGAACAAGGAAAAAATAATTATATTGACTCTACACCTGTTCGGAAATTGGGAGAGCCTTCTCGAGAAGAACAGTCAAGAAACTCTGAAGGTCTATTTTTTATCTCCTCTTTTCAATGTTAATAATTATAATAATATAATATAAAAATACAATATAGTATAAGATACAATCATACCTAATACGATTACAGTCGTATGTATGTTTACATACACATATAAAAATAATACAATGTTATAAATAATGTTGTTACCAAACATGGCTCTATGAATAGTGTCTCTATTCCCAAATAGTGTGATCATTTAGATAGTCACTTACTTTATAATAACCTTTACTTCATGAGTGTCTTTTTGATATGGATTTTAAATTTATATAAAGGCAAATCAATGACACTTTGCGGAAGCTTGTTAAACATAGATATACATTTCCCCAAGAACGAACAGCAAGTTTTATAGAGTCTGAACATTGGAGCGGCAAGTATTCACATTATGTAGATCACTGTTTTTATTGAATTTATTATAGTTTCTATATACAAAAACTAAATTATCATATATATATTGACTAGCTAAAGTTAAAATATTAATTTCTTTGAACAATTCTTTTAAGGATTCTCTAGCCCGTAAACAGTAAATAGCACGAATCGCTCTTTTTTGTAAAAGGAAAATACTCTCAATGTTAGCCGCTGATCCCCATAGCAGCAGTCCATAGGACATAACACTATGAAAGTAGCTGAAACAAACAATTCTTGCCGTTTCAACATTACTTAAAAGTCAAATCTATTTTACTGCGTAAGCCGCTGTACTTAGTTTGATTGCCAAGGCTTCAATATGTGGATCCCACTGTAGTCATGAATCTAACGTAATGCCTACGGCGAGTACGCATCGACGCGACGGGGCCGCGGTTTTATACTAATGGGTTCCCGTAGTCCCGTTACTTTTTGGTGCAGACGCGAGGTCCGTGGGGTTTTAGTGAGTAGGCCGCATTAACCATCTGGTGGAGAGTCCGACATAACCTCTTGCTGCTCCCGAGCACGAGGTATGCGTAACTGCATTTCCCTAAGTTACAAAAAGGTCTATTCCCTCGGTGGGGATGTACTATCGGGGACACTGGCGCCTTACCAGTCCTAGAGCGTTAGTCGCTTGCACACTGCACGATGCTACGGCTACAAGCCACGCCTTCCGTTCATTCAATAATTGAGCTCGCGCGGAAACATGCAAGCGAGATAGCGTATATCTCTATGGAAAGGGTATTACAAAAGAGATTTCAAAATCGTTTGTTTGAAATCTCTTTTATTATAACGAATGGTCGTAGTAAATCGTAGTAAAATACGTAACCAATCAGGGATAGCTACGGATCGCGTAGTCGTGCCCGGTGCGAGCCGCTTGCACACGAATATTTCTAAAAAGTGGTAAGGCGCATAAGACCCCGATAGTACTTATATTCTGTGGTGAAGTTCAAAGATACTAGAGAAGTAAAAAACGAAATCTCTTGCAAAGGCCGGTTAATAAACTGAGTCCTTTACCTTTTATGAATTAAAGTTACCTAATTTGTTTAACAATATCTTATAATTTCATTTAATTGTAGAGTTTTGTTTTTTTTTACTTCTCTAGTATGAGACCAATTATATTTTTTTTTTATTTTCTTATGATTTTAATTTTATTTAGCTATGGGAAACCATCACGATGCTTTCGGTGGGGGGTGTTCGATATCTGCCTTGTTCATTTACAATGAGGTTTTATGTCGGCTTGCATAGAGTCTGCTTACTTTGGCATGCCTTTTTTCGCTGTCAAAGCGCGTCATATAATTTGACAACAAGAAGAAGAAATTTTACCATCCTAGCGGTCCGTGACCGTCCGTAAAAAGACTGCTGTGAACATAAATTGTTTACAAGAAAATTCAGGATTGCGTATAAGGCGTGGACTGTTATAAGGATTTCTTCATGTAATAAAAGCAAATAACTCAATTCATTACCACTTTCAATTTATTCAACACTGTCATGACAGTTTAAAATAATTAAATACAATATCAATATAAAATCTGATCTAAATTCCAAACATATCTTCTTTATAAAATAATTTCAAACAACAGACATCTATATTCAAAAAGACTTCAAACTTCACTTTTTTTCAAAACAACCCAGCCAGTATTAAATTCAAAATATAAACTCTATGACAGCCCCTCTGAATTTAATATCCATTTGAAACCTCACTTATAACCCATACTATACATATCTACATATTACTCATAACCCCACATTATAAACTTTCAAATTATAAACCTAACAATAATATAAATAACTAAAACTAAATTTGAAATGAACGTCCTAAAACCTTATTACTAAATAAATAATTAAAATCATTTTAAATATTAATAGAATCACTTGAGTTCATTAGTCACTCACGATACACTTCCTTAACCGAAGAAACTTTGTTCTATCTAGACCTTTTGTTAAAATATCTGCAATATTTAAGTTTGTGGGACAATATAATATTTCAATTGATTGCTGTTCAATCTTTTCTTTTATAAAATGATATTTCACGTCTATGTGTTTGCTTCTTCTACTAAAAATTCCATTCTTAATTAAAACTATTGCCGATTGGTTATCAACATACAATTCAGTTTTAGGCATTTTTCCTGTTATTTCTTTAATTAGAGACTGAGTGTAAAGCAAATCTTTAATACAATCAGCTGCTGAAATATATTCAGCCTCTGTACTTGACAAAGCAGTGACAGACTGCTTACGTGAGCACCAATGTATTGGTCCACCGCCGTACAAAATTATGAACCCAGTCGTGCTTTTTCTAGTATCTGGATCGCCAGCGAAATCTGCATCACAATAAGCTTGAAGTGTCAAGTCACTTCCCTGTAAGTATTGAATACCCAAAGTAATGTGAATTTCTAATATACCTAAAAATATTCTTAATGTTTCCAAAAATCGTTTAAATTGGGACATTCCTGATGTCTACTACAATAACCCACATGAAATGAAATATCCAGTCTAGTTTTATTAACTAAATATAAAAGAGATCCAATAAACTGCCTATATTTATGCACATCACTACTATTAACCTGCCCCTCTTGATGTGTATCTATTAAGATATCAGGATGAACACTTCCTTTGAGATTGTTATATCCATATTTTTCTAACAGTTGTTCAATATATGATTTCTGATAGATTTTAATAAAATTCTTTTCAATTAAAATATCTATTCCAATAAACTTTTCTACCTTATCAAATTTTCTAATTTCAAATTCTTTTTCCAAATCTATTATAATATTATTTAATTCTATCTCATTATTTCCAACTATAATTCCGTCGTCAACATATATAGCTAAATAAATCTCTTTTTCCCTACAACAAATAAACAAGGATCTTGTTTTAATTGTACAAAACCCAATTTCTTTAAATAAGTTGTTAATCTAATGTTCCACATAAGTGGTGCTTGCTTAAGACCATATAAACTTTTCTTAAGTTTGCAAACTTTAGTCTTATCAATATTATATCCTAAAGGAATCTCCATATAAATGTCTTCTTTTAACACCGTATAAAAATGCTGTTTTGACATCAAATTGTTTTATTTTGAAACCTTTTTGTCCTGCAATCGAAAGTAACAACCGTACACTGGTAGTATTTACGACCGGACTATACGTTTCTTTGTAATCGATGTTATATTTTTGAAGAAATCCTCTTGCAACCAATCTTGCTTTGTATCTACCCCCTGGTTTAATCGTAAAAACCCATCTGCTCGTAATAATTTTTCTATTCTTTGCTTCTGCTCTATTCACAATCTCCCACGTTTTATTCTTCTCTAATGACTCCTTTTCTTCCTTTATTGCTTTTTCCCATAAATCCTTTTCTTCACATTGTAATACTTCACTATATGTTAAAAATGAACTTTCTAAATCATAATCTTTCAATCTCATTGGCAACGTCTATCCCTTTCTGGTAAAATTCTTGTAATAATTTGTTCAGTATTTGAACCAATCTCATTGTCTGCATCAACAGCATCCTCAAAACAATCACTTTCTTCTATCAAACTTTCATAAACTGCCTATATTTATGCACATCACTACTATTAACCTGCCCCTCTTGAGTGTATGCAAAAATAATACTCATTATACAAAATTCTGCTAGATATAGGAAATAACTCTGTGAGTAGAAACGTTTTTAATTATACAGGTACTTCTGGAGTAGAAGAAATTGAATTTATTCTTGATTCAGGAGCAACTGTCATACTACTTATTCTATAGGGATTTTAAATAAAATAGAAGAATGTTCTTATAAAATAATGACCGCTGATGGCAATATACATATAGTTTAATAAAATAGGGAAAATATGGAAAATTTCACTTACGGATTGAAAAGGTCAGTTTTAATTGTTAAGAATTTGTAGCTATCAATTGCAATTATGTCCGAGGAAATATTAAATTTACATTGACTAAATTAAATAATGAAATGGAGTATCCACAGTGGAAGCGTGCTGGGCCCATAACCTGTTATAAGGATTTCTTCATGTAATAAAAGCAAATAACTCAATTCATTACCACTTTCAATTTATTCAACACTGTCATGACAGTTTTTAAAATAATTAAATACAATATCAATATAAAATCTGATCTAAATTCCAAACATATCTTCTTTATAAAATAATTTCAAACAACAGACATCTATATTCAAAAAGACTTCAAACTTCACTTTTTTTCAAAACAACCCAGCCAGTATTAAATTCAAAATATAAACTCTATGACATGGACAGCTGTAGCAACCTAAGCAAAGGCGACTGCACTGAAGGACGGCGGACGAAAGGTAAGTCGCATAGGCTTCATTGTGTCAAGGCTGATAATATTCAGTACTGGAAGCGTCGTTGCAGCAAATCTGACTCCTAAACTTACAGTCCACATAATTAATCGCATTTTATTACCGCGTGGCCCGGTTACTTTCGCCACAAAAGATGTATGTGAAGTTGACCAAGCAAGGTGTCAGCGTATTTGATCCAGACCAGGAGACATATTTTTATTATTATATACCTAGTTACAAGCTTAACATTAACCAGAGTAAATTTATCACTGTCAACGTCACTTCAGCGTTGGATATTCTACTAGTAGAAATCAAAAACGAGTGGGTTGAACCACTCGTTGCACAACGCACGAAATGAAAGTGAATTCGGTTTTCTATTGTTTCAAACATTCGTCTCCTGAATGCTGAACTAGTATTTCTATTGACATCGAATTTTCTTTGAAACCGACATATTTTTTATTGGCTGGACTTCGTCTGCGTAGGACACTTATCGTCATTTTTTTATCAATTTACACAATATCCTTAACATCTATGTGTTATTCTGATATATAAGCTATATTATTGTAAAGTTTCAAAATCCATTCAGTAGTTTGTACCTGAAAGAGTAACAAACATTTATCCATACAAACTTTTTTTGTTAATTTTTTTTTTTTTTTGGTAAATTATCCCCTTTTAGGGTAAGGCAAAGGGTACTAAGCCCATGCAGCCATCGTCTTCTCTGTGATATATTACTGATGATATCTTAATGTTTTGTTGCTCAAATATTATAACTTGATCTCTTCTCTTGATCTGTCTTCTTATTGCGTTGTTTACTGCTCAAATTCGTAGACTGACACTACTCTGTCTACGCTCAAATAGCTCAATATCAAACTCATTTGTTCAAATGTCACCAACGGTAGAAATGATAAAATTATAAATTGGTCTAAAGCAGTCTGTTTTTCTCAATAAAATTTCTTTTTTTGTTCATAGTAGGGATGTTACAAAAGTCGGACGGCTCGTTTCGTAGCGTTCGTCGTGAATACAGATTATAATTTGTATATCAAATATACGAAGGAATAATAGAATATTCCAGTCCCATGTTTTCTATGAGTTATTATTTAATTGCGTGGTAATGCCGTGAGATTGATTCACACGTTGTATCTTATTGACTCTTAATTAAGATCTTAAATTAATTGAAGAAATTAAATATGTGTGTATATTATATTTGGATATTCTTATTTATCCTTGCTAATATTATAAATCGGAAAGTGAGTTTGTTTGTTCGTTTGTTCCGCTTTCACGCCGTAACTACTGAACCGATTGCTTTGAAATTTTGCAAACGTAAAGATAAAGGGCCGGATTAAATAATAGGGTACTTTTTATCCCGGAAAATCGACAGATCCCACGGGATGCGCAATAAAGGCTTCGCTAAAAAAGTACTGCACAGATTTTCATGCGGTTTTTCATCAATAGATTAAGGAAGGTTTTATATGTATAATACATGCATAATATGCATAAACACTGATAAAGGATATAATTTTTTCTTGTATGGAGAATAGGCCCACTACAAAATGTAACGTTTATTAATGAGACATACGTTAAATAATTTCTTATTAACCCTAGATATTATAAGGAACATTAGCTTGTTTTTATCTAGCGGGAATATTGAGAAATCAATTAAAACATGAAGATTAAATAACCTAAAAAATTTTAGTAGTTAGTAGCTTTATTTTGATTTGTATTCAAATTGTTTTTTACGTAAATGCTGTTTAACACTTTTTTATTCTTGAAAAATACAATCTTCTTTGGCCACTAGCAAACGCCCGAAATCGTTATATTTTTTGCATTCTAAATACTGGATACGGGAAAGAAAACGAAATCAAGCCGTTTGAAACTTAAACACAGAATTCGGGTGAAAACAAACCGACATCAATTGGATGTCAGTGTAGGTACCATTCTGTCGCTGTCAAAAATGATGACGCGTTCCGTTTCACGACGATACTGGACTGACGAACTAATAGTTAAAATAATCTAAAATAGTATTAAAATAATTATTGAGAGTTCAATATTTTTAAATAAAATAAAAAAGAAATAATACACTATCCTTTATCTATTATTATATTTATATATTATTTGTATATATATTAAATCATCTTTCATTTTGATTTAAAAAAAGTTCCTTTAGCTCAAATGTCAAAAGTTATTACTAAGTTTAATTAATTGATTTTATTATTCCCGTTTCATTTTTACTCATAATATCGTGCAATTGCTTTTAATAATCAATTGATATTTTAGAGTTCAGTAATATCAATAAACGTTGCCGTTTTCTAGTGGGCCTAAAAAAATTTATCTCCTTTAAAGGTTTCTAATGTAATGTCGTAAATAATTTAAATTTTTCCGCTTACATAGCAAACGCAGGCTGAACCCTACGAGATTTATCAAAATGATGTACTAAGTATTGTACACATTGAAAAAGGTCTACAAAAACTCCGCTATGGTATATGTTTATCTCTTACTAGCTTTCGCCCGCGGCTTCGCCCGCGTTATATTCGAATTTCCCACAGGAAGGATATGTTTTAACAATACTGCCATACAACCTTTCACCCCCTCCTTTTAACCTTTTACAACCCTTTTCTGCTTTAAAAGGTAGCCTCTGTCCTTTCTCAGCCTCTAGACTATCTGTGTAACCAAATTTCAATTAAATCGGTTCAGTGGTTTTAACATAATTTACATACAACCTATTATCCCTCCTTTCAACCTTTTACAACCCTTTACAACCTTTTTTGTATAAAAAAGTAGCTTGTGTCCTTTCTCGGGCTCTAGACTATCTGTGTACCAAATTTCATTTAAATCGGTTCAGTAGTTTTGGCGTGAAAGCGGAACAGACAGACAGACAGACAGACAGAGTTACTTTCGCATTTATAATATTAGTATGAAAGTATGGATTATTAAACGTTCACAGTTTTTTTCTAGTGTATTTAGTATCAGCCGTACGAAGCCGGGGCGGGTCGTGTTTAATAAATTAAATATAATGTCGATTCATAAGATTGATATAAATGATTCGCATTAATGCAAACTAAATTTAATTCAAATTAATAGAGTGTAAATAATTTTAATGGATTGTCAATGAATCTAATTCTTAGGCATAAAATAAATGGCGAATGTTCTAAACTTTAACATCATGCTCAGAATTTCAAACCCAACTTATAAGTGCGAAAGTAACTCTGTCTGTCTGTTACGCTTTCCCGCTTAAACCTCGCAACCGATTTTGATGAAATTCGGTACAGACAATCTTTAGATCCTGAGACAGAACATAGGCTACTTTTTATTTCGAAAAAAAGGGATGAAGGGGTTGAAATAACCTCTATTTTTATGTAAAGCTTGTATGGGATTTCTTAATTTTAAAAGATAAAACCATGACACTTTATATTTAAGCACTTGATAAGAAATCATTAAACTTTTGTTCTATCACTTTTGAAATTTCGACCAGCTAGGGGGTGAAATAAGGGTTGAAAGTTAGTATGGCAAGTTCGTCAAATATCACGTCATACATACACTCACACCTTTTTCCCATGGGGGTAGGCAGAGATTACGTCTTTCCACTTGCTACGGTCTACATATCTCAATCGCTTCATCTACTTTCATAACATTCCTCATACATGCTCGACGATTGCGGGTACTTCTGACCTGGCCTTTTTTGAGGACACTTTCAATTTGTTCGAAATATGTTTCGCCTAGGTCTTCCTCGTCCCGTATCTCCACTCACTCCAGCTTCATAAATCATTTTGGTCAGTCTACTTTCATCCATCCGTTCCACATGCCCAAACCACCCAAGCATCCCTTTCTCTATTCTTGTCACGATATCCTCTTTCAAACCACATTTCTTTCTAATCACTTCATAAGAAACATAAAATCGTTTGGTTTAGTATTTTGAAATTTATACCAGTGTGGGGGTGAAATAGGGGTTGAATTAAGGATAACACCATGAATCTTGGTACCTTAGACATAACATAAGGGACCAGAATTGACAAAAACTAATTTCACGCTAACGAAGCCGCGGGTGGAAGCTAGTATTAAATATTTACAGTTTTTTTACATCGCTACTATCTAATAATATAGACGCGACAGTTTGTAAGTATGGATGAATTTTTGTTACTCATTCATGTAAAAACTACTGATAATATAGCTTATATTATTATTCACTAGCGACCCGCCCCGGCTTCGCACGGGTGCAGTGAAAAAATGGTTATGGTGGGTTATCCCTAAGAGATAGACATATATACCATCGCGGACTTTTTTGTGGATTTTTGTAAGTTGTACAATACTGTAGTACATTATTTTGGTCTATCTCGTAGGGTTCAGCCAGCGTTTGCAATATAAGCGCAAAAAAACGTGCTTATTTACGACATCACATTAGAAACCTTTAAATTTATCAGTGTTTCTCTACTATATTATGCATTTAATATACATACAAACCTTCCTTAAGAATCACTCTATCTATTAAAAAAAACCGCGTCAAAATCCGTTGCGTAGTTTTAAAGATCTAAGCATACATACGGACATACAGCGAAAGCGACTTTGTTTTATACTATGTATTGATTTTGTGAATTGTTCAAAAATATGATGATAAGTTTCCAGCGTAGACGAAGTCGCGAGCACTAGCTAGTTATTTATACAACTTATATTTAAGACTGTGTCCCGCGGTTTCAACCGCGGACGATTTGCTTTGTTTATATATTTCTATAGTAATCTAGTACTAAATATAGCCTATGTTACTCAGTGATAATGTAGCTTTCTAATGAAACAAGAATTATTAAAATCGGTCCAGTACTTTTTGAGTTTATTCGTTAATACAAACATACAAATCTATCCTCTTTATAATATTAGTGTAAATTATTTTAATTTCATGATATCTTTTGAATGGAATGTCCGATTTCAAAAATTCAAAAAGTCTTCATCAGGTATTGAGACAGTCTTCAATATTAAATTATTTATTTGGATAAAAATTAATAAATGGTATGGATAACACAGTCTGATTTTGATCGGCATTTCTATTAATTTATTAAATGTAAATAAGTAGTTATAGTGACGTAACAATAACAGTTAGACATATGGTCTCGGGAAGTTTTTTGTAGATATTGATGTATTCTATAATATTGTCGAACATTTTTTTGTCCTATCATTAATACTCTTCGCAGCGTATGCGATGAAAGACATTTTATGGCAAATTTTATTAAACCTTCGGTTGGTTTTAATAAGAATTTCTAAAGATTTCTATAGTAATCTAGTACTAAATATAGCCTATGTTGCTCAGTGATATTGTAGCTTTCTAATAAAAAAATAATTATTAAAATCGGTTCAATACTTTTTGAGTTTATTCGTTACATACAAAAATACAAATCTTTCCTCTTTATATTATTAGTGTAGATAAATTGGGAACGCACATAATTTTTAAGATGATAATATATATTACATATACTTGTATATATGATATATATTATCATCATGTGTGTATATGTCAATGTAAAATATACCTTACAGCCAGTTTTACCAAGTCATGTAAAAATCAATTTAAAACCACCGATTAAGCTGTTTCACCAATTAACGATATACGCCAATTTAAAATTTCACTAACACAAAATATTTCAAGTAATACTGAAATTTAAACTGAATCTCAATTTCTGTTTAACCATATCCACCTTTGAAACGTTAAAAACGGCAATTGGAAGACAATACGGCTTCCTAACAATTTACTATATAGATCCTTCGCGTTTGAAGGCAAACATATGACGTGAATCTTTGGCACTGAAACAACCCTTGCGTCAACTTTACCAATTACAACTCGATATCACCGGCTGAAAGATTATGAAGATATTAGAAGCACTATTTTTATTAGTACCTATATTGTGGGGCACGTCGGAAAGGAGCACGGTACTGCCTCTCATCATCACCGACGCTAGGCGCCCCGGGGTACTGGAGTTCGCCCATGTAGTCATACGTCCAACCCGCGCGGAGGCTGAACGCTTACTGTTGGCTGCATGATAAGGCTCTATCGGGTCGATGCGGTGCGCGCGCACTGCCGTAATCTGTGGTGTGGCCTAAATAGAACTGTGTTTTTTTTTCGGTCGAACGAGGTCGGGTTTGTGATTCGAATTTCGAATTGGGTTATTTTTCGTGATTATGGCCAGGTTTGTCCATAACCGGTCAAGTTACAGATAGCCCTGAACGTTGCTGAATGTTTTACTATATTTGCTCAATATCCTCCGAATTTCGTTGAGATAGATTATTAGTAGTTAACTTGATTTACAAGTTACTAATTGGTTGTCAAAGACTTGACGTGCTTAATTTATATTGTGAAAACTGGCCCAAGTGGCGTCTAAGCAAGATAAGTTAAACTCTCTTATTTAGTTAAATTTCAGATATATTTATTATAATTTTATTGTATTTTTAAATATGTTGATATAATGATGATGTGTTCAAATATATTAACGTATTAATTCGAACAGTAAGGTGTTTTTAAATAAGTCATAGACAATTTCTATACTTTCTATGCAGTGGTGGTAAGGTCTATAGGAACTGAATTATAGAACTATAGCATTGCATAGTTTATACAAAATAAAAGGATTATTTTACATGTTATTATTACCTATTTATCAAAATAAATTGTATAATTAAAGTAGACCGATAATAATAACCATAGACACACTTTATATTAGGTTGCAATGCGGTGTTATCAAACGCTATAGAAACTGAAAAATACGCGCAAAAACATGAAAGAAGTTAACTAAAGAGTGAACAAAAAGTAAAATGGACTACATTCCATTTAAATACATTTAAGCTTAGATAATGTAATATAGAAAAATCCAATCAAGTGCAAGTAGGACTCGCGCAACGAGGGTTCCGTACAAATCTGTCAACAAGTAAATTGTTTGTTTATTACTAGAATTAAGTCTCAAAGATTTTTTCTGTTTTTCCCAATTATGTTGTAATTTTATTTTTGTGAAATAATTACAAATTTAGGGTTTTCGGATATTTTCCTTTACTTGTGCTGCATGACATTGCTTCTTGCCAAATTTCATGATTCAAGGTCAACGGAAAGTACCCTATAGGTTTTGATTCCCTTGCAATTGGCAAAATATACAATATAAAGGGAACATAAGCGGCCATATCTTTTTATTGCGTTGATTTAGAAATTTTATTTTTTTCACTGCTTTGAGAGATAGGAGACCTGAGTATGTGATATTAATTTCAGCTTCATATCTCGACGTATTTCTGAGAAAAAGGATCTTGAGAGACGGACGGACAACAAAGTAATCCTACAAGGTTCTGTTTTTACCTTTGGAGGTAATAAAGCTTTATTTCATTCTACATTAATTCGTTAAATTACACAAGCAAATCACAAAGTCAAATTATACATCTATTTCATTCAAATACTAGCGGTCCCGACAGACTTCGTCCTGTCAAAAAAAAATGTAGTGGCAGTTTTTTGTTCCTACTTATTTTATAGATAACTAGCTTTCTGCCCGCGGCTTCGCCCGCGTGGATTTCGGGATTGGGTGTATAGAGGGTTAAGGGTCATAGCTTTTGCCCACGGCTACATATACGCGGAAGTCGGTTTATGGTGCGAAGATTTTATCGCGCTTCCCGTGGGACTATCCGTTTTTCCGAGATAAAAAATGCCGCAAAACTCCTCAAGAATCACTCTATCTATTGATGAAAACCGCATAAAAATCTGTGCAGTAGTTTTTGAGCGAAGCCTTTATTGCGCATCCCGTGGGATCTGTCGATTTTTCCGGGATAAAAAGTAGCCTATGTTACTCGGGGAGAATGTAGCTTTCCAAAGGTGAAAGAATTTTTGAAATCGGTCCAGTAGTTTAAGCGTGAAGAGGTAACAAACAAACAAACAAACAAACAAATAAACAAACAAACAAACAAAAACACTTTCGCATTTATAATATTAGTTGGGATATCGCATAGCCAATCAAATTGCAAAAAAGGTCCAAATGAACTATTACATTTTGTGACTATTCAAGTTTGGAACGTGATATTAAATCCTCCAACGATGTATTCTGTGCTCCAACGCACACACGCACACTGTTTTGACAGATATGATTGAATTTAAACTTTATACATAAGCAAATCGACTCTTTGCTGTTAGGAAGACATCTACATTGCTTAGACAACAGTGAGTGCTTGCAATATGAACTTTATGTAATAACAATGAAGCTCAAATTGACTGTACATTTTAGTTAAAACGTTTGTATGGGAATAAAGGGCTATTTTAGGATTTTTCTGATAATTATTTGAATTTTTCTCGCCGTAAAAACCATCCTTGAACTTCAACAAACATTTTAAAAAAGAATTGGCCTAATTGGTCCAGCCGTTGCTGAGTTATGCGCTTACCAACACATTTTGCGATTCATTTTTATATATAAGATTAGACGACAAAATTAAATGTTAATATTTATATTAATTCATAGTTCGTAATATCCCAACTAATATTATAAATGCGAAAGTGTGTTTGTTTGTTTGTTTGTTTGTTTATTTGTTTGTTTGTTGTTGTTTGTTTGTTACCTCTTCACGCTTAAACTACTGGACCGATTTCAAAAATTCTTTCACCTTTGGAAAGCTACATTCTCCCCGAGTAACATAGGCTACTTTTTATCCCGGAAAAATCGACAGATCCCACGGGATGCGCAATAAAGGCTTCGCTCAAAAACTACTGCACAGATTTTTATGCGGTTTTCATCAATAGATAGAGTGATTCTTGAGGAGTTTTGCGGCATTTTTTATCTCGGAAAAACGGATAGTCCCACGGGAAGCGCGATAAAATCTTCGCACCATAAACCGACTTCCGCGTATATGTAGCCGTGGGCAAAAGCTATGACCCTTAACCCTCTATACACCCAATCCCGAAATCCACGCGGGCGAAGCCGCGGGCAGAAAGCTAGTTAGTTAATAAATTCGTAAATAAAAATAAATAATAATAATGGAAGTGTAATAATGTCATAACGCCGACGGCGTCTCGATCGCTGTCGCAGACACACCTCTCTACACCCTTCGCCGTTCACACCAATGTTGCTCTCTTTGCACCAATATTGGTGTGCTTCTTTGGAAGGCCCATTTAGTGAGCGGCGAGTCACCTGCCACATAGGAGGCTTTGAGAAGGCAGGTGACCGGAGTCTCTTCCAAAGTCCGGTTCTCATTACCACCAAAATATAAATGCAATAGTCCACAAACTTTTTGACCACTAATGACAATAGTTTCTGTGCATCTAACTGGGTGTAGTGATACCACGGCCACACAGAAAACGCGTAAAATATCGCTTGCGCTGTGTTTCGCCGAGTGAGGGTACCGGACGCCCAACCCCCCTTCCTCCCTTATTCCCATTTAAAAGGCCGGCAAAGCATCTGTGCCTCCTCTGGTGTTGCGGGTGTCCATGGGCAACGGTTATCGCTTACCATCAGGTGATCCGTTTGCTGCCCTATCCTATAAAAATATATATTAAAAATTAATACACGTTACAAAACAATGAGAACAACCTAATTCTAAGTTTGCAGCGTGTTACTATTTTTTTACCCTTGTTATTAACAAATTTTACTGTTTTTTAATAATAAACAATGTTCCGTACATTGCAAAACGCTGCAAAATTAATACACGTTACAAAACAATGAGAACAACCTAATTCCAAATTTGCAGCGTGTTACTATTTTTTTTACCCTTGTTATTAACAAATTTTACTGTTTCTTAATAATAAACAATGTTCCGTACATTGCAAAACGCTGCAAAATTAATACACGTTACAAAACAATGAGAACAACCTAATTCAAATTTGCAGCGTGTTACTATTTTTTTTACCCTTGTTATTAACAAATTTTACTGTTTCTTAATAATAAACAATGTTCCGTACATTGCAAAACGCTGCAAAATTAATACACGTTACAAAACAATGAGAACAACCTAATTCCAAATTTGCAGCGTGTTACTATTTTTTTTACCCTTGTTATTAACAAATTTTACTGTTTCTTAATAATAAACAATGTTCCGTACATTGCAAAACGCTGCAAAATTAATACACGTTACAAAACAATGAGAACAACCTAATTCCAAATTTGCAGCGTGTTACTATTTTTTTTACCCTTGTTATTAACAAATTTTACTGTTTCTTAATAATAAACAATGTTCCGTACATTGCAAAACGCTGCAAAATTAATACACGTTACAAAACAATGAGAACAACCTAATTCCAAATTTGCAGCGTGTTACTATTTTTTTTGACAATGTTATTAACAAAAATCACTATTCATCCCTTTCCGTACACCCCAGAGCGCTGCAAAATCACACGGTAAGGTATTTCACCTTCCTTAATGACCCGTCAAAATTTATGCGAGTTACTATTTTCTTTCGGGTTTCAGGCTTTAATGACTGGCCTAATACTTGACTCGCAGTAGGTTGGAAAATAAAAGTTCAGTTTGTGACTAAATCACGTGTACTTTTACTAAGTTCCTATACAAGATTCTACACAAATCAAGTACACGGTGAGCGTTAAAAGTTCGACAGGTTTTTTAACGTGTTAGCGTGGGGCGCGACGGAAGACTACTGGCATGCGTTCGTCGTTGTGCTCCGACGCAGCCAGCCAGAAACGCGAATTCAGCAAAACGCATATACTGTGCTGTGTCCCTACATATAAATTATAATTATAATACAGTATATATTAAAATAGATAATATATTACCAACCATGACTAAGGTACAATCGCTCGCTTTCATCACAACATCTGTCCACACCGAGATTCAAAAAGAAGCCTAGAGATTGAAACCGGTGTTCTAACCAGTCGACTAGACATTGTAAAGACAGTTATCAAATCAAAAAAAATCACAGTAAGTTTGTAGGTAGTGAAAAGGGCATTTTCGCACAAACCTTCATCAACTACTTCACTTGTGATATCAGCCCTTTATTTACATTATCATTCCTATGTCCTTTCAGACCCAAAATTATCTGCGTAGGTACTTGATATAATTTGATAGATAGTTTTGCAAAACTTTGGCAAAATTTAATCTATATTCATAAGAATTGACCGATTTGACTTTTCACAGATTTAAAATACTCTGTAGAAAAAAAATTATAATACTGTTAAAGATACTTAAATGATAACGATGCTTGGGTTTAATTTTAATGGCTCAATAGTTCACTGTAGTAAATAACTCAATGAAACTATAGCTTTCATAGATATAATGTGAACTTGCTTAAACTTGTAAAAGATGTTGGGTTCAAACTATTTATCTGGGCCGACTTATAATTGACGAATTTGTAAAAATACAGGAAGAAAAAATATAGCCCTTGCTGGTTTTCTTGCCGCTTCTTTCCAGTACAAAGTCTCCCGCCGCGCCGCGCCGTAGACTTGTGAATCAATGGCGTAGCTTCTTCTACGTGCAAAAAGGATTGTAATAATCCTATTTGAAGAATCCTTTTTTATTTGTTGCTTATTGGAATATGAGTAATAATTATTTTTCAACACACGTTCTCATAACGGGGCTGTTTTGTTTTTAATCTCAAAAACTAGGATATTGCACACTAGTGCGCAATTTCATTACGCACTAGTGTGCAATATTTATAACCCGATAAAATTCAGTTGTTCCCTGTTACAAGACGTTTTTATATACGTACAATGCATTCTTAATTTAGTCTGGTAGCACTTTCTTTTTCTCGAACAAATGTATTCTAATGTTTAATTGTAAATTTCCATGAAAATGTATCAGCATCGCCGACATTTACCCAAGAGAATGAAGACATTATTCAAACTACTAATACCAACAGTACTATATCTCAAACCGTAAAAATGCCCGCAAAATCTGTACAGTATCACTTCGCAAATTGTACATTTACTAATTGTTTTAATAAATAAAAATTTGCATTTTATTAGCTTTTTTCCTCAACTTGTGTTGAAAAACGTCGTATGAAACTCGTGAGCATTGTTAATTGCATCCTAGTATCATAATACTTTGCACACTAGTATCATAATGTACCTACTATTGTAGAAAAACATTTGAACTGTATTACTACGATGACACTATATAAATATAATCCAAAATTGCTTACGATATCACTCAAAATAGATGTTTCGGATTACATAGTATGTAACATTAATGTATTTTTTTTTATATTTCTCTATGTTTTTCAAATTCGTTTTCAAAATATATTTCCGTTTAAAAAATTTCCACACTCACTCTTTATTTCCTACTTGTTTATTACAATTTGAACGAAAACAAGTAAAATAGACGAATTTATATATCTGTTTAGTAACACAGCGTTCTTTAGAGGAATTTGGTCGGCAGTCCTTTAACCTATTTCCAAGCATCGATCCCTCTCGTAAGCAGGTCATGACATGTTTCTTACTACGTCATTGGACACCCAGCTATGTCTCGCTTGGTTTATTATAGAATCCTTTATGTGGAAACATAAAAATAGTAAGTAACTGTCTTTATGCTTCTAGCTATGCATCCCTTTGGTAAGAAATATATTGTGTGGAAGCTAGTAGCTTCCGCCCGCGGCTTCGCCCGCGTGAAATTAGTTTTTGTCTATCCTGGTCCCTTATGTCTAAGGTACCAAGATTCATGGTCTTATCTTCAATTCAACCCCTATTTCATCCCCACACCGATAAAAATTTCAAAATGCTAGAACAAACGATGTTTCTTATGAAGTGATATTTGACGATTTTGCATACTAACTTTCAACCCTTATTTCACCCCCTAGCTGGTCGAAATTTCAAAATGCTAGAACAAATGTTTAATGATTTCTTTTCAAGTGCTTAAATATTCAGTTTCACGGTTTTATCTTTTAAAATTAAGTAATCCCATACAAACTTTCAACCCCTTCATCCCTTTTTTCAAAATCAAAATCAAAATCAAAATAATCTTTATTCAATATAGACCTTTACAGGCACTTATTGACGTCAACAAACAAAACAAAAAAAAAGCTTAAAAAAAACAAAAGCCTTGTCCGTACGTACGAATAAGGAAAAAAAAAATTGACTCGACACCTGTTCGGAAATTGGGAGAGCCTTGTCGAGAAGAACAGGCAAGAAACTCTGAAGGTCTATTTTTATCGAAATAAAAAGTAGCCTATGTTCTGTCTCAGGGTCTAAAGATTGTCTGTACCAATTTTCATCAAAATCGGTTGCGAGGTTTAAGCAGGAAAGCGTAACAGACAGACAGACAGAGTTACTTTAGCATTTATAATATTAGTTGGGATAATTCATTAATATATTATTTACTAGCAAACCCGGCAAACATGTCTTGTCATATGAATTATTTCTAGTGTAAGAAATGATAGAAGGGTGAAAATTTAGGTATTATAAAAAGAACGTAAAATTAAAAATGTGCCAAAGAAATGTTGGGGGTGGACTTCCCTTATCAATTAGGGGTGTACGACTTATTTCTTGGGAATAACTAAGCTGACTATTAAATATAGGGGTTGGCGATAGAAGGTAAACATTTATGGTTGTATGCATTTTTAATGCCAAATTGTAAAAAATAACACAATATAACAAACGTTATCGCCAGAGATCGGATAATCGGATGCATATTTACCTAAAGTTAATTTTTGGCTCACAAATTATGGAAGCGGCTTTTTAAAATACATTTTGTTAAATAAAAATCCCGGAGAAATACGGGACTGCAAATTTAACGTAGTGATATTGTTTGAAAATTACTAAATTAGCACGTGGTATTTATTTTCAAAAGACCGAGACTCCGGGTTCATTTACACAACTTTATTTATGCAACATGTTCTACAGTACCGGAATTCCGGGATTTTTATTTATGGAAATAAAATAAAAAGACAGTTCCATACTTTGTCAAAAACTAAATTAGGTAAATAAATAAACATCCGGCTATCCAATTCCGCAATCCCGGGATTTTTATTTAACAAAACAATAAAAAGCCGTTTCCATACTTTGTCTTAAACTAACTTTAGGTAAATATGCATCCGATTATCCGATCTCTAGCTATAATAAGCCTCGTCAAGAATCTCCGCTGTCCTGCGCCGCTAGTGCCTTCCCGCGATCTTCATCAAATCGCCTCTCCACTTTTTAGGTGATCTACCGATGCATTTCTTAGCGTGTATTCGCCACTCGAGGACCTTTCCACCATCGTCCGTCAGTCCTGCGACAATGTACCCTTTTTTTTTTTGTTCCCCTGAGGAAAATGCATTAAATTGCATACCCCGGCTGTGGCGAGCCGGTGGTTATGTGGGGCTCTCCTCCCCAGAAGGGGGAGGCCTACCCACTAAAAACCTCAGGGATGGCCTTCTTCAGGCATGTAGGGAGCCCCCGGGAACATCAAGCCACTTCCGGGAACCCCCAGCCTCCGCTCCCCTTCCTAGAGGGAGCCCTCCTCGGGGAGGCCACACTACCTTCCCCGGTTAACTTAAGGTTTGCAATTCTTCGAGCTATGTTGGTTATCCAGGTGCTTCTGCGTATTTTAATCAAAATCAAATCAAAAATCAAAATAATATTTATTCAACATAGACCTTTACAGGCACTTATTGACGTCAACAAACAAAACAAAAAAAAGCTTAAATAATAAAAAAAAAAAAACAAAAACCTTGTCCGTACGTACGAATAAGGAAAAAAAAAAGAAAAAATATATTGACTCGACACCTGTTCGGAAATTGGAGAGCCTTCTCGAGAAGAACAGGCAAGAAACTCTGAAGGTCTATTTTTTATCTCCTCTTTTCAATGTTAATAATTATAATAATATAATATAAAAATACAATATAGTATAAGATACAATCATACCTGATACGATTACAGTCGTATGTATGTTTACATACACATATAAAATAATACAATATTATAAATAATGTTACCAAACATGGCTCTATGAATAGTGTCCCTATTCCCAAATAGTGTGATCATTTAGATAGTCACTTACTTTATAATAACCTTTACTCATGAGTGTATTTTTGATATGGATTTTAAATTTATATAAAGGTAAATCAATGACACTTTGCGGAAGCTTGTTAAACATAGATATATATTTCCTTTAGATTAATATTTCTGATTCGCTCACGCAGACAAACTCCAAGTATCAACAAAATACTCTTCATGTGGGATTTTCACAATAACTTCAGCACGTTAACGTCAAAGAACCAGCAAGAACACATTACAGTATTTTTACAGAGTCTTCAATCAAAAGCTGGCCTCAGATAATAGTCTGAACCCAACTTCTTTTACAAATTTAAACAAATTTACATTATATCTGTAAAACCTATAGTTTCCCTATTTACTAGGTACTAGCTGTGCCCACGACTTCGTGCGCGTGGAATTGTAATTTTAGATAGCATTTTTAATGACTGAGAGTATTATAAACGTAAGAGTAGACAAATATAATCTGAAAGCTTCGAACTGCTAAGCTATCGGGAGTTGCACGTGTTATTGTGAGTCAACCATAAAAGTTAGACATATGCAGTCGTAAAATATTTTTTATATAATTTTAAGGAGAACATTTCCGTCATACACGATTTCTGTGTAGCTTTAACCATTAAGGTTGCACACGCGACGGAAGCTTCAAAAATGGAGTAACTTCTCCCGTTTTCCCAACATTTCTCTTCACTGCTCTGCTCCTATTGATTGCAGCGTGGTGAAAAGTATACTATAACTAGCTCAGAAGTATGAAAAATAATTGTACCAAGTTTCGTTAAAATCTGTCAAGTAGTTTTTGTTTCTATAACGGTTATACAGACAGACAGACAAAAATTTTACTGATTGCATTTTTGACATCAGTATCGATCCCTAATCACCCCCTGATAGTTATTTTGGAAATATATTTCATGTACAGAATTGACCTCTCTACAGATTTATTATTTAAACTAATATTATAAAGAAGTAAAGTTTGTGTGTTTGTAAATTGTAAGGGGTAATCTCGGGATCTACTGAACCGATTTTAAAAATTCTTTCACCAATAGAAAGCCACATTATTGCGGAGTGTCATCATCATCATGATCATCATCATCATCATCATCATCATCATCATCATCATCATCATCGATTTTAAAAATTCTTTCACCAATAGAAAGTCACATTATTGTTGAGTGTCATCATCATCATCATCATCATCATCATCATCAGCGGACGGCGCGCGATGGCTTCGGGTTTAATTCAGTTCGCTTTCGTGCTCGCTTCGGGGATTATTAATATTATGCCCAACGAAGTGGGCGCGGGTCAGCTAGTAAGTTATAAGTAAATATAGTTAAAATATTTGGCAAAGTAACATTGAGTTATTAAAATTAAACTCAAGCAATTGTTATCATTTAAGTAATCTTTAATAGTATAATATCCTCCTGCACAATTTCTTGATAATTTGTTATTAGTTTTAATGATGAATAAAACTATGATACATTATTATTGTCTTTAATTTATTGATCTATATCTCTTACTTTGACATAACCTATCTCTTTTATGAAAATGTTCAAAACTAGATTCTCCCTAGTTTTTGGAAGATAAATTCAATTGTTATGGATAAAGGTTGAGTTGAGGTATAATATGAGGTAGATTTTATCTTTGTCCATATCAGGCATTTTTGACGTGAAACGTCTTTAAAATCGCGCCGAAATATACGGGGTACCAGGTTTAAAAAGTGGACCGTAACGAAAAGGTCTATATCATCGTACCTTAATAATTAAAAAACTATTAGTCTTAGAAACAAAAATGTGGTGTGAATATTTCACTTATATAGTCAGCTCGCTGTTGTGACATTGAGTTTTTTTATTAAAATGCTTAAAACACCGTCAATCTTGTTTTTATCTCAATCTTTTACTTTATAAGCGATTCCCTAACATAGACGTTTCACGTTAAAACCAACGGACGTGTGCCCCGGCACAGCCCCACCCAGATTTTTTGTATGGACAATGGGCATTCCCCTTTGTGACAAAGCAATTCGGTTATAGGTATTTTGTGCAACTTTATAACTCTCTTCATTACCGTTTAGGCGACTTTGAGTCTTATAAGAAACTAGCTTTCTGCCCGCGGCTTCGCCTGCGTGGATTTCGGGATTGGGTCTATAGAGCGTTAAAGGTCATAGCTTTTGCTCACGGCTACATATGCGCGGAAGTCGATTTATGGCGCGAAGGTTTTATCGCGCTTCCCGTGGGACTATCCGTTTTTCCGAGATAAAAAATACCGCCAAACCTTGCTCAAGAATCACTCTATCCATTGACGAAAACCGCATGAAAATCTGTGCAGTAGTTTTTGAGCGAAGCCTTTATTGCACATCCCGTGGGATCTGTCGATACAAAGTAGCCTATGTTACTCGGGGATAATATAGCTTTCCAAAGGTGAAAGAATTATTGAAATCGGTCCAGTAATTTCGGAGCCTATTCATTACAAACAAACAAACAAACAAACAAACAAATCTTTCCTCTTTATCATATTAGTATAGAATAGCGCATAATACCTACATCAGGTATCCTCTACAGACAAATCCTCAACGGATTTCTGAGGCATAGATAAAAAAATGTTATGTAAGTATTTATTAATTAAATAATAAAAAATCCAGTTGTGCCAATTAAGGTAAGATAATGACTGGAGAATAGTGATGGCATATTTCTTCTCTCAATCAAAAATTTTAATTGATTATGTAATTTATGAGAAAAGTTAATTGGAAAGGTTTTTCGGTAAATGTCTTATTTTGAAAGAAGTTAAGTTATAACTAGAGATCGGATAATCGGATACATAATTATCTAAAGTTAATTTTTGGCTCACAAATTATGGAAGCGGCTTTTTAAAATACATTTTGTTAAATAAAAATCCCGGGAAAATACGGGACTGCAAATTTAACGTAGTGATATTGTTTGAAAATTACTAAATTAGCACGTGGTATTTATTTTCAAATGACCGCGACTCCGGGTTCATTTATACAACCATGCATACCTATTTACATAAAGTTTAGTTTCAGTTCCCCGTGCGATATATGAATGTACGATTTATTACATGAAGAGTGTTATACGAAAGTAGTGAGCTAGTTTGACTAAAACAATAATCAATTAAATAATTGAATAAAAAAACAGAAATGGTGCCCGGGCGTAAGTATGGTGTAGTATTTCACTCTGAGTTACCAAAATTTTATACAGTACCGGGATTCCGGGATTTTTATTTATGGAAATAAAATAAAAAGTCAGTTCCATACTTTGTCATAAACTAAATTAGGTAAATAAATATACATCCGGCTATCCAATTCCGCAATCCCGGAATTTTTATTTAACAAAACAATAAAAAGCCGTTTCCATACTTTGTCTTAAACTAACTTTAGGTAAATATGCATCCGATTATCCGATCTCTAATAATAACATCCATTAAATAGTGGAGAAATACTGTTATATACGATTATATTATTATACAACGATCACAGTTTGTCTGGAGTGTATTTTTATTATCAGCACTGCACCCGTGCGAAGCCGGGGCGGATCACTAGTAACCTATACGAGGAACTCTTGTTGCACGGGTCCGACATTATGTGAGCTCCCACGCTGGGTTTATTTTCATGCAAAATTCCTCTCCTCGCAAAAATGGTTAGTGCAGAACTGACGATGCAATGAAATGGGATCAACTATGAACTTTACCTACTAACTCCTACGCTTATTTATTAAACTCGTTCATTTACTTCGTCTTTTTATCAAAATAATCGTTAATCAATACATGTCCAACGTACAAACTGTAAAAAACTAGAGGCTGTTGTGGCGGCATCCGTTTTGGAACACAGTTAATAGTATTAATACTTTTTCGTTTAACTCTATGGTCCGACGTAGAGAGGTAAGTGGCGTGGGGATTGGTTGAAGGATGACAAGTGGGTGTCATTGTGGCTGAGACTGAATTCTATGTATTTTTATATATTGTTGCTGTGAAAATATAATTAGTTCCTACTCGACCTTGGAGTTTGTTTTCATCCCAGCAAGGGCTTCATGGGACTGCCCTCAACTCCCATACTGTTTTATGACGAATGTATAGTCTTTTATAGCAAAGTTCCATAAAGTGTTACCCGATTTGACTTTTCACAGATTCAAATCACTTGTCAAAATTACTTTTATTATGTAATATTAACAGTAAGTAAGTATCATTTGAATTTTAAATGATAACAGTGCTTGGGTTTAATTTGAATTATTATAATAACTCAATAGTTATGTCCCGTCAACACCGTCTTCAGCGAGCCTATCATTAGGCAACAGTCAATATCAGCAGAGGATACGTAGACCGCGACATGTCCTAAGCGATCCCCCCAACCAACTCACGCAGGACCTTCAAATCAAATCAAATCAAATCAAATCATTTATTAGCATACTAAGTGTTGACATGAGATCTTATAAATTTATTTGCACTTATAACTTAGTTACCGTTAGGTATAGCTAATTGTTCTCTTGGAGAACTAGAATTAATGTCATGCAATTATAATTAAATCTGCATACTGATATGATAATAACATCTACATTATAATTTAAACTCTACCATAATTAATATTCACATAATATATACTGAATTTATAAATTTTATATATGAGATCTTTTTAAATCTACATCACACTTGAAAGGTAGGTTTGAAATAATACAAGTATATTTTACGACTCTAAAAATTCATTTACTGAATAGAAACATTTTTCAACGAGGTAAGTTTTCAATAGTTTAGAAAACGTTTTAAAGTCTTTTTCGTTTTTTATATGTTCTGGTAATTTATTAAAAATTTTTATAGACATATTATACGGACTTTTACTTAACAATTTTGTTCTAGAATAGGGTAGGTATAAGTTATTTTTTATTTCTAGTGTTAAGGTTATGAAAATCGTTTACTTTTGGTATATTATCAATATTTTTGAAGGTAAATATTGCTTAATCGTAAATATACAAGGATGGAAGCGTCAGTTTATATTTAATAAAATTTACATGAATAAGTATTATTGGGCTATTATTCTAACACATTTTTTTTGCATAATAAAGAGATCGTTGGCGTCTGTGCTATTACCCCATAGCATAATTCCATATTTAAATTGTGAATATGCATACGCATAATAGGCAGACAATGCTGCATATATATCTGTAGTCTGTACTAGTTCAAAAAGAGCGTAGGTGAATTTTGAAATTTTGGATTTTATGTGTTGTATGTGACCTGCAAGCGGCGGCGTCTGAGCCGTCGCCTCCCTTGTCACCCCCTAATCGGCAGCCTTCTGCTTAGCCACGAGTACGTTCTCTGTCAATACAGGCCGGTCCCACTTTGCTCTACCGTACCTCTTCCATATGCCCTCTGCATAGGGCAGCGCTAACCGTGCCTCTCCTGAGGTGCGGCTTTCTATCACTTCAACCCAGTAGGGTTATTAGGACCAAAGGCACAGGCTGAGTTTAATCGGTACGTACCCACATTCGTGTTTTAATACCCCTGATTATACAATAGTTGCATAAATAACGATTATTTTACTCACACATATGGTATGGGATATAGAAATTTAAGTGTATTTTTTTATTAATATAGATTTTTCACTAAAATATGTGCAATTATTTTATAAGTAATTCTAATAAAACGAACCCACTTCTAGAATTCTCACATTATTTCATATAAAAAGTAGCTATCTATAAACGTACAAATAACAAACTTATTATGAACGTTGTTTATACGCTCATAAGAATTAGGCGAGCTTACAGAATTATGACGCCATGATTGCAGTGTTTTTAGTATGGAGCTTTTTTGAGCGACCCGCGACAGCGCCGCAATATTTGTATTTATCTTCAAAAGTAATAAGCGCAGGTATACTGTTGGTTCTACAATATTTCTCAGTTAAAACAGAACTATTATTATAAATAGAATTTAAAAAGAATTCGTCTAGCCTAATTGCACTCTTACGGTGGAAATATCATTGCTATGATTTGTTATTTCGCTTGCGTTTTGATATTTAAAAGTAAATAAAGAATCGTTTCAAATGTGAAACCCAAAGCATGATGGAGGTTAAAACATTGTGGTACGCCTGCTGAATTTGAACCAGGCAAATCGCTTATCTCGCTGCGCTGTGATAAACGTTACGTTATCAGTTCCACAGATATCGGTACACAAACATGTGTTATTTTGATTATTCTGGTATCAGCGTGCCAGAACTGTGAAAGGATTGAGTTCAATTGTATGCTTTTAGTAAATACTGGAATTTAACTGAAAAAACCGATTGTGCTTTTGACCACACGACTGAAGTGTCTGTACAATATAAACATGTTTATTATAATTTTCTACAAATATTTTAATTTATTTTATGTTTTCATTAGTATCTTAATATATTTGAAGAGATCTTTTATTTTTTATTCATTATTTTATTACTTAGATATAAGTACGCAACGTATTAAGCTATGAAAGGAACACAGAAAGAAAGTGTGCGCTGTTAGAGTCTGGCTAACGAAGGGCCTACTGCCCTGGAATTATTTGCGAACTTGTTATATATAGCAACTCTGTATGAACGTCAATGTTCACAGTCAATCCGCGTAATACAGAATATCGTCGACCCAGACACATCCTTTCTGACCCTCCGACTCATTGACGCTGGCTCTTCAAGCCTTGCGAGAGGCGGCATCTGCGCCGCCGTCCCTTAGTTAGTCCATACTTCGCAGCTTGCTGCACATGTACGAGTAGGCCCGTCACTTCAAGGCCGGACCCACTTTGGCGTACCGAGCCTTCTTTCGCGCATATGTCCTCTTCGGAGGGCAGCGCTGACGTGCCCTCTCCTGAGGGTGCGCCAACCATTCCATTCCAGCCGTAGGGCCTTAGGGCCAAGGCTAGGCTGAATTTAGTCGGTAGGTTTTTTTTTATGCCACAATGGTGGCAAACAGCCTACGGCACGTCTTATGGTGAGCGGTTACCGTAGCCTATGGACACTTGCAACACCAGGGGTGTCACTTGCGCGTTGCCGACCCTTCAAAAACCTATTTACTCCGCTTTTGAAGAACCCCATACTGTAGCCCTGCGGGAAAACCTCGGCAGGAAGCTCATTCCACAAACGAAGTGTACGCGGGAGGAAATTCCTTTGGAACCGCACTGTGCGGGACCATTTAGGCTCCAGTATGTGGGCATGAACTCCCTGTCGATGACGAGCGGTGCGATGATAGAAAGTGGCCGTGGGCATCATGTCAAACAATTCTTCAGAACACAACCCATTATACAGGCGGTAGAACACACATAAGGAGGCAATGTCTCTCCTAAGACTTAGAGGCTCGATACCGCCTGTGAGTACGGGATCGTCGACGAGTCTCACAGCGCGCTTTTGAACCGAGTCTAGGGGCCCAAGCTGGTACATAGGTGGTCTGTGTGGTCGAGCCGCCTCGACAGCGCTAGGAGTCCGACATAATCAACGCATCCCTGCTTGCCTGTTGCGTTGGTATCCATGATGGATTCTCAGCCTCCTCTCCTGAGGAAAAAAAAAGAAAACGTCAATGTCAGTTTGACAAGATTGAATTTCATAGGTTCGTAGACAATATTATTTTGATACTTTGAACACCTACCTAATCCAGTCGTCATAATAATATTTTTATTTTTAACGGACCCGACAGACTTCGTCCTGTCAAAATGATTTGTAAAGTGGCAGTTTTTTGTTCCTACTTATTTTATAGTCAGGGCAAAAAATTCTCCTGTACAGACCGGACACGTACAGAGGGTTGTGAATAAAAAATAATTAAATAAAACGTATATAAGCATTTAAAACTATTCGACTTTGGAACGTGACATTAAATCCTTCAACGATGTATTCTGAGCTCCAACGCACACGCACACTGTTTTGATAGATATGATTGGATTTCAACTTTATATGGCGTTAATAAAGAGCAAATTGACTCTTTGACATTTGGAGCACACTTATATTGCTTAGATAACACTGAGTGCTTGCAATATGAACTTTATACAATAACAACAAAGCTAAGTAAACGTTTGCATGGGAAAAAGGGCTGTTTTTAGGGATTTTTAAAACCATCCTTGAACTTCAACGAACATTTTAAAAAAGAATTGGCCAATTGGTTCAGGTGTTGTTGAGTTATGCGCTTACCACACATTTAGCGATTCATTTTTATATATAAGATTTACATATCCTTACAAATAAGTGACTTACGCTTCTTCGTATTGAATAAAACTAATTATATTCATTCGTACATCGCATCAGTCGACGTATTCATTTTTATAACATCACCTATGTTTTCCGTATACCTACTTATATTAATTTATGTTGTATTTTCGTTGGTAATTTTAAAATTATTAACTTTCTTTAACAGAGAACCTGCAAGATGTCGAAGGAGTTGATGAAATAGTAGGGACTATTGTATATCTCAGAATATGAAATTTGGTACAGACAATCTTTAGACCCTGAGACACAACATAGGCTACTTTTTATTTCGAAAAAAAAAGGAATGAAGGGGTTGAAATAGAGGTTGAAAGATTGTATGGGATTTCTTAATTTTAAAAGATAAAACCATTAAACTTTATATTTAAACACTTAATAAGAAATCATTAAACATTTGTTGTAACATTTTTGAAATTTCGACCAGCTAGGGGGTGAAATAAGGGTTGAAAGTTAGTATGCAAGTTCGTCAAATATCACGTCAAAAGAAACAAAAATCGTTTGTTCTAGCATTTTGAAATTTGTACCAGTGTGGGGGTGAAATAGGGGTTGAATTGAGGATAAAACCATGAATCTATGAATCTTGGTACCTTAGACATAAGGGACCAGGATCGACAAAAACTAATTACACGCGGGCGTAGCCGCGAGCGGAAGCTAGTAGATAATAAATAAGGAAATGTAAAAAAACTTTCACAAACAAAAAAGAGTGCGGATCAAAGAGTCCGCAGAAAATTAGACAAAACGTTATATAAAACTATGTATTTATATTACTGTCAATAATATTTATATATGTATAATATATGTATGTCTATCCGTTGCCCTAGATCCCATAACACAAGCCTTACAGAGCTTACTTTGGGCTAGGCTAATTGGTGTGAGTGTAAGAAATATGTATTGTTACGCCGGTGGCTTACTAAAAAATGATTTTCTGTGACTTAGAAACGTTTTCAGCAGGCTGAAACGTCGTTTCAGGCCGTTTCAGAAGTAGCTCTTTCACACACTAAAAAAATCCTTTTACTGAAGTAGGCTTAATGGCTCATAAGGGGTCCTGAAAACGCCTGAAAACGGGTTTTCAGGTTATTGTGGCGTTGGATAGAGGGTAGCCTGAAACGTACTGAAAACATGTTTCAGGTGCCTGAAAACTACTGTAATTTGGGTGTAATTTAGATTTTTTCAGCCTGCTGAAAACGTTTCTAAGTCACAGAAAATCACTTTTGAAGTTTTACTAAGCCACCGGCGTAACAGTATTTATTTATTTATGTCACCTAACTCTGTATACAAAGCTCATATCAGTTAAAATATAGGGTGAGAACTAACCCACAAATTTTTGTGTCAGTGGCTACTGCACTGCGGAGACTGCGCACGCCTTGGCTTACTGCAACCTTGCATCATACGGGCCTTACCAACTCTGCAACTTTTAATCCCGCAGTAACCTTAAGCCTACTATATCTATACTATATTATAAAGCTGAAGAGTTTGTTTGTTTGAACGCGCTAATCTCTGGAACTCCTGGTTCGAATTGAAAAAATCTTTTTTTATTGAATAGCCCATTTATCGAGGAAGGCTTTAGTATTTTTGTAGTTTTCGCGACATATTTTTTATCTTACAAAGGATATTGATTACGTTTGCTGATTCCGCGCAGTTGATGATGACTTGTCCAAAAGCAGACAAGGTCGACACGTGTTTCGTCTCTCAGCGAGACATCTTCAGGATCTGTTGCCCGCTCGGTGTCTCACGAGCCGCTCGTGAGACACGCTGAGAGACGAAACACGTGTCGACCTTGTCTGCTTGTTGGACAAGTCATCATCAACTGCGCGGAATCAGCAAACGTAATCAATATCCTTTGTAATACAATGGACTTCCGCAAAATAACACCTGCTACAATAGAGTATTTTTTATCTGCTATAAATGAAACATCAAATAATAATGATAATAAACTTCTTTATTCGGCACAGACACAATTTACACGATTAATATTAGGATACAAGTTGATATAAAACAATTGCGTTAAGCGTGCCCGAGCCGAAAGGATCGCCACTTCAGCATGTGCAGGATGTTAAACACCTAGGATGTCGAGGCCGCTCCTCTCCGCCGCAGACGGATAGGTAGGAGAAGGCGGGCACACGCAAGAGCGGTACTCGCCTAATGAACCTACCGCGAGGCTCCGTGCGCGTCTGGCTACCGCGCACGCCGTGCTGATACCTCTCCGTCTGGGGGATTGTCCAGGAGACCTATTTTTGAATTACGAATGCGACTTCGAAATCACCGATGTGACTAATAATCACGATTTTCAATAATTCTTATTTTTGAATATCACTGATGTGACTACCTTAGTCACAGGTGTGATTTCATTACGAGTGCCCTCACCACTCGTATCAAGTCATACTTGTGGAAATGTTATCTGTGTTTTGTTTGATTTTTCAGTCTATATACATATATGAATGTAGCACATATATTACTATATATATATATATATATAATAACCATAATGGTTAAGCCGGCAATAACTGGCAGCGGCTACATTCTGCGTGGAACCGAACTCTTACATTTATGTGTGTACTTTATCTATGTTGGCAGCTCTGCGATCGACTTTCAAAAATTGGATGTTTAGGAACCCGTGACCTCAAGTCACCGCTGACTATTTAGTCAGCGGTGATTTCGAAATCGCATTCGTAATTCAAAATAGGTCTCCAGGGGTTCTCGGACAGTCCCTCCCTTGGTGTTGGCCCGACCAGACCTAGGTTGAGCCGGCCCCGGAGCTCATAGCGGTAGAATCGCAAAAAGCACACCCCGCCAAGTGCCCCGCATGGGCCTAGAGAACTCAGGGGAGTTTTAGTGGGTAGGCCGGTCATGTCAGACCGGAGAGCCCTACACACGGCCGCGCCTAGCCAGCGGTGAAACGGTGCATTTCCCCTGGTTTTCAGCTGGCACCCATAGTTGCTCACGGACGTGGGAACAATACCGTCTTTACCATAAGGCGGGGCCCGTGCCCAGGGCTCCCATTCTCAGGGGGGCTCCGAAGGACCTACAATTTGTCTCACTCATTTATCCTCAAAATGTTTTTGTCGGACACATTAAACATTACTTTTAGAAGGTATTTACGTTGCGTAAACTACGCCATTATATCAACGAAGACAGACGGTCCAAGAAGGCTTATTTCTCTCTGCAAGCTGAGACTGAGAGACGCATATGGATTTGTAGTTCTGACTTCCGATAACTGAAACGCTAGTGTCGAAATTGTTGAACGTTCCAGTATTTCAACCGCGGGATGGCGCAAGCATAACTTAAGTATTCAGCGAGTATAACAAACTAATTCGCGTTTTTACTTTCCAAAAGGGCCTCCAATTCTTGTGTGCCCAAGGGTCCCAGCTTAGTTTGAGATGGCGGTGCGTGGGTAATTTTTTTTTTTTCCTCAGGAGAGGAGGCTGAGAATCCGTCATGGATACCAACGCAACAGGCAAGCAGGGATGCGTTGATTATGTCGGACTCCTGGTGAATCGAGGCGGCTCGATCCACCAGACCTACCCACTAAACTCAGCCTAAGCCTTTGGTCCTAATGACCCTATTGGCTTTATTGATGAGAGCCGCACCTCAGGAGAGGCACGGTTAGCACTGCCCCATGGGGAGGGCATAAGCGCTAGAAGAAGGCACGGTTCACCAAAGTGGGACCGGCCTGTATTGACGGGACCGCGTGGGTAAGGAAGTAAATATATATACATATATATAGATAGGTGTGCATGTAATAAATATTCGTAATCAATGTGGATCCATATGGCTACTGGCAACACCGAAACTATGTACTATTTAAATTGAGCTATTATGTTAAAACGAAAGATTAATTTTGTAAACATATTACCTACCTACGTAATTTGTGATTAGGCAGTATTATATTGATATTTAAAGTAAAAATATGATTTCTAATAAATAAATAAATTGAGTATATTGTATAGTATGAAATAAACGATTTGTCTAGATTAATATTATTAGGCTCGATTTGTGAATCTATAATTCTTCTAGTCGTAAATGTAATTTCCTATATGTTGTAGATCTTTAATGGGTGGGGGGATTTCTAAATGATTTAATATAGTAGATTTTTCGTTATCTACTACAAAATTCGTAAATTACATTTTAATAAATAGATATACACTTACAAATTACTCTACATTACACTCGAAGTATCACATTGGCTGTCATAATGCAAGCAAGTGACCCATTTTATTGTCGTCAGGTCCTGTCAGGAGTAAGCATATTTCGTGGACATCTGCAATGACAGAAGCTGCTATAAGACAAATATTGTTTAGAAACGTCATTTGAAGTCCAACATACTAGCATAATATACACTTACGCTAGCAGGTACATACTAAATCATTATATACATTTTATTATTACTATATTATGAAATTTAGGTCACGGCAGCAGCGACATTTCTTTTGCTTTTATACGGCGAAATATAGAACTAGTAATGTTAAGTTAGAGCTTTCTTGCTTCTGTACTAGATGGCGTTGTTAAATGTTTGTGATAATAGTTTTAAATTACAATGATTTGTATTGTTTATAATTTTTAAGCTATGAAAATGAAAATTAATGTACTTCACTTCGTTTTTTCAATATAAAACGAAATAATCTAATAAAAATCTCAAATAAAATAAACATACTTAGTTCTAGGCAATATAATATATTAAAATTTTATATTTTTCTTAGAACAAAATACCTATGTAATGAACCGAAAATATAGTAGGCAAATTGCGTAACAATTTCTTATAACCTTTTTATGAAAACTGATAGATGTGTAAGTACATTGCAGCTTCGTAAAGTTAATTGTTACATTGAATCTTAATAAGGCAGCAATGTAACCCCACTATTTGACAGTTTCAATAAAAAAATATTTATTTATTATTTATATATTTATTTACTAGCGACCCGCCCCGGCTTCGCACGGGTACAACGCTGATACTAAAATACATTACAGAACAAATGTGAACGTTATTATTAATAAACTGTAGTTTAAAAAATTAAAAAAAAAACACGCTTTTGAAATTGAATGAATTTTAAATTAAACTTTAGTAAGTAATTTAAAAATTGATATACATTAAAAAAAATAACATCGCCCCACACTAGGATTTTTATCCTGTGTCGTGGGTGCAGTCACTAACATAGAAATCTCACAAAACACCCAGACCGGAACAAATTTTTGTAGGTCATACAAAATATCTGTCCAGTGCCGGAATTGAACCCGCGACCCGTTGCAATGTATGCATTGAACAAAGCACATAGGGTGCTTATGTTGTTATATATTATATGTATGTTATGTTATCTATACTAATACTAGCTGGCCCAACAGACGTTGTCCTGTCAAATGTCTCAAATGTCAAATGTCTCAAATGTCACGTTGTCTCACGTTGTCTCAAATGTTTTTAAATAAATAATTTAGCTGAAAAACAATATCTATATGACCGTATTGTGAATCTAAACCATTCTCAAGCCCCTGGAATACACACAAATTTCATCAAAATTGGTCCAGTCGTTTAGGAGGAGTTCAGTCACATACACACGCACACAAGAAATATATATATAAGATTATAAAGAAGTAAAGTTTGTGTGTTTGTATATTTGTATATTTGTTAAATTGTAAGGGGTAATCTCGGGATCTACTGAACCGATTTTAAAAAATTCTTTCACCAATAGAAAGCCACATTATTGCGGAGTGTCATCATCATCATCATCATCATCGATTTTGAAAATTCTTTCACCAATAGAAAGCCACATTATTGCGGAGTGTCATCATCATCATCATCATCATCATCATCATCGATTTTTAAAAATTCTTTCACCAATAGAAAGCCACATTATTGCTGAGTGTCATCATCATCATTATCATCATCATCATCATCATCATCATCAAGCAGTAGCAGCAGCAGCGCACGGCGCGCGATGGCTTCGCATTTAATTCGGTTCGCGTTCGTGCTCGCTTCGGGGACTATTAATATTATGCCCAACGAAGTGGGGACGGGTCAGCTACAATACATAAATTGTTAACAAGAAGCTATCGGTGATGCTGTAGTCTTGCTACTAGATTGTATATTGCTATTATCAAGTTAATCTAACGCTGTTAAAGTGTCAGAAAACTTTCTAAATCTGAGAAACAGCTGCAGTATCACTGTCAGGCTGTTTACATTTACATCGAATTGAAATGTAATCTAGTTGTTATGTTATATGAAGAGTTAAGTGGTGATTGTAATCTGTTAATATAACTTTAATAATTAAATAAATATTCGTTACACTCTCACCAATTAGCCTAGCCCAAAGTAAGCTCTGTAAGGCTTGTGTTATAGGATCTATGGTAACAGTAACATTTGTTATAATATACTCGAACCGGGACCTCAGAGATGGCGACACTTTGAAACCAGTGTACTGCCCACTCGACTTCTGTCTGTGATTACATATTCTATGACAAAGTTTCACTATATTTGGAGGTTACTCTCAAAGTCGACAATCGAAACTTTACATTCGTTATTTACAGTACATCGCAACTGCTAACATTGTTGCTAGATCTAGCGGATGCGTGGACTTAAATTTTAAACCTTAAAATTTCGTGTCTATTCTTTTCGAGAATGCTTTCGCACTTTCTGATAAACGTAAAGTCCTTTTTTCCTTTTATATTCTTGTTCGTATGAAATGTCTTGTTTTTGCTAACGCATTAATTTGCTTTGATATCAATAACTGTCTTTAAAGATCAGTGTGGAATAAATATTATTTGGATTTTTGTTTTTGAATACAAAGGATAAGGTGGTGAGTTTCTCCTAAAAAACCTAAAGCGGAATTATCAATGAAAATCCATACAATTTACTTTTTGCCTAAAATTTAATGATCCTCTGAACACACATGAACACATAATATGTAATTATCAACTACAGCCTTTAACTCTGATAAATGTTTTATCTGAATATTTATTAATTGTAATATATTAACTTTAATTTGTAATTATTATAACATTTCCTTCTCTCTCTCTTTATTATATCTACACCTTGTCTAGGTGCACCAGAGTGGATGCTCTGATGCACGAAGGTATAAGGTTAAGTACAGTCCTTTTATAGCAACGTCCCTTGACGTTGCGTCATGTTATGTGTATAAAAGTATCAAAAGTTTACTTTGTTGGATATTCTTGTTAATATTATAAATGGGAAAGAAATTCTGTTCGTCTGTCGCGCTTTGACGCTAAAACTACACGCGAAATTTACATAAAAAGAGGTTGAGTTCATATGCTATTTTGATGGGAATAGGTCTGTAAAAGATTCGATTAGGGGATAAAAGTTTGCATTGAAATTACATAATTACAAAGTTAGAATATCATATTTATTATATAAAATATATTATAAATAACTTGTATTTCTTATTTTAGATTATATTTAAATAAATACGGCATTCAGAGTTTGTATAAACTTTACCCTGTAAGGGGTGAAAAATAGGAGTGAAAGTTTATGTTTAAATAGACTCAGAAACTACTGAACCGATTTTGACAAAAGATGATATGGAGATACTTTGAGACCTCCTTTTTTTGAAAAGGGGAAACGCTCCTTATACACTGTAACGCCACGCTGGCAAGGTACTTTGACCCCTCGAAATCATAGGGAATTTTTATCACGGGGAAATATATTTTTCCAGCGAGAAAATCTAAAGAAAATAAAAATTGACCTGCTTAGAAGCGTTTTAGTATGGGAATGGTTGGAGGTACGGAAAAGAACTTAAGATATTTTTAACGCAACAAATATACCTTATTTTTTTTTTGGTCCCCTGAGGAAAATGCATTAAGTTGCATACCCCGGCTGTGGCGAACCGGCGGTTATGTGGGGCTCTCCTCCCCAGAAGGGGGAGGCCTACCCACTAAAAACCTCAGGGATGGCTTACTTAGGCATGTAGAGAGCCCCTGGGAACACCAAGCCACTTCCGGGAACCCCCAGCCTCCGCTCCCCCGCCGATACAGGGGAGCCTCCTCGGGAGAGGCTACACTACCTCCCAGATCTCATCACCGACGACGCCCCTCAGCCACAGGCGTAGTCCGCCCGCCCGTGTACCGAGCCCGGCGCCGCCTCCTTTGAGCGGGATCGGCCATCTCCCGACCCGCTCGGCTCCTTCTGGAGCATCACTGCTTCACAGAAGGAGCACAGCCTTCCAACCTCCCTCGTCCGCCAGCATTGCCGCAATCGATGCCGGCGGAGACAGATCTCGCCCGACCTCTGCGACTATAGTTTTTTGGATAATCCGATGTAATGCGGGTAAAGCAGTGGGCGAAAAATTTAATATATAAGAAAAACATTTGTTTGCAAAATTCATAAAAATCTTACAGAATAGCAATGTTATTCCTACCTATAATTATATATTTACTTGTCAATCAAAATCATGTTTTATTCAATAAAAACGCAATTATGTATATTGCATGAGCAATCTTTAATAAAACGAAATAATTTAATAAATAAATTGAGTGTATCAGAATAGATAATACCACAAGTTATCTACTGTACAAAAAATACCAACGCACTGGTATCTCCTTATCAAGAATTGTGCGGTTCTATAACTAACATAGTAATATTCTTTGACATTGAATTTTTAGTAAACATACAAGAGGCAAAAATAACATAAACAGTTCGTTTGTTTGTTGTTTCAATGTATGAAAATTATTTTGTAGCCGATTTAACCATTATGGTCTAAAGACTGTGTGAAAAACTCAATTGACCTGGGAGAAAAGAACAAGATCACTCTCAAATGGGTGCCAGGTCATTCTGGAATAACCGGCAATGAGAAGGCCGATGAACTAGCCAGGGCTGGGCTCAAGGAATACAGTTCGGCCCAGAGCCTGTGGTATCACAAAGAACCAGGCCATGCAATACCTAAAAACTCGCCTTTCTTAACGAGGCGAAAGCAGACTGGCACAGTACGTCCGGGATGACACACTCTAAAGCACTAATCGAACCATACTCTCGCAAACGCACTGACGAGCTATTAAAGCTTAACACGAGTAACTGAGTGAGCGTGATGGTTAGGGCTTTGACCGGCCACTGCAAGTTGAATAGACACCTCTACAACATGAAACTTAAGGACACTGACACATGCAGAGTCTGCGAACAAGTGCGTGAAACACCAATACACCTCTTGTGCTACTGTGAACCGCTGATTCACAAAAGAAACAGACACCTGGGGAAACACATCCTTGACCCAGATGAAATAAAAACAATCCGAACTGGAACATCCTATCTTTCTTGGTTAGTACCCAGTTAAGGGAGCTACTGTAGGGCCTGCATAGAACCTACATAGAAGGCTGCTCAGAATAGATCTTAATAAGTCGCAGTGATGCATATCAGCCCCGACTTACACACGAAATAAAAAAAAATAACCATTATGGTCTAAGGCTTAATAAGAATAAAAAAAAAGAAAATGGGGTTCCCCAAACAATCCCAAAAATTTATTGTTTTTTTCCTATTTTTATATGAAAATCTTATTGCGGCTTACCGAATACATCTATTGATTCCACAGTATAGCTCTTATAGTTACGGGAAAAGTTGGATGTGACATACGGACGGACATGACGAATCCATAAGGGTTCCGTTTTTTGCCATTCGGCTACGGAACTCTAAAAACGGCCACGAATCGACTCTAACAATCTAACAACGGCTAATGCCTTCGTCAACTACACTAATTCAGTGCTTATTTGTTGACGGCAAACACCTTTGAATTACTTCACAGGTATATGGTGAAATTAAAAATTATATTACAAATTAAAAGAAAACAATATAACTCCATTTAATTAACAACCGTTACAAATTAACTCTAATTGCACGAACACTTTGTAGGCATTAAACTCGCATATACTCATATCAAGTCTGCGTTATCTTACTCTTTGCCCTAACATTTATTGCCCTTTGATATTGTGGTCCACTTTCATAATATGGTCAGTTTACGTCGATTATTCAATGAGTCACGTTGCTTCTCTCGTTTCCTTATACAATGGAGTTTAGACCTAATGGTGAGTGGCATAGAAATCTTTTTATGTAAACTGTAGGAACTGCGTGCTTCTTGCACAATGAAATTTATACCTACTGTTAAGGTAATTAGTGTTACTTTTTAATAATGTAGAGACTGATCCATGTGTACACGCATTCGACGTTATGCATAATTTTTGGGCTAATGTTTTTATCGATTGTTTGATTTCTTTAACACTAAATCTTTAATAATCACAATTGTTAGTTACGTATTTTAATAAACACTATTTAACGTTCTAGATATATAGATACATACCTATATAAAACTAGCTGGTATCTACGACTTCGTCTGCGCAAGATTAATATTTCTAGTAGCTTATATTAGTGTGGCGTATATCTTTATATATAATCTGATGTATAGGCTGTATTATTGTAAAGTTTAATTCAAATCCATTGAAAAGGTTTTTTTTGGTAATAATAATTAATGGGTGCCAACCTTACAGTGTTACTAACTCTCAAAAATATTTTTATTATATTGTTTTGTCATCTCATGTAAAAAGAACCCGTGTATCCGAACGTTCCATTGTTTTGTCCGTATAGACCAGGAGACCTATTTTTGAATTACGAATGCGACTTCGAAATCACCGATGTGACTAATAATCACCGATTTTCAATAATTCTTATTTTTGAATATCACTGATGTGACTACCTTAGTCACAGGTGTGATTTCATTACGAGTGCCCTCACCCACTCGTAATCAAGCCGGCAATAACCGACAGCGGCTACATTCTGCGTGGAACCGAACTCTTACATTTATGTGTGTACTTTATCTATGTTGGCAGCTCTGCGATCGACTTTCAAAAATTGGATGTTTAGGAATCCGTGATCTCAAAGTCACCGCTGACTATTTTATTTAGTCAGCGGTGATTTCGAAATCGCATTCGTAATTCAAAAATAGGTCTCCTGGTTATAAGCCTTTAAAAATAATAAAAAGCGAAAAAAAATACAGTATTATACGAACTTTGATGTTATGTGAAAAAAGTGTAAATGCAAAAGTTTTAGATGTTTTTATTACCTACAACTTTGCCATTTGATTTTTTTCAATAGGACTTTTAGTTTTTCCGGAAATCGAGAAAAACCGTTTTTTTGCCCTTAACCCCCCCCCCCCCCCCCATCCCCTTCCCGACCTCAAATCGCCCGTAATTAATTTATCCTTTCATTTTTATAATATTCCCTTCCTTTTCTAATGGGTTTTATTGTTTTTTTATTTCCATCAACTTGGCTCCATCTACTTGGGAGCCACTTGGCTCGCCAGGACATGATGATATGGTGGAAGTACTAGGCGACTCGGACAAATCTGATTCGATCAGAACATTATCAATGTTGAGCTGCTGGCTGTCTTCAATAACATCAATATCTACCAGAACATTCTTGATGTTGGGCTTTTGGCTGTCTTCAATAACTTGAATGTCCTGTATGTCTTCGGCCGATAAATTTAATTCACAGAATGTCTCCTTAGATGATGAAGATGGCATTGTAGAAACGTGTTTTGGTTTAGATAGCAGCTTTTGCTTTAATATATTTTTTTGTACTTTTGCCCTATTCACGCGTATTATTCGTTCTATTTTCTTACCACACTTGGTACAAAATCTGAAGGTGTCAGTGATATGGTATGCTCTTTGATGGCTCTTTGTGTATCTCATGGATTAGCTTAACTACTCTATGACTACTCCATGGTGTTTACTATTTGTCAAGTCATATTGTGTTATCGGTATTTATTGTAATTTTAGCAATGTACAATTTTATTGAATTAAAGCCTAATTTTGTCTAAAAGGTTTATTTCCATATTACGTCAATTTAATTCAATAAAATGGATCGATTTCTCCGACCCGAACGCTTTGACGGGGACCCAACCGTAAGTTCATCTGCCCCAGCATGGGAACATTGGAAGCGAACTTTTGAAAATTTTGTCACAGCGTACGAAGCCGCATCTATCCCCGCTGCAGGTAATGTCGGTTCTGCTGCTGTAACTGCGCAACTTACACCGCTTTCAGATGCCGTAAAACTACAACTTCTGGTAAATTATGTCTCACCACAAGTTTTTACATATATCAGCGATTGCACAACTTATACCGCTGCACTGGCTGTCCTTCAGGCATTATACATCAAGCCTCGGAACGTGATCTACGCCAGGCATGTGCTTGCTACGAGGCGACAGCAGCCAGGAGAATCTATCGATACCTATCTCCAGGCACTCACGCAATTGTCAAAGGAATGTCAATTTGCTGCTGTGGATGCGGAAACAAATAAAAACGATAGCATACGAGGAGCCTTTATTGCGGGAATTATTTCTTCAGGTATTCGGCAGAGACTTTTAGAAAAACAAATACTCACTTTGAAAGAAGCCTATGACTTAGCACTGTCAATGGAAACGGCCGAATTGAACTCAGCGCAGTTTATTAATCAATCTCCGATGGTTAATTCTGTCTCGCTTCCCTCAACGTCGTTAGAACATATACCTGTTTGCAACAATACTGTTGCTGCTGCACCAAAATATAAAAACACTAAACGTAAATGTTGTATTTGTGGCGGCCAGTACATGCGCGAAAGATTTGTCCAGCGTTAGATGTTGAGTGCCACGCCTGTGGAAAACAAGGGCACTTTTCAACAGTTTGCCGCAGTAAGGGCAAAAGTCAAAGTGCTGCAATCACAGACTCCAATGAAGAATGTAAGCATTGCACTGCATGTATCACGGCTGCCTCACCCTCATCGCTTCATAAAGCTATGGTTACAGCTTTCATCAAAGGTGTTCGCGCCGACGCACTTATCGATACGGGAAGTAGTATTAGCTTCATCAATGAGGAATTTGCTAACCTGCTTCAATTACACAAGCAAACATGTCGACAAACAGTATCAATGGCTTCACTATCTCTGACATCACAGGTAAACGGTCTTACTAGACAAACTATTCGCATCGGAGAATATTCTTACGATAATATAGAACTTCTAATTGTAAAGAATTTATGTGCAGACTTGATTATCGGGCACGATGTCTTAAAATTGCATTCTTCCCTGGAGTTAGCGTTTGGTGGACCGAAACAAGCACTTAAAGTATGTTCTGTAGCCGAAGCGTCTGTGCCTGCTGTACCTTTGTTCACAAACCTCTCTGCTGATTGCAAACCTATTGCCATAAGATCTCGGAAACATTCACCGGAGGATCAGCAATTTATAGAATGCGAAATAAAGAAACTTTTAGAAAACGGCATAATTGAAGAAAGTCAGTCTCCTTGGAGAGCACAAGTTTTAATAACCAGAAACACAAACCACAAAAAAAGAATGGTTATGATTATTCGCAGACAATCAATCGGTACACGCAGCTAGATGCATACCCACTGCCAAATATAGAAGATTTGGTAACAAAAATTTCTAAGTATATGGTTTTTAGCACCCTCGATCTCCAGAGCGCTTACCATCAAGTGCCAATACTCCCTCACGAAAAGAAGTACACCGCTTTTGAAGCGGCTGGGAACTTGTACCAATTCACAAGAGTTCCTTTTGGTGTGACAAACGGAGTATCTGCCTTTCAAAGGACTATAGACTGGGTCATCCGGCAAGAGGGATTATTAGGAACGTTTGCCTATCTCGACGATATAACGACATGTGGGAAAAGCCAGGAAAATCACGATTTGAATCTCGAAAAATTTATGGCTGCAGCTAAAAAATACGGTCTCACATTAAATAAGGAGAAAAGCAAATTCAATTTAAAATCTATTGACATACTGGGCTATACTATCGAGAATCATGTTATAAGCCCTGACAGGAATAGATTAAAACCTCTTCTTGACTTGCCTCCTCCTACTGACACAGCTTCACTTCGCAGAACCTTGGGAATGTTCGCACATTACTCAAAATGGATTCCCAACTTTTCAGAAAAAGTATACGCTCTAGCCCATAGTCAGCAATTTCCTCTGGAAGCTAAAGCATTGGAAGCTTTCAAAAATTTAAAAGCTTTGATCGCAAAATCATCCGTAAACGCCATTGACAACAGTATTACATTTACTGTTGAGACAGACGCTTCAGATCATTCCATCGCCGCCACCTTATCTCAAAATTCAAGACCGGTAGCGTTCTTTTCTCGCACACTGAATCACTGTGAACAAAACCATTCAGCCATAGAAAAGGAGGCCTGCGCTATTGTCGAGGCATTAAAGAAGTGGCGACATTACTTGATTGGAAAGCCCTTTAAATTAATAACTGATCAGAGGTCTGTTAGCTTTATGTTTAATGCAAAATTGCCCAGCAAAATTAAAAACGAAAAGATACAAAGATGGCGTTTGGAGCTAGCTCCATTTAATTATGATATTATCTACAGACCAGGGCGGGAAAACCACGCCGCCGACGCTTTATCAAGAGTATCCGCTAGTATAAACGTACGAGCACGAAACCTGAAATTAAAAGAACTGCACGACCATCTATGCCATCCAGGTGTGACTAGAATGCACCATTGGCTCAAAACTAAGAATTTAGCGTATTCTATCGAAGAGGTTCGTACAATGACTAACAACTGTCCCACTTGTGCAGAGATAAAACCGAGATTTTACCGGAACCAAGATCCACAGCCAGAGCTGATTAAAGCGACTTCTCCCTTCGAACGGCTAAGTATCGATTTTAAGGGCCCTGTCCCAACTAATACCAAAAACAGATTCATACTTACCGTCATTGATGAATACTCACGTTTTCCGTTTGCATTTCCGTGTCCTGATGTAAGTGCGAAGACTGTTACTGCTAATTTGAATTCACTTTTCATGTTGTTTGGCATGCCAGCCTACATCCACTCAGATCGAGGTGCATCTTTTATGTCCAGAGAAGTAAAGGAATACCTACACTCACGAGGTATTGCGACAAGCCGCACTACTGCATACAATCCGCAAGGGAATGGCCAAGTGGAAAAACTCAATTCTACGCTGTGGAAGTCCATTCAACTTGCTCTGAAAACTCACAGCTTGCCAATTGAACAATGGGAGAAAGTATTGTCATTTGCTTTACATTCCATACGCTCTCTTTTATGTACTGCAATCAATTGCACACCACATGAAAGAATGTTTCGTCACAGCAGACGATCTCCTAATGGAATTTCCATGCCAACGTGGTTGACAGGAACAGGAAAAGTACTTTTACGCCGCAGTGACAGAGATAGTAAATATCAACCTCAAGTTGAAGGTAGGACCTGCTGGAAGCTAATGCCGATTACTCATTTGTTCGTCTACAAGATGGTCGTGAAACGACAGTTTCAAATAGACACCTGGCTCCCATCGGAGATGAGGGAGAAATATTAACAACTGAATCACAATCTGGTGGCACAACTCAACCGTCACAGCAAACGACTATTTCAGATATTACTGTCTCAGAGCCTCAGACTTCAACTGCAGGTGACAATATTCAATCTTATCAAGATTTGACGACGCAACTCCAGCCGCAAGTTATTAGTCCAGATCCAGAAGCATTAAGGCGATCTACCAGAAAGCGAAATCCGCCGCTATATCTTAGAGATTACAGCTCAAGCTTGACTTGTGACTGATGTGCTAGAAATCTTGAGAGCCGCGGTGAATGATATGGTATGCTCTTTGATGGCTCTTTGTGTATCTCATGGATTAGCTTAACTACTCTATGACTACTCCATGGTGTTTACTATTTGTCAAGTCATATTGTGTTATCGGTATTTATTGTAATTTTAGCAATGTACAATTTTATTGAATTAAAGCCTAATTTTGTCTAAAAGGTTTATTTCCATATTACGTCAATGTTGTAGCATTCGTCGCATCTTAATAATAATTTAATACAACCTGGACAGTTATTGTTTTTGTTCTGCCGTTCCATCCACTTTTTACAAAAGGGACAATGCATTTGAAGGAGTTGAGGGATATATACCTTCACTATAACTTCTGGAAAATAGTTTTAAAATATCAACAATTTAAATATTATAGTTGTTTGAATTCTTTATTTTCTCGATGACAGATGTAGTTCTTCTTCTTTTCCTAACCATGGCCACCGTCAAAAAAATTATAGTTATAGTGTAAATATTTGTCAGTATTCACTCAAAAAAAAATTGTCTATGGTAAAATGTCACTTGAAATGTAAACGCCTCTTTGCCACAGCAAAGAGCAAAGAGGTGCACACACCTATACTATAATTCTTTAATATTTCTAAAAATCTAAAAGCAACAAATTTCAATAAAATTAAAAAAGTATTGTGTCGTGTGTTTGTGACTTACTAAATATGCCTCCAATAATTAGGTGGTACGAAGTTCACCGGGTCAGCTAGTAGGATATAAAATTCTCGTGTTTAAAAGTCTCGTGGCTTGATCTATTTTTATGTAATTTTATATGCATATTCAGTAGGTCTGAATATAAGGTAAGGGGGTCGAATATGGTGACCTTAAGGTTCGGCCTCAATTATCTTTATTTTTGTAAGAATAAGGAGTCATCCTTATTAGTTTTCCGTAAAGTGTACTATCTATCTGTCGTATGGTTATGCCAAATACCCCACAATATAAATAGATTTATGGATAGATCGGTATTTTAAAAAAATGGCCATGTTGGTTAATATGGTCACATTATGTGCATATTTACTATATGGGATTTTTAAGATTTAAAGTAATTTTTAAATTTTGATAATTAATTAACAAGGAGTTTAATCTGAATAAAACATTTATACTTTATAACTTACTTATAACATATATTTTATAATAACTGTAAAAACAAAACAAAATCTTAATCTTGAAAAAAATAACATTGTTATTAACTTAAAATTTACTGCTTCTGAGAACACAAAACGAAAACATTAACAAAAACTCAAAAATATACCTTCTAAGATCAGCAAATTAAACAATGGCACTTCTGAGATTAATTTAAACATATCACAATCGTCTAATATAATTAAATTTACTAATCTTCACATTGGATGCAAATGAAATTGTCTTTATCATTAACAGTAAGTCCAACGCATTCTTCATGGACATACGATGCACAGTTTTGACATAGCCTCATGTCTGCAATTCTATTATCCCGACAGACAAAGCAATACCAAGACTTATTAGATGGCTTTTCCTTTATCATTTTTCCTTTTTTCCCCTTTAGCCCTTTAGCATCTCTATTCTTTTCTGGCACTTTGTTTTTTTTAATTTTATTAACTTCTTTTAAGTTTTCCTTTGCTAAAAAATATCTTTTGTTAGTTCTTGAGCTAGGCTGTTAATAGCTTTTTTTCTTAGAGTAACTGTTGGACTTGACAGTTTCTGTCGAGTCTTTAACATTTGTTTAAAAGAAACATTGGAGTTTGCAGAAGTAGATGACGCTTAAAATGGAACCTCGATAGAAAAGTTGTCTGGTTATGTATCAAAACCTTTTTAAGTTTTTGAAAATATTCAGCCACTACATTTTTATTAAACTTTTGAGCTCTTGCTGGGTTAAGGTTTTGCGCTGTCCTTCGACTTATATCTTTATGGCGTTTTAGGAAACCTCTTAGCCAATCACAACCAACTATTACATCTTCATTCGGGACGGTAATGTTGTTCAGGGAGCAGTAGGTGGTAACACACGACCTTAGTACACGAAGAGTCAATGGATACCCAACATTACACAAGCGGATAATCCTAGATTTAAGGTCTTTTTTCTTGCTCTCTATTGAGCAATGGCTTTTTTCCTAAGGATAATTTATTTTCATTATTTTCTGTTAAATATCTCTTGAGTGTACGCCTAGGTATATCAAAGTGCTTCGAAGCTGTATAAATTTTCATCACACCTCGATTTACTGCCGCCAATGCTTTCTGCAAATTTTCTTCGGTCCACCTCCCACGAATACCTCTGTTTTTGTACCGCGGCGCCATAGCTTAAAACAACAAAAATAGTTGTTGCAGTATACAAATTCATACGGGAAAGGTCACATAGTGCCGATAAATATGATCATTTCATCACCATGTATTCTGTTCTTATAACCTCTAAAATAATAAAAACATTTCAATGTGTAAAAAAGCTACTTACCCTTTTAAAATGATAACAAAAGCACACAAAGCGAACCAGTAATAACAGTAAATTACATTTAAACTCTACATTTGAACAAAATTTTCGTAAGTATTTTACTAAGAGTGACACGATTTCTCTGCAAAGCGTATTTCGTCCGACTGCGGAGCGTGCGAGGCGCGTGACGTTCACGCGGTCTCATGACATTGCCTCGAAATTGAAATTGAGTGAAGTTTTCGAAATTCACTCGCCATTGGTATATCAAATATTAGCTACTGGGCATATTTACTAGCAGGGCATATTCGACCCACGTACCTTACATGAAAAGCGTGAAGTACGGGTATAATAAACAGGCCTTTTTCCAGAGCATCAACACATCAGATACAATCCTCTGACAGATGAATGGATACTGGTGTCTCCCCACCGCTGCCTCAGGCCGTGGAGTGGACAAACCGAGGAACCCCCCGAAGAAGCACCACCAGACCCGACGAATCCATTGAGAGCTGGTGCAACAAGAGCCAATGGACAGGTAAGGACTTAGAAAGATAGAAATAGATGAGAAATTATCATATACTTTCGACGACCTCCGTAGTTGATAGGTTACCTAGTACACCAGTATTAAGGTGTCGCCATCTTTGAGGTCCCGGGTTCGAATCCCGGTGGGGGCAGATGTTTGTGTGATGAATGCGAGGATTTGTACCGTAGTTAAGGTTGTTAAAATATACATTTCTCGCAAAAATATTTATATATGTATAATATATGTATGTCTATTCGTTACCCTTTTTTTCTGTTCCCCTGAGGAAAATGCATTAAATTGCACCCCGGCTGTGGCGAGCCGGTGGTATTGTGGGGCTCTCCTCCCCAGAAGGGGGAGGCCTACCCACTAAAAACCTCAAGGATGGCCTTTCTCAGACATGTAGGGAGCCCCCGGGAACGCCAAGCAACTTCCGGGAACCCCCAGCTATCCGTTACCCTAGATCCCATATCAGAAGCCTGAATGTAAAAAATATTTATTAATAATATGTTACTTAATGTCACGTGTTTTTATAAGACACGATCCTCTATAAGGCGTGCGAAATATAATGAATGTGCGTGTGAAGTGTACCAACTGGATGTAATCTCCATCTGCACCATAAAAAATGCAGCGAAAGACTACACCCAATTAGATGCACAGAAACTATTGTTATTAGTGGTCAAAACGTTTGTGGACTATTGCATTTCGATTTTGGTGGTAATGTGAAGCGGACTATGGAAGAGACTCCGGTCGCCTGCCTTCTCAAAGCCTCCTAATTGATTTAAATATGGCAGGTGGTGACTCGCCACTCACTAAATGGGCCCCCCAAAAAAGCAGATCAATATTGGTGCGAAAAGAGCAACATTGGTGTGAACGGCTAAGGGTGTAGAGAGGTGTGTCTGCGACAGCGATCGAGACGGCGTCGGCGTTATGACATTATTACACTTCCACCCTTCGAGCATCTGCTCTTGCGACTCCACTGGTTAAGGCAAGGCAGAGGCAGGTAGCATAGGCCCTCCTGAAGCACATCGGAACCTTCGGTGACGCAACTCACCGACAGCTCGCCACAAGCTGCCCTAAGGGAGACTGACTGCACTGATAGGGCATTTATAGCAGTTAAGGGACATTAAATGCCCCACAGTGGGCGATGGAGTCGTCACTTCCCTACGCACTTATTTGATTATGAATTTACTTCGGTGATTTCGTTCCAGAAAAATCCCATGTACACCTCCACGTATGTGTTTCCGAACGACTTCCCAGCCCTTCTGGAGAGGGTTCCAGCACCACCTGCATCCACGAACCCACTGTTTCAGGCGAAAGAAGCCAAAGGGACATGTAGGTATGTCTTCTAGATATAAGAAAAACTACAGATCATTAGTGTCTTACCTTTATTTAAACTTAGATTAGAGATTTGTTTCTAGATTAGAGATTAGTTTCTAGATTAGAGATTAGTTCCTAGATTAGAGATTAGTTTCTAGATTAGAGATTAGTTTTTAGATATGGCTTCGGCAGTAGTCTTCTAAGAGGTCTGATGTCAATTCTAGCGGCTGTGCCAATATTGGGAGAGCTTTAACGAGAAGTAGATAACAAGAAACTCTATTCAGTATCAAATAAATAAAATATTCTGGCGAGCCTGCCTAAGCCTAATACTAATCCTACACAGACGAAGTCGCAGGAATCAGCTAGCATTTTATATATTAGCAGGCTAATGCCGCTCAGTAACGATGGAGACATGCACCGCCCCCGTTCTGGAGGGCGGGACCGTTAGTTCAAGCCCAGGCCTTCCGCCCGACCAAAGGCTGTAGGTAGTGTTTAGTTGGTAGGCTGGCCTTCTGCTAGAGTCCAACATAACCACCGCCGTAGACCGGTTGCGGGTGGTATCCGGTGCGAGGTCGTCTAAGCACCAGGGGGTTGCCATAGCGACCACTGTGGTGGCGCGCCCGCTATGAGGATTCACTGCCATCCCCGTGGGAAAAAATAAATAGGATGGAGATGAGCTGTCATGATGAAGATAACAATCTTTGTTCCAGGGTTATGTGCTTTCATCCCGACACATCAGTAACGCTAGCTTTGATGACGACGCAGGAAATCAGGGCGGTGATTGACGAGTGAGTGAAAATTAGTTTAACATTGACTGGTACCACATGAGTAAAAAGGTCGTGTTCTAAAATCAAAATCAAACTCAATCTCAGCTGAGTTCAGTTAGAAAGAAATAGCGCTATGCGCGCTTAATAGCACCATCCCTTTCTAAATTTATTCAAGCAGCGGTTTGAGTTCAAAGATCGTATTCTAAAATCAAACAAACGCAAAGCACGTGAGTACAGTTAGAAAAGGATGGTGCTATTCAGTCCACATAGCGCCATCCTTTTCTAACTGAAGTCAAACAGAGATTTGAGTTATTTTTATAATACGATCCTAAGTTTGATTTTCAAAAATCATCAAAAATTGCGTTATATATATTTATGTACTTCAACGCTCCCTATTCAAAACTTGCACTTTTGGGTTGAAAAGTAATGCAAACATATATTTTACTGGCGCTTTAATTTAAAAAGTTATAATACTTTTTCATAGTTAAGGACAAATTATTATTATTTATTTATTTATTGAGAGATAACAAACAGTTCCAATATATAAAATATAATTTAGTTTACTTTATCTATGCATGCTAATACTGCAACCAGTGTTGCCAGACGTCCCGATTTTATATATTTTAAAGACGAATTTAATGATAGAGTAAATCTGATTTAAGATATTATTTTTTTGTTAAAATACATTTTCTATGGCTACTTTTGCTATCTATTGTCACGTAAACATAATTTTAAGTCAAATCCTACTACTATTATAAAGGCGAAATTTTGTAAGTATGGATGTATGGATGTTTGTGACTCTTTCACGTAAAAACTACTGATCCATTCAGTGTGTTTGAATGAAACTTTACCACAATATAGCTTATACATCAGAATAACACATAGGCTACAAATTTTTGAGGTTTCTAATGTGAGCTCGTAAAAAAAACACATTTTTTGCGCTTACATTGCAAACGCTGACTGAATCCTACAAGATAGATCAAAACAATTTACTACAGTATTGTACAACTTAAAAAGGAAAAAGATCGTTAAATGTACTTTATAGGAGCATACTGCAGTAGCTACCTATAGGCCTATGATTAGGGCTCTGCAGTGCTTAGTTACCGTATTTCTTACTTATTACTAGACTAGACGGGACGAACCTGAAGTCCACGCGAACGAAGTCGCGGGCAAAAGCTAGTAAAAAAATAAATATTTGAAAACCTTTGATTATAAGTATACGTTTTTTTACTATGTCCCGCTTCCGACGGAAAATTCCCGCTACTCTCACTCAAAAAGTACCAAAGTCCCGACTTGGCAAAAAATAAAACTGGCAACGCTGACTGCAACCAACAACGTTATCCACAAATTAAAAAAACAAAAATAGCACACACACATACACACACATTTATACATACACCATACAGCAAATTATTATAATTATCGATATGTTTGCTAAGCGAGAACTAAACCTTGTCACCAGATGGGCGAATCAACTGCAGGAGCTGGGTCGTCGATACACCTGGGTACAGATCTTTGAGAACAAAGGCGCTATCATGGGGTGCTCCAACCCACACCCGCATTGTCAAATATGGGCCTCCAGTTTTCTTCCTAATGAACCCAGGATAAAGGATAGGTGAGTGAACAGATGACCTGATATGAGCTGACAATCTTCGTAGATGGGTATGGATTACAGTTTCAAAGTGTGGTCTCTAAGGTCTCAAAGGAGAAGCGTGTTTGTATGATAAATACAAGCTTTTGTGGCCTATATATATACACTAGACGACGCTTGGTGGTGAGATGGATCACCCCACCGCGGGGTGCACGCACCCCAGCCATCTCAGCTGAATGGGAAGGGGTGATCCATCTCAGCTGAATTTGACAAAAGTTGAACTTGTCACAAATTGGTGAAAAATGTACGTTTAAAAATACACTAAAAAGAATATGGAATATGTGGTGGCGTGTGTGCCCTACTGACTTTCAGAAAAAGGGTGCTGTCAAAAGTTGGTGGGAAAATGTCTTGTTTTTGTCATAAAAATCAAATAAACTACAAAACTGTGTACGGTTGTAAATGCACTGAGGTACTTAATATACTTATCTACGTTTGCAATCATGGGATCGAGGCAAATATATTATAGATACCTATATAAAAATTGTTGATAGAAATATATACCTACTAGCAACCATGACTAAGATACAAATTTTGGACTGTCTCCGAGGAAATTAGTGAAATAAAAGAACTTTTGGGTAATAACAGGAGCCACATTTATTCAATACTACTTGCGTTATAAGCAGAAACCAGAGAGAGAGAATATGAGTCATAGATTAAGATATACATATATCTTAATCATCTATGCACACGCATAGATAATTAATGAAGAGGACCACAGATAAAATATTTGTTATTTTTAACAATATATGAAATTGTTTTATATTAAATCTGTATTATAATGAATTTAAGTAACATTTTTCAATGGATAGAAAAATTATGTCAAACGTCAAAGTCAACAATTGTCTATGGTAATACCAAAAACTTTTTACAACCTCAAAGATGGCAACACCATGTAACCGGAGTCTAACCACTGGACAACGACGATATTATAAATACGTATAATAGTAAACACTAATCTTTTATTTCACTGATATGTTAAAACAATTCTTTCAGAATGCAGAAAGAATACTACACAGAACATGGAAAGTCACTACTGGTGAATTATTTGGAACAAGAGCTTCAGAAAAAGGTAAACAAATATATATATAAAATAAAATAACATTGAATTATCTAATTCAATATTAAAACACGAGGAATAAATATCAAAAATAATTCTTAGCTTGCTCCATGCGGGTTTTCCGGACCGCGAAAGAGCATCCTAATCTCCTAGTATTCTTAGGCATCCATACATATTGATCTTAGGCATCGCCGATGCAGACACGTCCTCGCTAACCCCCCCGATCAATCAACGCAAGATCTTCAAACTCTGCCAGCGGCGGCATCAGCGCAGTCTTTTGCTTCACCACGAATAGAGCCCATCCATTCAGGTGGTAGCCACGTTGTTATACAGAGACTCGGGCCACCTGCATTCTCAAATCCTCCTAATTGATTTAAATATGACAGGGGTGTCTCGCCGCTCACTAAATGGGCTCAAAAAGCAGACCAATATGCAAAGGGCTAAGAGTACAAAGGTGCGTCTGCGACAGCGATCGAGACGCCGTCGGCGTTATGACATTATTACACTTCCACCCTTCGAGCATCTACTCTTGCGACTCCACTCTGTTCGCCTGCCTAAGACAAGACAGATGCGAATGGCATACACCCCCTATGGCTCCCCTAAAGCATATCCGAACCCTCGGTGATGCAACTCACTGACAACTCACCATAAACTGCCCTGATGGAAACTGACTGCACTAACGGGGCATTTATGGCAGTTATATTAAATGCCGTTGTTGTACGAAATCAAGTTGTATGTTACTTGTATTGCGTACACCGATAGTTCAAGCTGAAAAAAAAAACATAAAACCAGCGCTGAGTTGTAATGATGCAGTATCATAGCTGAGTCGTAGCCTTTTCAGTGCAGGCATTTATTGTTTATTAGCCATTATGTGCAGTAAATAAATATTTTACTTTCTTTCTTTCTGTAAATATTATGAAATTTTTAGGAGAGAATAGTGCTCGAAAACGACGACTGGGTGGCTCTAGTTCCGTACTGGGCTATGTGGCCGTATGAATCAATGCTGCTGCCGAAACATGGTCGTCCACAGAGGCTAACAGACCTCACCGAAGAACAGAGGACGGCACTAGCCAACATAATGAAGCAGTTAAATACAGCATATGATAACCTTTTCAATTGCAGTTTTCCGTATAGCATGGGGTGGCATGGTAAGCGTTTTTTTACATTTACACCATTTACCCTCGCCCACAGAAAGCACTATAAGGCTTTTGTTTTCGGATCTGGATTAATGGACAGACAAACGTATGTTATACACTAACTGGTACCCGCGACTTCGTCTGTGCAAGGACACTTATGTCATATTTTTATAATTTGCAACCTATGTGTTATTCTGATATTTAAGCTATATTATTGTAAAAGGTTCATCAAAATCCAGTTAGTAGTGTTTACGCGAAAGAGTAACAAATAAACATCCTTACTTACAAACTTTCGCATTTATTATATCAATAGGGATATGTAAATATTTTTGACAGCAATGTATATCCGGGACCTCAGAAATGGCGGCACCTTGAAACCGTTGTTCAAACCACCGTCCAATCGCCGATATTGTTAGTTTTCATATAAGTACTTTTGTATATTGTAGTAAATTATTAATATTAACACACACACAAACGAGAAAAGATGGCGACTAAAGGGATGTTTTTCGAATTTCATATGTGCATTTATCTGATGTTCCTGAGACATTTAAAAGGCCGGCAACGCATCTGTGCCTCCTCTGGTGTCGCGGGTGTCCATGGGCAACGGTTATCGCTTACCATCAGGTGATCCGTTTGCTGCCCTATCCTAAAAAAAAAGCTAACTAACAAATCCAAAGATGTATGTAGCCAACAAATCCACACTGGGCCAACGTGATCAACTAAGGCCTAATGGCCCAAACATAGTTAGGGTAGGCTCATGCCCCTCAGTGAGATCGTTATATATTGGCCTGTGGTTTATATGATAATACTATTTACATATATAAATTAATAATAACTTGAGTCAGTCTTCATCGCTTTACTTTTCTACAGGAGCACCCACAGGACCTGGCCACAAGACTGGAGACTCGCCACACTGGCTCCTCCACGGGTTATACTTCCCACCATTGCTGCGTTCAGCCAGTGTTAAGAAATTCATGGTTGGTTACGAGATGTTGGCGCAATCTCAGAGGGATTTAACGCCAGAGCAAGCAGCGGAAAAGCTTCGGCAATGCGATCACACGGTGCATTATAAACTCCGTAATCAGTAGAAACGAATAAAACTGTAAAAGATATTGTCTACTTAATGGCGAGATGTAAATAAATCAGTTTTAGTTAATAGTGTCAGGTGTTTTTTATTAAGTTATAAATCTGAATTATTTCCTTTAGGGTTTCACTAAGGGCAGTTAATAAAGATTTTCAAGTCTAGTTAAATTAATCTACGTTATTGTCTCGTTCTGTCTTTCGATTAATATCATAAGCTAAAAAGAGAAAAAACAACGCGTATCAACTAAATCCAGCTTAAGCCGGTAAGTAAAAAAAACATTTTTATCTAATTAACAATAAGCACTTGTTTGGCACAAAGTTAAATTAATTTAACTCAACTTTATTTATACGGCTTAATTAGTTTTGCTTCGTCACAAATACGGCCCCAAGTTCTTATCGTTAATTAGATAAAACTGTTTTTTTTATGATGTTGCAACTTATATTCGAAATAATATGCGGAGTCGGCTATTTAATAAAATAGGAAATACCAAAAATTAAAACGACATCTTTTTATAAAAACTAACTTTATTGGGTTCAAAACCCATTAGGATTATTGTAGTCTTAGTATGATCCACGTGCGTGTTAACACCATAAAAAGACACTTGATTTTTCTTGAACAACTCGATACTAGTTAGGAGATATAAATATACTGCATGTTTATAATCTCTTTGCCTTTCCAGAATAAGAAATATGAACAAAAGAAACATTGTAAAATGGTTACAGTTGAAAATTTAAGACCTGGCTGTATGGCACAGAGCCTTTGCCTTTCCCTAGTGGGAAGAAAAAAACCACTACTTACTAACAGCAATAGTATACTATAATCTGTGCTAACAGCCGAAAAAATCCGTGAAGTTGAACGTTATAAATGCGCTTACATATTTATTTTATATTGGTGCTTAAATTATTAGATCTAATATGAAGGAGATTGACATAAATATCGAAGGCTACAATGTAAACGGAATATGTGTGGGCTGTCTGAACTATAACCGTAAAATGTTTTATAACAAAGAAATCAAGGAATGTTTCAGAATATTGGCGAACATCGACGTAAATATTCATTCTTCCTTATTTTATTATCATAATCTGTTATATAATGTACATACATCCCATAAAATCAATGTTCTATGTCACAAACTAGTCAATGAAAATTTTGTAAACAAGAACAAAAAGCACTGGATACGCCATTGTTTTGTTTGTTTTTTCATCTGGAGAAGCAAATAATTATTTGAATAATAGTGATAAAACTATATATATTTTTCATGTATATAAGTATTTGTAAACTTTAAATCTGTTATAACTAAAAATTATATAAGTAGTCAAAATAAATATAAACATATTAAACTAATAAATAACAAATAAATTTAACCTATTTATGGAAAAAGAATGCATTTTTATATCAGATTCCAGATGGTTTGTCTGTGCAAGTTTGTTGGGAATGTCTTGCTGCAGTACGAAGAGTTAGAATGTTTAGAACCCAAATACAAGATGCATACAACATACTTATAAATTATTCTAGACAGGTAAGTTTAGAATTTAAAACAATAACATAGTAAACATGTTGATAATACTAAATTTAGATATTGCTATAGAGTTGCGCACTTACATTGTTTGTAATAAAAATGATTTTAATTGTGAAAATTTGCAATGATGTGTGATCAGGTGTATTCAACACCTACAAACTTAGATAAACTATAAGTGTCAGTAAATAGATATATGAAATGTTGTGTAGTAAGTATATTAAAAGTAGGTAGTGAATAAACAATAGCATGATGAAGGCAAATATTGAATTAGTCTGTCTGACTATTACTACACAGCATTATTCTGACTCCTGCTGAATTGTACACTGATTCAAGTGCTAATTTGTGATGAGGCAAAAATCATAAAGCAATAAACAAGTAAGACAAAGGGAGTTCACCAGAATCTAATACATTATATTAAGATAGATATCAATTCAAGTGCAAATTTGACTACACTATTTACAGGTAGAAATTATTGAAAAATACCAATAAAAGTACTAAATAATGTCTAACAGCCAATTATAGACTTTTGACTATATTTATATATTGAATTTAACCTAGTATAAAAATACAATTATACACAATACTTTATATATTTTTTTTAAAATTTTTTTTGTAGTCTTGGAATATATTGTGGATAGAACACTGACTCTAAAAGTGCTCTATTACAGGCTATCTGCTTTATTTTTTTACTATTGGCACTAGTAAGATGTAATTCGCTCAGATTGTGCTAGTAGAGTGGAAACCAAATTAAACACAAGACTATGAGACTATTTTTTCTAATTACGACTACTAACTTTGCCACCACTAAGGATAAAAAATATATCCTGTTTGTCACCAGTGGATATATATCTCTATTACATACACCCACTCAGCTAGCTGCAATTGACTTTGTCTGAGAAGTAAAAAAAATAAAATTACTAACACTGTGGAGACATTATACTCTTAGTTAATACTTCAGAAACATTTAATAATTTTGTGAGCATTGCATATCATTACTTACCACCAGTAAGTCGCTATTTGTAGAATAAATATATGTGATTTTATTATATGTATTACTAGCTTACCCGTGCCCACTTCGTTGGGCATAACATTAATAATCCTTTAGTACAGAGCGTTATGTTTTGATTTCTAACTGTAATATTAAAAAACTTACGTTTTTCAACTTAAATATAAAAGTTAGACATATGCTGCCGTTGACTTTTTTGTAGGCATTTTTAAGCTCCACATCTTATCTCTAAAACTCAAAAATATATCTTTCATAGTTAAGGCAGCGTTCGTAAGAAACGCTTTCATTCGACCGCTTTTTCTCCAATTCACTTTGCAAAACGGACTACCGCGTAAAAGCCTTTTTGTTTTTCGGTTTTTTATATAACCTATGACACTCAGCAATAATGTGGCTCTCTATTGGTGAAAGAATTTTTGAAATCGGTTCAGTAGATCCCGAGATTACCCCTTACAATTTAACAAATATACAAACACACAAACTTTACTTCTTTATAATATTAGTATAGATAATTAAATTACATCTTGAATCTTAAAAATTTATTAAAGTTAACACTAATCCATCATCTTTGATTCTAAATTAGAAAGGTTCACCTTCAAGGAATCTACAGAATACCACATTGACGACAGCTATAAATTACAGTGAAAATATTAGAAATGCATATTCCATATTAGAAATTAATTTTCAAACAGAACCATCCTTAACAATGTATCATAGGGAGGGATGAAATCAATAGAAAATCGTTAATAGAATTTATTCAGTAACTTTACTAAAATCTTCCTAACTAACCAGTTGTTTCAATCAATTATATTATCATTGTTTTTTTTTAATTATGTCTTAACACAGGCTATGTTATACTGTTTTCAATATTTAAGGTAGGCCCTGCATTTAGATGTCCATTTTATCCACCTATATATAATGTACTAATAATTATAAATATAATAACTTTGCTTTTCAGCATACTTTTTTAAATTCTCCATCTGATTTCACGAAACACTCTACGACTCGCCTGACTACTTATTCAGCTATTCACAGCTATCCTAATGATAAAGCAGACATTGTACATGCAGAAGTGAAGGAAGAAACAGAAGATGCTATACAAAAGACTGAAGGTATGTGCATATATGTTTTTGGTATTGATACAAGCGAAATAAAACACATAATAAACTTAAACAGTATTGTAAAGAGTGGAAAAAACCTTGTTGTATATGGCCTTTGAGACCAATGGTGTTTCAACTTCCTTAGGGTATTCTGCAATAGGCTTAGCCAAATTGCTGATACTATCTGAAGACCTCCATGCAAAAACCTTTTCGGGTCTCAAAAATGTACTTAAATAAGATCAATGAATCTTTGTTTTGTAGCACAAGAAGTACCTTTCACCTAGCACCTCCTTTCCTATATAGCAGCATAATGAAAATACTGGTCATGACACCTCCAAAGTGAGACATTCAGATATAACTCACAAGGTTTACAATGTCAGTGACCTCACTTGTGCTGTGATACACACAACAAAATGAAAATAAACATTATTCAAATATCATAATTTACTCTTTCGAATCGTCCAAATTTTTTTCCTACTACTCATTCAGGACGTATGTTTTAGCTGATAAGAAGAATGGGCGCCAGAAGCTTTATCAAAAGTAATAACAACACTTACAATATATTATGGTACATATGTATTTACAATTTATACGTAGGAAACAAATATTTACACTTTAGAATGTAATGTCTTCAAATCAACACCAAACATTGTCATCATTTAAATAATCATTGACTTTGTAATAGCCCTTACTCATTAGCGTCTTTTTAACGTTTACCTTGAACTTATGAAAAAGCAATTCAGCTACTCTATATGGAATCCTGTTATAAAAATTTATACATCTGCCCATAAACGAACATTACTGTTATACCATAATATAGTTGGTAAAAGCGAAGAAATGTTTTTTTTTATATAAATAGATTTGACGTTCCATAACTATCATTTGGCAATTTTAGTCTTGCTACTATGAACACTCAGATTGCTATAACGCTGTAAGCTCATACAGAACAGAAGTGGGTTAACTTCATAACAAAAGTTCTACTGACAGATCCTCCTCGACTAGTCAGCATTCAGATAGTTACGTGGAGAATTCCACCTCAGTGCTTCAGAAAGAAAGACTGTGCATATTGCTACTGATAACATAAGGTATCTAAAAGTGGTCATTTATAATGTCACTTTCATACACTTTCTTTAGCTAGGAAATTACGAAATCCACAGAAGAACTAGGATAACCTACACAGTTCAAATAATTGCTCTCTTTAAGTGACTGTAGGTAGAACACATTAGCGAAATGCTATACAAGTGGCATGCATAGGCTGTGAAACAAAGGGTCATCTGCCTTCTCAAAGCCTCCTAATTGATTTAAATATAGCAGGTGGTAACTCGACGATCACAAAATGGGCCCCTCAAAAAAGCAGACCAATATTAGTGCGAAGAGAGCAACATTGGTGTCAACGGCCAAGGGTGTAGAGAGGTGTGTCTGCGACAATCGAGACATTAATACACTTCCACCCTTCGAGCATTTGCTCTTGCGACTCCACTTATTATTATTATTAATTACATTTATCAGACTAAGTGTAGAAAAGCCAAGCTAAACTTTATACATAGATTATTATACACATTGCAGATGACATTAAAGAAGAGGAGAACGAATTCACTCAACAGGATTTCAGTTTTCCTGATGAACTCGGCCATGAACAGGACGCTTCATCAGAAGATGATGTCCAATTGTCTGAGCTTAAATATAAGAAAGAATTGTCTCAGGAGGATAACAAGTTAGAGGTAAAGAATCTTGCTGTTCTATTTTTTTTATTCTATATTTTTTTAATGTCGCTCCACACTAGGATTTTGTCCCGTCCTGGGTGCAGTTACAAACATATAATCTGCACACAAAATATTTACCCCGTGCTAAAGTTCGATTTTTAATTCGAGTCAGTAAAATGACATTTCCAGTGTCATGTGTCACAAATCATATTATTTAATATGGTATGTATTACATATTTACAATAAAAAATCGCTTTGATACCTAATAAAATAAAGCATGACTAAATGTCTACATCTATTGATTGCCGAACATCACTATTGTAGTGGGTCACCCTTTTTTGTATCAGTGACAGTTGCACTTGTCATTTTACTGACTCGAATTAAAAATCTTAGTTTAGAATCGAGCTCGCGACTCACTGAGCAGTAAGGGAGCGTTCAAGCATTACGTAACGCAATTTTTGAGCCCCCTCCCCCCTTTGTAATGCACCGTAACGTTTTCTATACCCCCCCCCCCCCCTGTAAACGTAACGTAACACTCAAGTAATCATTTTTAACCTGTTATGTTATAATTTTTATCCTTGGTATACATAAATACTAACGAATACTGACAACGATAACAACATTAAATGACGTACTGCGTACAACACAATCTGGGGATTCTCCGTGAAATATAAACGAAAACATTTGCATACTTGCGAGAACAAATTAAAAATGACGACCAGACTAATACAATCGAGGGATTGCCCGTAAAACCTAAGCGAAAAGGGTTGCCAATTTGGGAGTTTTATTTCCTAATTTTTTATTTAAAATAAGAAATAATGTTACGTTACGTGTTGTGAGAAAGACCCCCTCCCGCCCCTGCAGTTGGAAGCCGGGTTGTAGCTTTTTTTTTGGTTTAGTATAAGATTTTTTTTTCTATATTAAATCAATAATATATCAAAATTCCGAGGCCGCTACGAACTATATGACTATGCAAGAAATAAAATTATCATTTTTTAATTTCATTTATGTAGAACAGTAGTTCAATCCAGGAGCTCAAAAAAGTGCCTTCGCGCATTTTATGAAAATCTTTCTCTACAATTTTGGGTTTTATTAAAAAGTTAAGCAAAATTTACAAAAAGCGAGGCCGCTACGAACAATGTCAATAGCTGTTCTGCATTATTCATTAAGTCAAAATTGTTAATGTATCTTTGTTTCTGAGATCGGGAACGACAAAATTGACCATTTTACGCAAAAATCGCGTTCGAGATGTAATATGGCTCTTAAAATTATATATCTCAAAATTTACATCCAAGCATGTTTAATTATTCAGCAAATTAAATATCTTAAAAATTACATCCAAGCATTTTTATCATTCAAGAAATCATTGACCTTGTAATACCCTTTTTTCATTAGAGTATTTTTGCTTTAAATTTATGAAACGGTAAAGCAGTAATATTTTCTGGAAGTGTGTTATAAAAAGTTACACATTTCCCTAAGAACGAAGCTCTAGTTTTTTGAAGCCTGTATGTTGGAGCGGCAAGCTTAATTTCTTTGTCTTGTTTAAATGATGAATCTGAATTTGTATCAAATGTATCGTAGTTCTTATAAACATATATAACATTTTCATAAATATATTGACACGCTAATGTCATTATCGTTTGGTTAGCTTTGCTTAAACAATACCCATCTTTAGTATTTCCAGCTTAATGTACCCAAGTCGAGTAAAAAGATGAAGAACCTACCCGAAGAGTTAGTGGAACTGTACATGATGACCGAACAAGAAATGTGGGTTGTCCGTGCCCAAGATCAGCAGAGTAAGCCGTTCTCCATACAACGATACAAATGTGCCAACTGTCTTATATCATTCAATTCGGAGAAACTTATGAGTGATCATAAGAAGAAGCATCGAGTGGTGAGTTTGTATATGCTCGAGCACTTCAATATGTATTTTTACTCCGATTAATATTAAACTTTATGTGTTCGAGGCTAAGGTCAGTATGTGAATAGTCTTAAAAAAATAGAAAGTGTATGAAACGATTTCGCGATTCTACCGCCATCTTTCTCAATACCTAGACTATTTGTATACCAAACTAGCTGACCCGGCAGACGTTGTCCTTTTTTTTTTTTTTTTTTTTTTTTTTTATAGGGTAGGGCAGCAAACGAGCAAACGGATCACCTGATGGTAAGTGATAACCGTTGCCCATGGACACCCGCAACACCAGAGGAGTCACAGATGCGTTGCCGGCCTTTTAAAAGGGAATAAGGGGGGAAGGGGGGATGGGCCTCCGGTACCCTCACTCACTCGGCGAAACACAGCGCAAGCGCTATTTTACGCCGGTTTTCTGTGAGGCCGTGGTATCACTCCGGTCGAGCCGGCCCAATTCGTGCCGAAGCATGGCTCTCCCACGGTAAAATGTCCTGTCAAATGTCTCAAATATCATTTTGTCTCGCTGTATGTAAAAAAAAAAATAATTTTCCGCTTTTCTGTTGAAATTTTTCCTGACTTTTCTTTGCTATAAACCTCACGGAGCCCGAGACCTTTCCAACGAATGCAAAACCGTGGAAATCGGTTCGTGCGTTCTGGAGTTATAGCGTCAGGAAGGAAACCCCGACTTATTTTTATATACCAAATTTCATTTGAATCGGTTCAGTAGTTTAGTCGTGAAAGACAGACAGACAAAATTACTTCCGTATTCATAATGTTAGTAAGGTTTACCATGGTTCCATATTTACTAGTTATGCAATGGATCTCTGTTTCCGCTTCCGCAAGCGCGGAAGTTCCGCGCGCTTTTCAACATCCGTTTCTGCTTCTGTTTCCGCAACTTTTATAACGGAGATTTAAACGGAAGTTTAGAACCGACGGCTTTTATTTATGACGGATTACTTTTTATAAAATACAACTTGCCACTACTAAATTTTGAATATTAATAAAATGTTCAGTTTCGTTTAAAACATCGACATTCAGAGTCCAGGGAATAGAAACAGACAACGATCGTTCAAAACAAAAAGCAAAATACTATTATATTATAACTAGAGATCGGATAATCGGATGCATATTTACCTAAAGTAAGTTTTTGGCTCACAAATTATGGAAGCGGCTTTTTAAAATACATTTTGTTAAATAAAAATCCCGGGAAAATACGGGACTGCAAATTTAACGTAGTGATATTGTTTGAAAATTACTAAATTAGCACGTGGTATTTATTTTCAAAAGACCGAGACTCCGGGTTCATTTATACAACTATGCATACGTATTTACATGAAGTTTAGTTTCAGTTCCCCGTGCGATTTATGAATGTACGATTTATTACATGAAGAGTGTTATACGAAAGTAGTGAGCTAGTTTGACTAAAACAATAATCAATTAAATAATTGAATAAAAAATGGTGCCCGGGCGTACGTATGGTCTAGTATCTCACTCTGAGTTAACTTTCGATTTTTATTTATGAAAATAAAATAAAAAGACAGTTCCATACTTTGTCATAAACTAAATTAGGTAAATAAATAAACATCCGGCTATCCAATTCCGCAATCCCGGGATTTTTATTTAACAAAACAATAAAAAGCCGTTTCCATACTTTGCCTTAAACTAACTTTAGGTAAATATGCATCCGATTATCCGATCTCTAATTATAACTATATTATAATGAAGTAAACTAAGATAAATAATTGCTTAGACTGATATCACTTATTTGGCAGTATAATAAGGTTTTATGGTAGTATAACTCCAAAAATACTGACTTTTAACCTTGGATGTAATACTCAGTTTTATCTATACTAATATTATAAAGAGGAAAGATTTGTTTGTTTGTTTGTTTGTTTGTAATGAATAGGCTCCGAAACTACTGGACCGATTTCAAAAATTCTTTCACCTTTGGAAAGCTACATTATCCCCGAGTAACATAAGGTACTTTTTATCCCGGAAAAATTGACAGATCCCACGGGATGCGCAATAAAGGCTTCGCTCAAAAACTACTGCACAGATTTTCATGCGGTTTTCATCAATAGATAGAGTGATTCTTGAGCAAGGTTTTGCGGTATTTTTCGTCTCGAAAAAACGGATAGTCCCACGGGAAGCGCGATAAAACCTTCGCGTCATAAACCGACTTCTGCGCATATGTAGCCGTGGGCAAAAGCTATGACCCTTAACCCTCTATAGACCCAATCCCTCAATCCACGCAGGTGAAGCCGCGGGCAGAAAGCTAGTTATGTATAAAATTACCTATTTATTTATGTGTTTCTCACTTCTATTGGTTGAACTGAGAGGTGGGCCCAACATTACCCATTGTCCTTTGAACACTTCCGTTTCTGCTTTAAAATTTACTTTTGACATCTGTTTCCGTTTCTGGTTCCGCTAAGACACTTCCGTTGCATCAATAATAGTCACTAAGTCATTGCATATACGCTCGTTTCAGAAAGGCAAGGACTCCTTCCAGTGTGATGTGTGCCAGGCATATTACGGAACTAAGGACCGTCTCTCGAACCATCGGATGCTGCATTCGTTCGCTTACAAGTGCAAAGTGTGCGAAGTGATAACGTCTCTGAAAATTGTCATATCTGATCACATCAAACAACACCAGGAATTGGACCTGACTGCCGTTAAGGAGGAGGAGTATAGGTGTAAAAAGTGTGACAAAGTGTTTAGGTAAGTGTCAGTGAGTCGTTACTTCCAAGTGATTCACTGAAACAGCTAGGACCGAAGTGAATCGATAGAACCACCTTTTCTAACATCACGAGAGCGATAAAGAGGTTGTGCTTAGCCTAATTCGACCTTTGTAGTGTGCATTGTTATTATTATCGGCGTACTAATAGAGATGTGTCAATCTTTACAGAAACGACTCGGTGAGTCGTTTCTTCCAAGTGATTCACTGAAACAGCTAGGACCGAAGTGAATCGATAGAACCACCTTTTCTAACATCACGAGAGCGATAAAGAGGTTGTGCTTAGCCTAATTCGACTTTTGCGTACTCTTAAAAACGATATTCGATATATCGTGGACTGCGTCGTGTCGTATCCTACTCTTAGTTACTATCGTTTAAAGCAATCCACCGAACGATCGAACGAACGCTATTAATTTTGACGTTTATTTTGCGAATGTTCGTCTATCAAATTCAATTCATCGTTGTCATTTGAGGCTCTCTTGTGTCAAAATTAATATCGTTCGTTCAATCGTCCGTTGAAATGTTTTAAACGATAGCAACTAAGAGTAGGGGGCGTACTCTTAAAAACGATATTCGATATATCGTGGACTTTGTCGTGTCGTATCCTACTCTTAGTCACTATCGTTTAAAGCAATCCACCGAACGATCGAACGAACGCTATTAATTTTGACGTTTATTTTGCGAATGTTCGTCTATCAAATTCAATTCATCGTTGTCATTTGAGGCTCTCTTGTGTCAAAATTAATATCGTTCGTTCAATCGTCCGTTGAAATGTTTTAAACGATAGCAACTAAGAGTAGGGGGCGTACTCTTAAAAACTATATTCGATATATCGTGGACTTCGTCGTGTCGTATCCTACTCTTAGTTACTATCGTTTAAAGCATTCCACCGAACGATCGAACGAACGATATTAATTTTGACATAAGAAAGCCTCAAATGACAACGATGAATTGAATTTGGCAGACGAACATTCGCAAAATTTACGTCAAATTTGCGAAAAGTAATACGATACGGTTTGAGGTGTCGTTGTAATTATCGTAAATGTAAAAACTAATGAACGGATTTTGATGAAACTTAACAATTATACAGCTTATACATAAGAATATAACACATAGGCTACAAATTATAAATCGCGCCCGCGGATACAGCGACTCGGGAGGGACCACGTCCCTGCCGTGGCCGGGGGGCGTCGTCGGTGGTGGAGATCGGGGGAGGTATTGTAGCCTCCCCAAGGAGGGCTCCCCTGTATCGGCGGGGGAGCGGAGGGGGGTTCCCGGAAGTAGCTTGGCGTTCCCGGGGGCTCCCCACATGCCTGAGGAAGGCCATTTCTGAGGTTTTTTGTGGGTAGGCTTCCCCCTTCTGGGGAGGAAAGCCCCACATAACCGCCGGCTCGCCACAGCCGGGGTATGCAACTTAATGCATTTTCCTCAGGGGGAACAAAAAAAAGGGCTACAAATTATAAAGATATACGCCACGCCAATATAAGCTAAAAAATGGAAGGATGGATGAATGGATGGATGGATGGAAATACTAATCCTGCGCAGATGAACTAAGAGTTACAACAACGAGTTTTATAGAAACTCAATTCCATTTCCAAGCTAAGATATCAATTAAGTAATCTTTAGCCGTATGATAATCTGCTTTTCATCAGAGATTTTTTGACAAACGATTTAAATTTACGAATATTGGAATCATTTTGTTTCAGCACAAAACCGAAGCTTCTGTACCACAAAAGCAAATATCACAGAGAGAAATTACAGTGCGATTGTTGCGGAAAAGTTTTTGCTAGTAAAATGACCCTTCGCTATCATCTCAGGTACGTTTGTTCTTTTTTTTTCTTACACCAATTATCCTAGACCAAAGTAAGCTCTGTAAGGCTTGCGCTATGGGATCTAGGGTAACGGATAGACGGTACATATATAAACAATAGGGAAGATGCAATAATTTTATTTTTGTGCTCATTTCAAAGAACTCCACGTAGAATAGACCAGAAGTATATTAAAAAATGAAAAAAACTGTATATTACTGAAAAAAATGCGGTTTAAAATTGTCAATTTAAATTTTCGCGCGAAAACGGATCTGTAGTTCGTATGACGTCACTCCTGTCTGTCATTGTCACTGGCTCACTGATTGTACTGCGCGGGTCATTGCTGGCTTTAGTTGCTTTTGCATTTATCTCGACTTTCAAGGTATTATTTTGTAAAAATTTACAATCGACTATCAATCAACATCAGATGATCATAACTATGCCATTGATACTCCGAAAAAAAACCGTATGGTCGTATGTTTTGTGCCAATGTGTCCATCTACTTCAAATAAGTTTCCTATTAAACTGTTTTTGACTGGACCTTCTGACTCGAAACTGAGAAAAATGTGGTTTCAAGCGGCGAAGAGGAATGACATTTATTCCCCAAAGACTTTATTAAATATTTATTTATTCGATGCTGTGAAGACCACTTTGACTTAAGTCGGCGGATTTATTTATTGTAAACTTAGTTAATCTGCTTGTACACAAAAGAAACAGTTACCTACCTAACACTTACCCAAACTTTTCAATATCTTTTTGTTTAGTCCCTTTCATTTCTACACTCAAAAACTGCACTTTCGACAAAAAATGTCACTACCATGTCAACATTAACTTTTGGCAGAGTCCTAGAATCTGCTTTGGCAAACCCAACTTCCATTTTTATTCAAAAAACGCAATTCGTTTTGGTTTGATTGTTCACTTTTACTACAACTTATAACCTCAAATAAGTTGTCATAACAGGAGTGACGTCACTCAACGCTGATTGGTGTTTGAAATCCGTTCCGTTTCACGTTACTTTTGAAACCTTGCAGTGGCCGTATTTTTCTAATTTTTTTTTGCATTTTAATAACAAATTTTTCATAAATAGTATAATTGCATGTTCCCCATTTTGATAGTAATATATGTATATTAACTACCACGTCTAAGATACAAATGAATGAAAAAGCACTAATCGAACCATACTCTCGCAATCGCACTGACGAGCTATTAAAGCTTAACAGGAGTAACTTGAGCGTGATGGTTAGGGCTTTGACCGGTCACTGCAAGTTGAATAGACACCTTCACAACATGAAACTTAAGGACACTGACACATGCAGAGTCTGCGAACAAGAGCGTGAAACACCAATACACCTCTTGTGCTACTGTGAACCGCTGATTCACAAAAGAAGCAGACACCTGGGGAAACACATCCTTGACCCAGATGAAATAAAAACAATCCGAACTGGGAACATCCTATCTTTCTTGGTCAGTGCCCAGTTAAGGGAGCTACTGTAGGGCCTTCATAGAACCTACATAGGAGGCTGGTCACAATAGATCTTAATAGGTCGCAGTGATGCACATCAGCCCCGACTTACATGAAAGATACAAATGCTCGCATTCATCACAAACATCTACCCACACCGGAATTCGAACCCGGGACCTCATAATTGGCGATACCTTAAAACAGGTTTTCTTTTATGGAATAGGGTAGCAAACGAGCAAACAAATCACCTGATGGTAAGCGATAACCGTTGCCCATGGACACCCGCAACACCAGAGGAGTCACAGATGCGTTGCCGGCCTTTTAAAAGGGAATAAGGGGGTTGGGTCTCCGGTACCCTCACTCACTCGGCGAAACACAGCGCAAGCGCTATTTGACGCCGGTTTTCTGTGAGGCCGTGGTATCACTCCGGTCAAGCCGGCCCAATTCGTGCCGAAGCATGCCTCTCCCATGTAGCTCTCCTTCGGGATGGCGTAGTGGGGGGGATCGCTAAGGTTTTTAATGGGGAGGAAACCCACGCATAATAACCGGCTCTCGGGGTTTGCATTTTCCTCAGAGTAACAAAAAAAGCGCTGTTTTTCAGCCAGTTCTTGTGGCTCCTGTAATAGATATAGCTTCCGGAAATAAAATATGACAGTATATTTATAATATTATCATCGCGGGCTTAGTATGCTGCTGTTATTAACGTTTATGGTAACTTTTCAGGACCACGTCTCCGGATAAACCTGAAAAACCCAAGGAGAAGTTAAGCATACCATGTAAAGGGTGCAACAAAGTATTCAATACGAAGAAAAGTTATACAGCACACGTGTAAGTATACAGACATTAATATATCTACAGTTTATTATTATTATATGTATATATTTCTACCAAAATTGTTTATATTATATATGTCTATACGTCACCCTAGATCCCATAACAAAATCAAATCAAAAATCAAATCAAAATAATATTTTTTCAACATAGACCTTTACAGGCACTTATTGACGTCAACAAACAAAACAAAAAAAAGCTTAAGTAATAAAAAAAAACAAAAACCTTGTCCGTACGTACGAATAAGGAAAAAAAAAAAAGAAAAAATATATTGACTCGACACCTGTTCGGAAATTGGGAGAGCCTTCTCGAGAAGAACAGGCAAGAAACTCTGAAGGTCTATTTTTTATCTCCTCTTTTCAATGTTAATAATTATAATAATATAATATAAAAATACAATATAGTATAAGATACAATCATACCTAATACGATTACAGTCGTATGTATGTTTACATACACATATAAAATAATACAATATTATAAATAATGTTGTTACCAAACATGGCTCTATGAATAGTGTCCCTATTCCAAATACTGTGATTATTTAGATAGTCACTTACTTATAATAACCTTTACTCATGAGTGTATTTTTGATATGGTTTTTAAATTTATATAAAGGCAAATCAATGACACTTTGCGGAAGCTTGTTAAACATAGATATACATTTCCCCAAGAACGAACAGCTAGTTTTATGGAGTCTGAACATTGGACACTAACACAAGATAACACAAGCCTTACAGAGCTTACTTTGGGCTAGGCTAATTGGTGTAAGTGTAAGGAATACTTATTATTTATACATTGTACAGTCGATTCTGTTTTACTAAAATGAACAAAAATTAAGTTAATTTTTTTATGTAAAATGCAGTTCCAACTTCACGATTAAAATATGAACTTCTAGATTGTGCCCTTGATTTAGTCTGTGCAGAAGACTTAGGGCCTGTTTCACCACTGGCTGATAAAGCTTCAGGAGACCTATTTTTGAATTACGAATGCGACTTCGAAATCACCGATGTGACTAATAATTAGAGATGAAACGGATAGTGATTTGGCCGGATACCGGATACCGGATATTCGGCTAACTACGAGGCCGGAGCGCCGGATATCCGGCCACCGGATATTCGGCCGCTTATCGCGTTTCATATATGTGTGTGTATGTGCAAAATAATCCGTTACTAATATTATAAATTCAGTCTGTTTGTCTGCTACTCTCTCACGCCTAAACTAAAGAACTGATTTTGCTGAAATTTGATACAGAGATAGATTAGACAACGAGAAACAATATAGATAGGCTTAAAAACTTTTGTATTCCCACAGAAAAGCGCGATATAGACGAGTTTAGGGCGTAAAGCACTCAGCGCGAACGGTATCGCGGGAAACATCTAGTATTCGGTATTCGGCCGGATAGTGCCCTACTATCCGGTATCCGGCCGGATAGTGAAAATAGGCCGGATAGGCCGGATACCGGATAGTTACCGGATATCCGTTTCATCACTACTAATAATCACCGTATTTCAATAATTCGTATTTTTGAATATCACTGATTGATTACCTTCAGTCATACTTATGGAAATGTTATCAGTGTTTTGTTTAGAGAACTTATTGACTAGAGTCTGAAGTTGATGTGTTGGTTTTTCAGTTATATTATATATATATATATACATAGCTACATTCTGCGTGGAACCGAACTCTTACATTTATGTGTGTACTTTATCTATGTTGGCAGCTCTGCGATCGACTTTCAAAAATTGGATGTTTAGGAATCCGTGACCTCAAAGTCACCGCTGACTATTTAGTCAGCGGTGATTTCGAAATCGCATTCGTAATTCAAAAATAGGTCTCCTGATAGTTATTTGATTGATAACTCTATCCATCAGATAAAGGCTTCTGATAATTTTTTTTCTGTTTCACCATCAAACTGTCTGGTAATTTATCTGGTAGTTAAAGATATCAGCCATTTAATAGTTGACGAAACGGCGACGTCGCTTTTTTACGTTTCGATACACTCACGTCTATTACTGTTATTTGAAAACAACGTTGAAAACGTACGTAATAAATTAGTTTTTACTCGAAATCGGTAAGTCAACTTTTTTTTACATTGATCAAGTATAATTTTATCAATTAATAAACGAAAGTGGCTAAATTGGTATTATTAATTTATGTTAGCGCTCCATGTGTCTAGAGAAAAGAAACGCAAGCGTCATTTTAATCTATGGTCATTTTGTTTTGTTGTGCTTTGCGCAGTTTGTCTGTTGATATTTGTTCTCTGAAAAGGTTCCTGAATTTTTTAATTTTAGTTGATTGTTACTTAAATAAAAAAATAACGAAAAAATAAATAAATAAAAGAATAATAATGATAATACGATAAAATGTTAACAACTGCTTGTTTAGTAAGCCAAAAGCGATTTCTAAAATCTTGATCGTCAAGAGTTTCAAAATAATTTGATCTTAGATTAATTACTCAATTCTACTACGGGGTCGCGCGTAATTTTTCGTAATATACATCTAGTTTGTCCTCTAAAAACTCAAACAAATCCATATTACAATATTTTTGAACACTTGTTACTCCAATCTACACAAACGTAATAAAACAATATATATATATATAATATATATATATATAATAATATATATATATTATATATATATATATATATATATATATATATATATATATTATATATATATATATATAAAACGTAATAAAGTTCGAAAGCTAAAACTATTTTCGTACCCGTCACTTGAACAGTTTTTTTTATCTTGATGATAAAGTAGACACGGGACGAGGAAGACCTAGGCGAACATATTTCGAACAAATCGAAAGTGTCCTCAAAAAAGGCCAGGTCAGAAGTACCCGCAATCGTCGAGCATGTATGAGGAATGTTATGAAAGTAGATGAAGCGAAAGAGATATGTAAGGACCGTACCAAGTGGAAGGACGTAATCTCTGCCTACCCCCGTGGGAAAAATGCGTGAGTGTATGTATGTATGTATGTGTATGATAAAGTCCATATCAGCCACTTGAATCGGCTGATAAAATATCGGATACTATACCTACCAGTTAGTTCTATCCGAGAGCTGTGAAATCAAAATTTCTAGTTTATCTGACAGATAAGTTCCCGGTAAGCTATCAGGCAGTTTACCAGCAAGTGGTGAAACAGGCCCTAATGGTCATATTTTCGACAGTTCACAAAATATCTTTATAAATTGAAGCCTGTGTGTTATTCTCCTGTATAAGCTACTAGCTTTCTGCCCGCGGCTTCGCCCGCGTGGATTTCGGGATTGGGTCTATAGAGGGTTAAGGGTCATAGCTTTTGCCCACGGCTACATATGCGCGGAAGTCGGTTTATGGCGCGAAGGTTTTATCGCGCTTCCCGTGGGACTATCCGTTTTTCCGAGATAAAAAATACCGCAAAACCTTGCTCAAGCACCATTCTATATATTGATGAAAACCGCATGAAAATCTGTGCAGTAGTTTTTGAGCGAAGCCTTTATTGCGCATCCCGTGGGATCTGACGATTTTTCCGGGATAAAAAATAGCCTATGTTACTCTACATCCCTTCAACTATCTCCGCGTTAATTCGTCGCTTCGTTTTGCCTTGAAAGACGGACAAACAGACAGACACACTTTCCCATTTATAATATTACTATGGGTATTATTGTAAAGTTTCAATAAAATCCATTCAGTAGTTTTTACGTGAAACAATAACAAACATGCATCCATACTTACAAACTTTTACAATATTAGTGTACTATCTTACAGCAACAAAGATGCATCCATACTTACAAACTTTTACAATATTTGTGTACTATCTTACAGTAACAAACATGCAGCCATACTTACAAACTTTTACAATATTAGTGTACTATCTTACAGTAACAAACATGCATCCATACTTACAAACTTTTACAATATTAGTGTACTATCTTACAGCAACAAAGATGCATCCATACTTACAAACTTTTACAATATTTGTGTACTATCTTACAGTAACAAACATGCAGCCATACTTACAAACTTTTACAATATTAGTGTACTATCTTACAGTAACAAACATGCATCCGTACTTACAAACTTTTACAATATTAGTGTACTATCTTACAGTGACAAACATGCATCCATACTTACAAACTTTTACAATATTAGTGTACTATCTTACAGTGACAAACATGCATCCATACTTACAAACTTTTACAATATTAATGTACTATCTTACAGTAACAAACATGCCTCCATACTTACAAACTTTTACAATATTAGTGTACTATCTTACAGTGACAAACATGCATCCGTACTTACAAACTTTTACAATATTAGTGTACTATCTTACAGTAACAAACATGCACCCATACTTACAAACTTTTACAATATTAATGTACTATCTTACAGTAACAAACATGCCTCCATACTTACAAACTTTTACAATATTAGTGTACTATCTTACAGTGACAAACATGCATCCGTACTTACAAACTTTTACAATATTAGTGTACTATCTTACAGTAACAAACATGCACCCATACTTACAAACTTTTACAATATTAGTGTACTATCTTACAGTAACAAACATGCATCCATACTTACAAACTTTTACAATATTAGTGTACTATCTTACAGTAACAAACATGCATCCATACTTACAAACTTTTACAATATTAGTGTACTATCTTACAGTGACAAACATGCATCCGTACTTACAAACTTTTACAATATTAGTGTACTATCTTACAGTGACAAACATGCATCCATACTTACAAACTTTTACAATATTAGTGTACTATCTTACAGTGACAAACATGCATCCATACTTACAACCTTTTACAATATTAGTGTACTATCTTACAGTAACAAACATGCATCCGTACTTACAAACTTTTACAATATTAGTGTACTATCTTACAGTAACAAACATGCATCCATACTTACAAACTTTTACAATATTAGTGTACTATCTTACAGTAACAAACATGCATCCATACTTACAAACTTTTACAATATTAGTGTACTATCTTACACAGGGTGATACACAACGGGATAACCTACCCTTGTCCCATATGTGGAAAACTATTCCAATGGAAAAGGAATCTCGCACGGCACACCAGGAACCACAGGGAGAGGGACGCGGGCGCATACTACGAATGTAGAGAATGCAACAAAAGTTTTTCCAGTAGGGAGAGTTACAATAATCATATGAGACTGAGTAAAAAACACGTTCCAGAGGACGCTTATGTGTGAGTTAGAGACATTTTTGATAATAATATTTATTTATTAAATTGGTTAAACCGGCTTTATGTATTTTTAATCAATTGTCCTGAAGTTTATAAATATTTCTATGCTGAATTGTGGATGAGCTATTTTAGCTTCAGGAAGTAAAAGATGCAGCTGAAACTTTCGAGTGGGACGGATAGTACTCGATGTTTTGGTCGATCGAGTCGATTCGAGTTAGTTTATACGGTATTCGAATCAGGACTCGATTCCCTGATTAGAGCCCGTTACTCGAATTCTATGTTTGGTATTCGAACATTTCTAGACGTCAACACTTCTGAGTCATTTTTATCACGTCTAAAGATATCTACGTTAGGTGTTTATAGACTGTATTGGCTTTAATAAAGTAGAAGTTCAGTTGAAACCTTCGAGTGGGACGGATAGTATTCGATGTTCGAACTGGTAGTGACTTCAACACTTCTGAATCATTTTTATCAAGTCTAAAGATATCTACGTTAGGTGTTAATATACTGTATTCGCTTTAAAAAAGTAAAAGCTGCCAGCTGAAACTTTCGAGTGGGACGGATAGTAGTCGATGTTCGAACTGGTAGTGACTTCAACACTTCTGAACTATTTTTATCGAGTCTAAAGATATCTACGGTAGGTGTTTATAGACTGTATCGGCTTTAATAAAGTAGAAGTTCAGCTGAAACCTTCGAGTGGGACGGATAGTATTCGATGTTCGAACTGGTAGTGACTTCAACACTTCTGAATCATTTTTATCAAGTCTAAAGATATCTACGTTAGGTGTTAATAGACTGTATCCGCTTTAAAAAAGTAAAAGGTGCAGCTGAAACTTTCGAGTGGGACGGATAGTAGTCGATGTTCGAACTGGTAGTAACTTCAACACTTCTGAACCATTTTTATCGAGTCTAAAGATATCTACGGTAGGTGTTAATAGACTGTATCCGCTTTAAAAAAGTAAAAGGTGCAGCTGAAACTTTCGAGTGGGACGGATAGTAGTCGATGTTCGAACTGGTAGTGACTTCAACACTTCTGAATCATTTTTATCAAGTCTAAAGATATCTACGTTAGGTGTTAATAGACTGTATCCGCTTTAAAAAAGTAAAAGGTGCAGCTGAAACTTTTGAGTGGGACGGATAGTAGTCGATGTTCGAACTGGTAGTGACTTCAACACTTCTGAACCATTTTTATCGAGTCTAAAGATATCTACGTTAGGTGTTTATAGACTGTATCAGCTTTAATAAAGTAGAAGTTCAGCTGAAACCTTCGAGTGGGACGGATAGTAGTCGATGTTCGAACTGGTAGTGACTTCAACACTTCTGAATCATTTTTATCAAGTCTAAAGATATCTACGTTAGGTGTTTATAGACTGTATCGGCTTTAATAAAGTAGAAGTTCAGCTGAAACCTTCGAGTGGGACGGATAGTAGTCGATGTTCGAACTGGTAGTGACTTCAACACTTCTGAACCATTTTTATCGAGTCTAAAGATATCTACGGTAGGTATTTATAGACTGTATCAGCTTTAATAAAGTAGAAGTTCAGCTGAAACCTTCGAGTGGGACGGATAGTAGTCGATGTTCGAACTGGTAGTGACTTCAACACTTCTGAATCATTTTTATCAAGTCTAAAGATATCTACGTTAGGTGTTAATAGACTGTATCCGCTTTAAAAAAGTAAAAGGTGCAGCTGAAACTTTCGAGTGGGACGGATAGTAGTCGATGTTCGAACTGGTAGTGACTTCAACACTTCTGAACCATTTTTATCGAGTCTAAAGATATCTACGGTAGGTGTTTATAGACTGTATCAGCTTTAATAAAGTAGAAGTTCAGCTGAAACCTTCGAGTGGGACGGATAGCAGTCGATGTTCGAACTGGTAGTGACTTCAACACTTCTGAATCATTTTTATCAAGTCTAAAGATATCTACGTTAGGTGTTAATAGACTGTATCGCTTTAAAAAAGTAAAAGGTGCAGCTGAAACTTTCGAGTGGGACGGATAGTAGTCGATGTTCGAACTGGTAGTGACTTCAACACTTCTGAACCATTTTTATCGAGTCTAAAGATATCTACGGTAGGTATTTATAGACTGTATCAGCTTTAATAAAGTAGAAGTTCAGCTGAAACCTTCGAGTGGGACGGATAGCAGTCGATGTTCGAACTGGTAGTGACTTCAACACTTCTGAATCATTTTTATCAAGTCTAAAGATATCTACGTTAGGTGTTAATAGACTGTATCCGCTTTAAAAAAGTAAAAGGTGCAGCTGAAACTTTCGAGTGGGACGGATAGTAATCGATGTTCGAACTGGTAGTGACTTCAACACTTCTGAACCATTTTTATCGAGTCTAAAGATATCTACGGTAGGTGTTAATATACTGTATACGCTTTAAAAAAGTAAAAGGTGCAGCTGAAACTTTCGAGTGGGACGGATAGTAGTCGATGTTCGAACTGGTAGTGACTTCAACACTTCTGAACCATTTTTATCGAGTCTAAAGATATCTACGTTATGTGTTAATAGATTATATCGGCTTTAAAAAAGTAAAAGTAACTGCTGTGAGTTTCGAGTAGGACGGATAGTACTCGATGAATTAACTGGTGGCGGCATCAAAGCTTCGTTATGATTTATTTTTTAACTAGCATCCGCCCGCGGCTTCGCCCGCGTGAAATTAGTTTTTGTCAATCTTGGTCCCTTATGTCGAAGGTACCAAGATTAAGGTCTTATCTTCAATTCAACCCCTATTTCACCCCCAAACTGGTAAAAATTTCAACGATTTTTTATTTCTTGTGACGTGATATTTGACGAACTTGCAAACTAACTTTCAACCCTTATGTCACCCCCTAGTTGGTTGAAATTTCAAAAATACTAGAACGAATGTTTAATGATTTCTTATCAAGTGCTTAAATATAATGTTTCATGGTTTTATCTATTCAAATTAAAAATCCCATACAAACTTTCAACCTCTATTTCAAGCCCTTCATCCCTTTTTTTCGAAATAAAAGTAGCCTATGTTCTGTCTCAGGGTCTAAAGATTGTCTGTGCCAAATTTCATCAAAATCGGTTGCGAGGTTCAAGCGGGAAAGTATAACAGACAGACAGAGTTACTTTCGCATTTATAATATTAGTTGGAATATAAAGATTTCTGTGTTAAGCCTATTTTGAAAACTATCTTCCTCTTTACAGACACGAATGTAGCTATTGCAACAAAAAGTTCGCGACCAAATGGTGTATGGTGGACCACATAGACTGGGAGCACTATAAGGTTATCAAATATCAGTGCAGTGTGTGTTTTAAGGTAAGATTTTCAGGATGACTGAGAGTGTTATAAACGTAAGAGAAGACAAATATAATCAGAAAACTTCGAACTGCTAAGCTATCGGGAGTTACGCGTGTTATTGTGAGTCAACGATAAAAGATAGATATATGCTGTCGTGAGATATTTTGACGTGACAACGTCTTAAATTAGGTTGCGGCTGGGAGTCACTTATGAAAAAGTGTAACGCTCGGTAACGTTACGATGAGTCACCGAACGAGAGAGAGGCCCGCCGAATGCCTTGCGTCTCTCTCCCACTCAACTATGATCGGTCTGCCGCGCGCGCAGCACTAGAGAATTAGGCGCATTGAATCGGCGCATGCTTGTGTCTCTGTCTTTGTCTTTCTCGAACGTTCTTGGCGTTGGAAAAACAAGAAAGCGTCATAATACAAGTTCACACGTGTGGTTAAAGTATCGTCAGCTGTGTCTGTAGTGAAAATGTGGAGTGCTTAGATTCGTCATTTACAACAACTACAACAATAAAGGTAAATAATTGTACACTGATATTTCATTATCGTAAACTATGATTGATTGATTAATTGTTAGATTGACACAAAAGTTGAGAAACTGAGTTTATAGGTTATGTCATACTATTGATAAATGTTGATAGTGTTAAGTAAATTATTAGTTTAAAATTAATTAATTAATTAATTATTATTTTACAAATTTTCATTAATTTCAAATTTATTTAGCAAAAATTTGAACCTTCAATCTGTGAAAAAGACGTTGTCACGTAAAATCTTCGCCCGTAAAACCGACTTTTTTTTAATAATTTTAAGAAGAACATTTCCGTCATACACGATTTCTGTGTAGCTTTAACCATTAAGGTTGCACACGCGATGGAAGCTTAAAAAATGGAGTAACTTCTCCCGTTTTCCCAACATTTCCCTTCTCTTTTCTGCTCCTATTGATTGTAGCGTGATGAAAAGTTCTATAACTAGCTCAGGAGTATGAATAGTAGATTGCTTTATAAGGGAGGAAAGGAATCAATCCCTACGAGATTGTTAGACTATAGTCCGAGTAGGGTTTGATTCCTTTTACCCGTGTGTGTGTGTGTACTTTTCATTTCGAATGCAAGGAAAATAAAAAATAGCTCTTTCAGAATAGTAGATTGTTAACCGAGGGTGGAAAGAATCAATTCCCGAGGTATTTAGACGGCTATAGTCCGAGAAGGAATTGATTCTTTTACCCGTGTTAAACACTCTACTTTTCACTTCGAATATATGAGGAAAATAAAACATTGGTTGTTTATTTAATCTATTTATTGATAATATATGATAATATCAGTAGACCATCAGTAGGCAGAACACAATTTGCCTCGTCTTTAATTGAATCTGGTGTCAATATTTCGGAATCGCTTGAACTCATTTTTAAAATTAAAATCTTAACTAGTATAAGAGATTATTTGAATTTTTTCAAATTCCGTCACAGATATATATAATAAATTCACATCCCGCCAAACCGCGTGTTTGTTGCGGCTTATTCCGCTGGAAGGAATTGTGAATAAATGAATATGAATATGAAGTAGTTTGCGCTAAGTTTACATTGGCTGTTTAGAAACTCACATGACCGCAGCATTTTTTTTATAGTTCACAGCTGACAGTTCGTAGCTGATATTCGTAGTTCTATTTTTAAAGTTCATTCCGGCCCTTTGGGTGGGAAGTAAATTGTATGAGTTTTTCCCTCCCTATGTCGGGAAGCAGCATTTTCCACCCAATAATCAGATCAAAACAACATAACTTTCCGAGTATGAGAAATGAAAAATGATTTTATATTCCTTGTTTGGTAGGTCAAGAGGGATGATAAATAACCCTAAATGAAAATGACTATCTAATTAGTGGGCAAGGATTGTCGACATTGACTTATCGATAAATGTATCGTCAAGTCGATATTTATAGATGTCTATAAATAGTGAAAATATAAATAATGTAAATAATTATAAATATATGTATTTTATGATTTAAAGTAAATAATTAAAAATATATAAATAAATAATAATTTATTTTGGCGTGTATAGTTGTAATATATAGGAAAGATTCCTACACTTGCATCTCGCCACTTCATAAAGTCGAAATATGTATTTAAATATCTTTTCTTAGAAATTTTGGGCAAAATATTTTCGAGTATTGTATTTGCTTCGTTCGTGACTGAATCTGGAGTCAACATTTCAGAATCGCTTGAATTCATTGTTTTTTCTTAAATACCTAAATCACACAATCAAGATTTCGGTACAGCGTAACAGATTCCCTCCCGCCAAAATTATCTTTTTCACTGGTATTTTTAAATTTGGAACACATCGCGTTACCTTTTACTGGCCATTCAGCCAAATATTTTATTATCATTGTACCAAAGATTGTATGTACGTAACCTAATTCAGTTCTATTTTTTAAATTTTACTTTCCGCCCTAAGGAGGGAAGTAAATAGTATGAGAATTTCCCGCCCGCTGGTGGGAACTAGCGTTTTCCTCCCAATACTCAGATCAAGGAAACGCTCTTTTCCGAGCATGAGAAATGAAAAAATAATAATACCAAGTATCGTTAAAATCCGTCGAGGAGTTTTTTGTTTCTATAACGGTTAGGGGTTATCCATAAATTACGTCACACGAATTTCGTGATTTTTTGCCCCTCCCCCCGTCCTTGTCACAGCTAGTCACATTTGTGAGACTCTCCCCCCCCCTTAGTATGACGTCATAAATGTTGAAATTATAGAAATTATTGAATTGATAAAAGCGGTTTCGAAATCAGTTTTATTTTCATTTTAATAAAATTAACATCAAATCAATTAACAAAACAAAAAACGATTACTTATATTAAATATGTATATGGTCATTTTATGGTTTCTTATTACATTTTTCAAAATCACCTACTAAAATCAATTAGAAAAATAGTACGTTTCGGGAGTACCCCTATTAATAGATAGAAGAAGATACTATTCCTTTATTTATTTATGAGAGTATACAGACTTTACAATAAAAGTTAATATTTACAGCACTTTTCATACTTATAGTAATAATTTAAACTTTGTGTTTTATCAGTTAGCTTATAATAGATTTTGAAATGTGACGTCACGAAATTTAAGATCCCTCCCACTCCCTTGTCACACAATGTCACACTTCGTCAACCCCCTCCCTCCCTCTAACCGTGTGACGTAATTTATGGATGGCCCCTTATACAGACAGACAGAAAAAAAATTTCCGGCATAAGTATCGATCCCTAATCACGCCCTGATAGTTATTTTGGAAATATATTTCGTGTACAGAATTGACCTCTACAGATTTATTATCAATATAGATAATGATAAGCAAGCATATTGCCCCCCAGATGGATATTGGATACAGGCCCTTATGTCGCTCGTAATAGCGACGGTTATCGCAGTGCAAATATAATGCTTGTATTAAGTACAACGCATCACTTTAGTTTTTGTGGGTGGAATCTTAAATTATTTCTTGGATTTATCCCTAAATTTTATAATTCATTAAAGCGATGTATGATTTAATGTTTTTTTATACCCTCAGGCGTTCAAAACGTCTAAGATACTTGTTGCACATATGAACAATATCCACGAAGGCAAGAAAAGCAAGGAGCCAGACGGGGAGCACTTATGTGATATCTGCGGCAAATCTTATAAGGTGAGGTGGTTCATTCTTTTATCGGATTAGTATTTCACTTTACAAAATCCAAATATAATAGCTTAATATTTTAACGAAAAGGCATATAAAGACCAAATAACAATAAGCTTGTCTTGTTGAAGACATTCCAGTTTCATTTAAGTGACGATAATTTATCATTTACAAGGACACACACATGCTCAATCACATACACACACCACACATTTACACACACACACACACACACACGCACACACACCCATACACACAAATATACACACACTACACATAATTACTATACTTACTTTTTCGCACATCAACAGAATCTCTTTTCTTTTACTTTGTAAATTTTTCTACTAAAAATGCCATGTAAATCTTTAGTATTGTTCGAAGGAAGAGCGAGGTTTCCCATCACAAGTGTTTCGACTACTTTCTGGAAACCCCAGCAACTTATTTGAAGAGTTATTTAGAAAAACTACATAACTAACATTTTTACCACTTTTTACTTGTTGGTAACACTGTGTTCGTCTTTGATTATGCTATCGAATGATCTAATCGATGTTTTGCAAAAATTACGTATCTCCAAGATATTCGGCTTTAAATTTCACTTTATTTAACAAAAACAGCATATCTTCAGAAATATTTTACAAGAACTGCATATCATTTTGTAGTTAACCGGTTTTTGTAAAAAAAAAACTGTCGTCTGTCAATGCAATGTCAATGTGACTGTGACTGAGGAGCGTAACGTTTTTTCTCGTAAATTGAAATTCGAAAATGGAAAATCAAGGTGTTTTTAGAAAAAGAAAACGCAAAGAGAAGAAGGAGAACGTGATAAAGATGAAAAAAGCTAAAGGACTTGAACATTTGAATCATAAAAATAAGTTGGTACCAGCGCGAGGACAGGAATCAGGACTTCAGCCTAATAGGAAAAAAAAAAGAAATGGACAGCAGAGACTCCTGATGATTGGAATGATTTGATGGAGGAGGCTCGTATACATCCCTCACCATTTATTGTAGAAAAAATTACCCATGACATGTTTTTTAATATAAAAGAAGCTGTTGGCCCTTATTTTTTGCGTCAAACTAAACCTGCAATGAAACTTAAAGATGTTCGAATGATTAAAATACAGAAGGATGTCCCTTTTGTTTATGTACGATATCATTTTACAGGTCCTTGGCATAGAATTATGATAAGGAATAAACGCAAATTGCCAGAAGAGCTACAATTAAATAGGATGTATGATACATCGCTGCCTTTGAATCCACATAAAGTAAATGACTTAAGGAAGCTGATTCATTACTTATCGAACCCTGCATCTTACAATTTCTATGAAAATCTGCTGAGTTCTTCCTCTACGTCGGCGGACAGTGATGTGGACAACGAGGACAACAGCAGTGGCACAGATGATTATGAATAATATAATTTAATTCATTGATATTTTTTTGCAAATACAGCTTAACTTTGGTAAAATTGTGTATTTTTTTCACAAAAACAACTTATCTATGAATATTTCACAAAAACTGGACAAGTGACAGATAGTTTTTATAGAATTTCTTATTAATTATAAGTATTAAATAGTCAGTATGATGGTATTTATAATCTGTAGTGTTTTCTTTAAATAATATGTAGAAATGAGACATCAGTCACCATTATATAAAGAGAAATTAAGTTTTTTTAGTTTCCTGTAAATTACATTCAATTCAGATGTGTTGTTTTTGTAAATAACCTTTCATTTGTAATGATTTATCTAAATAAATGCATTTTTATTTTTATTTTTATTTTGTCGTTTCAACGTACAGGCTGCAAAAAAATTTGAGGCTCTTTTATGGGAAAATGTATACTCTTTTAATACAAACTTCCATTAAGTGTTACTGATTTGCCTTCTCACAGATTTAAATCATTTGTCAAAAATGACAAAATTTGGATTATTTTAAATAATAATCTTATATATAAAAATGAATCGCAAAATGTGTTGGTAAGCTCATAACTCAGCAACGCCTGGACCAATTTGGCCAATTCTTTTTTGTTAATGTTCGTTGAAGTTCAAGGAGGGTTTCTACAATGAGGAAAATTCTAATAATTATCGGAAATACCCTAAAAACAGCCCTTTAATTTTCCCATGCAAACGTTTTCTAACTAAAACGTACAGTCGAATTGAGCTTTATTGTTATTGTATAAAGTTCATATTGCAAGCACTCACTGTTGTCTAAGCAATGAAGGTGTGTTTCTAACATCAAAGAGTCAATTTGCGCTTTATTAACACTACATATAGTTGAAATTCAATCATATCTATCAAAGCAGTGTGCGTGCGTGCGTTGGAGCACAGAATACATCGTTGGAGGATTTAATGTCACGTTCCAAAATTGAATAGCCACAAAATGTAATAGGTCATTTAGACTTTTTTTGCGATTTGGTTGGCTATGCGACATTATCTATAAAATAATTAGGAACAAAAAACTGCCACTGTACAAATCTTTTTGACAGGACGAAGTCTGTCGGGTCCGCTAGTTTATAATAAATTTTAGTTTTGATATCTCGTTACATTGCCAAATATTTTGACTATATTAAAAGATATAATGAAACTGTAGCTTTTATAGGTTATAATGGAACTTGTTTAAACTTGTAAAGGTAGTTGGATTCAGACTATTTATTTGAGGGCAGCTTCTAATCGACGACTTGGGTCTTCCGCCGTAGACTTGCGAACCAATGGCGAAAATCGTATTTGAAGAATAGATTTTTATTTTGATATATATGTCGCAGCCAACTGGTTAAAATAGCTGTTCAATCAAACAGCTAGCCCTTTGACTGAACAACGTCATTCAATCACACAGCTATACGCCGTTTACCCGACTTGTTGATTGCAACGTTCAACATTACAGCTAGACGACGCTTAGGCAACTGGTTAAATGGCAAATTAACTAAGGCGACCATTAGTTTAGTACTTAATTTGAGAGAATAGGAAGACTTTTTGTAATTTATTGGGAGGTTATTTTTGAATTAAGTTTAAGAGGTGATCAAAAGTTTGATGAAATTAGTAAAAATGAAAAACAAAATATTAATAATAATATTATTTATTGCATCAAGCAAAAATTTACAAACTCGAAAATTTACGAAGCAAGAATCATTTCATAATCCCGTAATTATTCTATAAAGATAACAATATAACTAATATTATTCTACTAATATTATGAACACGAACATTTGTTTGGATGGATTCTAATGAACTTTTTAGCGTGGGAGAGCCATGCTTCGGCACGAATTGGGCCGGCTCGACCGGAGTGATACCACGGCCTCACAGAAAACCGGCGTAAAATAGCGCTTGCGCTATTTTGCGCTTGCGCCTATGCTATAAAAACAAAAAAAAAAAAACTTTTACAACAATATAGCTTATACATCGGAATAACGCATAGGACATACGAGTATTAGCGTGGAGTATAAAGATATACGCCACGCTAATACTCGTATAAGCTACTCGACATACTAATCCTGCGCAGACGAAGTCGCGGGCACCAGTTTATCATATGGGAGCACATATGATAAACCAAAACTTAATAATATTAGGACTTAATTTAGAGGCCGTCCATTAATCACGTGATCTTTTTTAGCATTTTTAACCCCCCCCTCTACTGGTGATGCGTAGTGAAGTTTCACACTTACAACCCAAACATCACGTATATTTTAGTTAATTTTATTTTATTCTCAAATTAAGAACCATGATAATAGCCGGTAAAAGAAATGAAAAAACGTTTGACCATCATCGTCATCGTGGCAAGTCAAGATATAACACTATACGTTGCACTGCTCGTCTGTTTAAAAATCGTGCGTTTCAAACCTCACGTGATTAATGGACAACCCCTTATGAGTGGGTACTGAAAATTTTCTCATCTCCAATTTTCTGGTTGATCATACATTTTCAGACGGTGAAAAGACTGAAAGGCCACGTCTGGGCTATGCACAAAAACAGGTCCCCGAACAAGAACTATAAATGTAAACTTTGCCCAGCCACGTTCGCGTGGCAGACCTCCATTTACAAACATATGAAGATGATGCACGACAGTAAGAGGAATAAGGTAAGTTATAAGCAGAGCTCGGAATTAGGTCAGCTTATTTATGTACTTGCACCGAAATGTTGATGTGGACCTTGTAATGTGGACCTTCCCGGGATTTCTAATGGACGATCCCGTGTGGCCGATATCCTTACTAATACAGGGTGTCCACATTCTGGAAAGTCAGGGAAAGTCATGGAAAAGTCAGGGACGCTTGAGGTAGTCAGGGAAAGTCAGGGATATTGAGGGGCTACCTGGAAAGTCAGGCAAAATTATAGATATTTTTGTAAAAAACAAAATCAAGTAATTGCAAAATTTATCAAACTATAAATTGAAATGAATAGTACTTACTAATAGCCATTACACAAAAATAATAAGGAATAACCTGCTATACTGTTTATGTGTGCGTAAAATGCATGTCGAGATGGACATAGAAAACCTAAGCCATTATCGCAATTATAACTAAATTTTCAATAATAATAATAAATAAGATAGCTATTTTAATTGATGCCTGCTTACGCATTGTAATTTACACTGATGTTTACATTGTATATTGAGAATTATTTCATATTTTTTGAACTTATGGTTCAAAAGTTAGACACTTCGTTTTTAACTTTTAGGGCAATTATATCAGGAAAAATAATTTTTATCATAAAATAATGTTAGAAAACCCCTATTTATATTTAAACCCCTATTAATAGCTATCCAACGATAAATCACAGAGTTAGAGTACAGACGAAAAAAATCAGTCCCTCAATCACGTGTATCCCCCTTAATTTATTTTTTTTATTTGTGCACATTGTCGGCCTTATTAATATACATATTTGTTCTAAATTTCAACTCTAGTGCTAACGGTCACTGAGATAATCCGCGGACGGACGAACGGACAGACAGCCATGGCGAAACTATAAGGTCGGCATTTTTAGGGTTCCCTAGTTAACTAGGAATTACTAGGGAACCCTAAAAATGCCGACCTCACTAAGTGTGCAAACAGTGCAAGTGAATGATGACTAATTTTAAATATGGTTATAAATACGTTTGGTCAGGGAAATTTGAAATAATGGTCAGGGAAAGTCAGGGATAGTCAGGGAATTGTTTTGAACAATAGCTGTAGACATCCTGTAATATTATAAATCGGAAAGTGGGTTTGTTAGTTTGTTTGTTCTGTTTTCACGCCGTAACTACTGAACCGATTGCTTTGAAATTTTGCAGACGTAAAGATAAAAGTCCGGATTAAATAATAGGCTACTTCTTATCCCGGAAAAATGACAGATCGCACGGGATGCGCAATAAAGGCTTCGCTCAAAAACTACTACACAGATTTTCATGCGGTTTTCATCAATAGATAGAGTGATTCTTCAGCAAGGTTTTGCGGTAATTTTTATTTCACGAGTTGCACGAGTCACTTTTCGATACCAAAAGTTAAAGTTAATTAATCTACGCACTGTTGTTGCGTTAAACCACGTCGAAAATCGTAATAAATCATAGCACGAATATTTTCACGTGTGAGTTCCATCATTTCAGCGATATAACATTTTAAACCCATCAGAAACAAAACACTAGCTTACATAAAGAAAAAAAATAGCGGCCAGTATTTCAAAAAAAAGAACGAATTTTACCATGGAGGTCATATATTCCGTTTAAAAATATTGAAATCCCAGATTCCGGATACTTAAGTAGTAGCCCTCGTATATTTGTCTTAATATTGGTTAGGAAATGAAGTCGATTTTATATATTTGTGATTTATTTTTTATAAATTACCTACATATAAGTGCAGTGACACTTGATTAACTCACTTATTTTGTACTAAAATGCGAAAATCATCTTGATTTAATCAATTCGGTCGGACCCGACCGGTTTGATTGGAATCCTTTTTTTTTTTTTTTTTATTGCTAAAGTTGACAAACAAGCAGGCTGCCCACCTGATGGTAAGTGGTAACAGTCGCCTATAGTACATGTGGTTCCCACGAGATTCGCAGCAAATCTGCAAACCTCATAAGAACCACAGTGTACGTTGCCAACTTGTGACATAAGATGTAAAGTCACAGTACCCAGTAATTTCACTGCCTATGTTACCCTTCACGCCGGAACACAGCAAAGCGAACCCTGCTGTTTGGCGAATCCGGTCGTATCCGGCCGGACTGAAAACGACGCCGGATTGCAATCACTAATCTGGACAGGCATAGACCATCTTCGGCCTCATCGTCACTTACCATCAGGTGAGATCGAGGCCAAATGCCTGTCCATAAATACATAACACGTCGCACCTATTAACACTCCCACGAGCGATATTGAAAACAATGCTGCATAAGCCAATATTCCCGACCATCAGCTTATATCAGGAGTCACAAGTCCAATGTTCAGACTCCATAAAACTAGCTGTTCGTTCTTGGGGAAATGTATATCTATGTTTAACAAGCTTCCGCAAGGTGTCATTGATTAGCCTTTATATAAATTTAAAATCCATATCAAAAAGACACTCATGAGTAAAAGTTATTATAAAGTAAGTGACTATCTAAATGATCACAGTATTTGGGAATAGGGACACTATTCATAGAGCCATGTTTGGTAACAACATTATTTATAATATTGTATTATTTTATATGTGTATGTAAACATACATACGACTGTAATCATATTAGGTATGATTGTATCTTATACTATATTGTATTTTTATATTATATTGAAAAGAGGAGATAAAAAATAGACCTTCAGAGTTTCTTGCCTGTTCTTCTCGAGAAGGCTCTCCCAATTTCCGAACAGGTGTCGAGTCAATATATTTTTTCTTTTTTTTTTCCTTATTCGTACGTACGGACAAGGTTTTTTTTTTTTTTATTTAAGCTTTTTTTTTTGTTTTGTTTGTTGACGTCAATAAGTGCCTGTAAAGGTCTATGTTGAATAAATATTATTTTGATTTTTGATTTTGATTTCAAGTGCTTAGTGTTCGTAGACTGTACATATTTGCTATCGCCATCCAAGCCCACAAAGAATGTTTAAAACTAAATGAATACCAATGTATTTTGAAAAAGCGTACTTTTACACTTCCGCTTCCAACAGTGAGAACCGCTTGGGCCACGCGTTTTGCTTTATTTAGGAAACCTTTTATTTACAACGAAATTAATGTAATCTATCAATAGGCTTGTATCCACTATGAACAAATCTGATGCATTAGGTTGCATAACTATTAAGATGATCATTTAATTATGAAAAAACAAAGTTTTATAAAATAATAACTTTTGATTATTTATATTTTTATAAAATAAAATTGCACAAAATAAGCCATAAGTCACGTGACAGCAAACACCAATTAAAAAATGTTACGTCACGCCGTGCGAAACGTCAAAGTCAAAATGTCATTCCCAAGTGTCTTGTGGAAGTGCGAAAAAGAACGGGCATCATTCCTTCTCGCGAGTGTTAGCCACTTTTTACGTATCTGCTTTTTTTTTTTTTTTTTTTATATAATAGCAGGCAAACGAGCCAACGGGTCACCTGATGGTAAGTGATCACCGCCGCCCATAGCACAAACAACACCAGAGGTATCATCAGCGCGTTGCCGGCCTTTCATAAATGTATACGCTCTTTTTTTGAAGCTTCCCATGTCGTAACTGTTCGGAAATACCGCGGCCGAAAGTTGGTTCCATAATTTTGTCGTTCGCGGGAAAAACGTACGCGAAAACCGCACTGTGGAGGACAGCCAACCACTAAGATGGTGGGGATGGAAAGCAAGTCCCCTCCGTGACACACGATACAGGAAATCGGTCGGCGGCAGTATCCCAAACAACTCGTCAGAGCACTCCCCATGGTATATGCGGTAGAGAACACAAAGAGACGCGACATCTCTCCGCAGCGCCAATGAGTCCATACGACCGCAGAGCACCGGGTCGTCGACAATTCGAACCGCTCTACGCTGGATACGGTCAAATGGAAGGAGCTGGTACTGAGGAGCTCCGGCCCAGAGGTGAGAGCAGTATTCCATATGTGGCCTGACCTGTGCCTTGTAAAGTTGTAGGCGGTGGGTCGCCGTGAAATACTGTCTCGCCCTGCTTAGCACTCCCAAAATCTGCTGATTGTTTGGCACGTATATAAATAATTTTTTTGGTGTTTTTATACTTGTGCTTGTACACTGGGGCACTATGCAGTACTTGTAATACGATGAATCCATTTTTTATTAAAATAACTTCACAATACCGAATATTCCGATACTAAAACAGCTGTTTTGCACGGCGTGACGTCATTCAAGACGCCATGACAGTCATGAGCGTTTTTGATGACTAATGTCAAATATTTAATTAAATGCAAAATTATTCTTATAAATAAGCATTTTTTTTCAAACTTAATAATTATTTTGTATAGAATAGGCATCAAGGTATATTAGTATCTAACTATTGAAATTTAGGCAACAAGCCTATTGTGCCGGCTCAGTTTGCGGAATGCGAAATATAAACTTAAGTCTGAACTTTTGTCGTGGACATATCGAGATTCTGAGGACATCTTGATTTCTCTTCGCTAATTTGTATTTTGTTATTTTACTTATGTAGGTGCGTCAATTGGTGTCTGTAGTTTCGTGTGTGTGTGTTTTGTCAGTATTATTTCACTTACTTACTTGAATTTTACTTGTGCAGTGTAATATGTGTATTCCAAGTAGGTTTCTTAAACTTGTTAATTTTCACGTAACCAAAATACAAAAAATCCCACTTTACTTTAGCTATGCTTAGTGTGGGATTTTTTTGAATAGGGTATTACGCACTATGAAAAATAAAATCTAAATTTATGTTTTTATAGTTCATTTATGAAAAAACAAACGAAAAATATTAATTTCTATTCATAAAACTGCAAAATAAATTAAATATTTCAATTTGAAAATACAAGTTTTTTTATCTGTGCTTCGAATGTCAAAAACGCTGTACGCCATGTTTGCATTCGCTGTGACGTCACTGGACTTGTAAATAAACAACCTCGGTTTTTGTTGTACATGTCTACTGTGTAATTTATTAGATTAACGAAGTTTCTCAGTTATTACTATCACGTTTCATCTCTTCAAACTCATTATTTATTTCGAAAATATGTTTATTTCTTTCAGCGAAGCGTAATGTTTACAATGCCCGTGACGTCACAGACATGGCGGCCTGAGAATTGGCGTTTTCGCGCCCAAATTTGAATTGTAAAATTAAAACACGTTTTTATGAAATAATTGGAATAAAAAAATGTATTTATATTTTTTTGTGGTATTTTATCAATAACAGATTAAATTAAAACACTTTTTGAATTAGACTGTAATACCCTATTATTCCGAAATTTTGTATTATGTTCTTTTCTGGAAAATAAAAATTATTATTATTATAAAAAAAAGACAATTTTGTTTCACAGCAGTCTCGAAACATCCAACCTGTGAAGAAGCAAGACTCGTACTCAAATATGGAAATGGAAGCTGCAAGGATACATTACTTTGAGGCCACCCAGTTGGCACAGGGCATTATAACTCCACAGGCTGCTCATGTGTAATATTATTTTTAGTAAAAATGGTAAGTATATCTCTAATAAGGTCCCAGACTAGACATGAGCGTTAAATAGACGGACTAGTTAAATCAACCGTCGACGTGCATTCAACGCTTCGACGGTCTACCGTTCTCTGATCTACTAGTTAAATTCGTAAACGACTAGTTCTCGTACTCGTAGGAGACGAGTCCCACGTTCTTATTAACGCGCAATGTAATGCAACGTCGATTTCATGACGTGGCCGCTACTTACGTTACTTTACGTTGAATCAAATTAAAATAAACTCTAACTTTAAAGCAATAGGTACGTTTTACTATCTCAAAATGGGTCGTTGCGACGGGTCAGGTCAACGGAACAAACAGTTGACACAATCTAAAGTAAGCTCTAAATATAGATGAGTAAGATCTTAATTATTAAAATAAACGTTCTAAGATGTTACGCCTTTTAGGCCCGCGTTAATGAGAAATACGGATAGAATAATAGAAGCGGATGCGAAAGGCCGTGTTAGTGTGCGTGAGAGCACACAAACAACCGCAACGTGTCATCTACTCGTAAGTTAATCGTTAAGTCTATCGTTTAATACAACGATAATAGCCGCCTAGACGACCCGTTAACTAGTCGACGAATTTAACTAGTAGATCGACCCGTCCATTAATAAAATTTAACGGTCTAGTTTCGTCGACTGTAAAGACGTCGACGACCCATCTCTATCCCAGACAGTGTTACTCCGTCAGGTGGTAGGAACAAAAAAATTGGACGATTCAAAAGAGCTTTCTCTAGAGTCACATTTGAATAAAGTTGAAAAAAAAGCATTGAAAGTATTTATGTTCTTCAAAAAAGATCGCTCCTCGCTATTTATAATGTACGAGCATATTAATAATGAAAACCCTCTAATAACAGAAATACAAGAACAGCTGTGGGAACTAATTCAGGTTGGCAAGGAAGTTATACTTGTATGGGTACCTAGCCACCAAGGGATCCCCGGCAACGAGAAAGCGGATCAAGCAGCCAAACAGGCTGCTTTAAAGGAACAATGTGACTTTAGTAGATCTAATCTCTGCGATATAAAAAAGAAAATTAGACGATTAAATTTGAAGCTTCGGAACAGCTATTGGGTCACTAATAGTGAAAATAGTCATTTGTACCAAATTAGACAAACAATTTTTGATAAAATTGAACTTACAGTAAGCAATAGAAGAGATCAGGTAGTTCTGTACAGATTAAGGATAGGATAGCAACGTAACTCATATTCATTTGATTACTAAGTCGGACAAAAACAAATGTGATTGTGGAACTGAGTTAAATATTGGCCATTTGTTACTGGAATGTCAATTGTTTAATGCTCACCGTAGAAATATTGGTTTACCTAATAATCTTAAAGAATGTCTGGATAAAAAATTCAATTTAACTGTAAAATTCTTAAAATGTATTGATTACTTTCAACGTATATAATCTGTATTAAGTAAATTGTATATCAGCTGTAGTCGCTAATGACCTGCGATGTTTAAACGACTTAAAATAAATAAATAAAAAAAAAATGTACGAGCAAGGGATTTTCTTAGAGATTTATTTAAAGAGATTAATTATAATGACTTTAGCAAGCCAGTGTATTTATGAAAATTTTATTTATGTGTATAAAAATTGTAACATATTTCATATTAATTTTCAATTGCATAATTTAAACACAAGAAATAAAAATAAACTTCCCGTTCCAACGTATAGGCTACAAAAAACTAGAGGTTCGTATTTGGGCAAGTGTATGAATTTTTATAACAACATTCCACATATTGTAGCTGAATTGCCTTTTCATAAGTTCAAAGTACAGGGCCGTCTTCACCATATTCAGCGCCGGGGTGCGAAAACCCAGCTTGCGCCCCCACCATCTTGTCAATAAAAACCACCTGATATATTTTAATTTCTCATTTATTTTCTCTTATATAAAACTAGCTGACCCGTGCCCACTTCGTTGGGCATATTATGCCCAACGAAGTTAAGAATTAATAATCCCCGAAGCGAGCACGAACGCGAACCGAATTAAACCCGAAGCCATCGCGCGCCGTCCGCTGCTTTGGCCTTCACACTTATGACGATGAGTTTACTTGTTTTCATAGATTCATAATTTTTCGGAATATATGACTAATAAATATGACCTAATGATTTGAATTATTTTATTAATATAAATTGTCTATGCTAATGTTAAAAAATATACTTTTTGTAATTTAAATATAAAAGTTAGACATATGCTGTCGTTGACTTTTTTGTAGGCATTTTCAAGCTCCACATTTTTTCTCTAGAACTCAAAAATATATCTTTCATAGTTAAGGCAGCGTTCGCAAGAAACGCTTTCATTCGACCGGTTTTTCTCCGATTCACTTTGCAAAACGGGCTACCACATAAAAGCCTTTTTATTTTTCGGTTTTTTATATAACCTATGACACTCAGCAATAATGTGGCTTTCTATTGGTGAAAGAATTTTTAAAATCGGTTCAGTAGATCCCGAGATTACCCCTTACAATTTAACAAATATACAAACACACAAACTTTACTTCTTTATAATATTAGTATAGATATCAAATACAAAATTATATTACCATTTTTATAATATTAAACGTCAAAATCAATTTTTCGAGCTTTTGCGTTAGCAAAGTTTTTAATTATGTCGTCTATTTGGACCTCAACTTCAGACTCTATACTTATAATAGCCAGATTTGTCAATCTATCTTGGGTCATGGCGGACCGTAGATAGTTTTTTATCAGTTTCAATTTTGAAAATGACCTCTCACCTTCAGCTACTGTCACAGGAAGTGTTAAATATATACGTAAATATGTTCTAACGTTAGGAAATATAGACATTAAATTATTTTGAAATATGTAATTTAATAAATCAAGTGGCGTTGTCTTTAGTAAACTTTGGCATTAAGTCTAACTCATGAAACAAATCTTTCCCATCGATATCTGAAGTATTTTTATGTTTATTAGTTAATTTTTCGTGTAATTTATCTATATTTTGCAATATTGAAAACACTTCATTATGTTCTGTCATTAAATTGAATCTCTCGTTTAATTTCATTATTGCCGTATCAATCAACAAAAAATAGAAATTTACTTTAAAGTTAATCTTGGGGTTTAAAATAGGGTACTTCCCTCTATATTAGAAAAGATCTAAAAGCATATAACTATGATAGCTTATGCATTAAATAGTCGGAACCATCATGTTTAAGTACATAAAATAACAAAAATAATATAAAAATTAGTTTCAAAGTATTCACTTTTTTAATCTATACGTAAAACAAGAGCGAAACATAGGCCGCCATGTCGTGACGTCATAAGGTACTGTAAACTTATGCGTGTCAATGTCATTATGAATCATAGTACGTATAAAGCCGCAAAACAATAAAAAATGAAGTTTGTAGGTTGCATTTTTAATGTAAGAGAACGTTATATATACGTAAGTTAAATTAAAATCGCACGTGAATCACACTATGGAAAGCAGTTTTGTAAAAGGAGATAGTACGAATTTACCAAAAATAAATGCATTAATGGTCGGAATATTCTTTGCTGCAAATCCCGACTTTTGTTCTGCCGAGTTACGGAGTATTAAAACATCGATGTCAGTATTACTCTTAATTATTCCTTTATTAGTTGTTTATATATAAAAGATAATAACTCATTTTTAAATTATGAATATAATAATACATAGCATCAAACATAGAGCTTTGTTTATTATTTACACGCCGTATTGACGTCATCGCTACAGAGTAACAACTCGTGCGGCGCCTTCGTCTAATTACGCGCGAAATTTGAAAATATTAAATTTTAATGCAATTTTTATAGTACTTAACGAGTGTATAAAATTTTACTGACACGCAAGGATCAAATTAAGATTCTTTTCAAAAAAGAGATTAATTCCCTATTGGTTCGTCTACGGCCTCGTAACTAAAGTGCCTTTTACGGGGACGAGGACGTGCAGTGTCGGTAAATTCAATTTCACATTCTAATTCATTACAAATCAATTGTGATTCAGATAATAATTCTTCAAATGCACTATCCGTACGATATTTGAGTAAATCATTTTTAACCTGATCAATTATTTTGATCGCTTCTGAAAGGATGACGTCAGTTTTTTGCAACATTTTGCTGACGATATTTATCTTTTGTAAAATATTGTACCACAGAACTACAGAACATACAAATCTGAAAGTCTTCAGTTTAGCCATTAATGAGCTTGCTACATTTTTGGTGTCATTGTCATAGTTGTTAGTAAAAATAAAGTATAAGGCATCATATATTTTATGCATGTTAAATCGTACAATTTTTACAGCATCAAATCGACTTTCCCAATTCGAAAGCGGTTTTAACGTTTATGTGGGTATTTGTTTCATTATGATATCCCAGCGCGATGTCGATGCTGAGAAAAATACGTAAATTTCTTGAACAATTGAAAAGAAGCTTGTGATCTCAAGTGAGCTTTTAGCTGCATCATTCACAACCAAATTGAGGGAATGAGCTGCACAAGGAACATAAAAAGTTAGAGGATTCATATCCAATATTTGTTTTTGGAGGCCTATATTTTTTCAACACACGTTCCCATAACGGGGCTGTTTCATGCGTGTTTTTAATCTCAAAAACTAGGATATTGCACACTAGTGCGCAATTTCATTACGCACTAGTGTGCAATATTTATAACCCGATAAAATTCGGTTGTTCCCTGTTACAAGACGTTGTTATATACGTACAATGCATTCTTAATTTAGTCTGGTAGCACTTTCTTTTTCTCGAACAAATGTATTCTAATGTTTAATATGTATTTATCAATGAAGAAAAGTTATAAAAGCGCAATAATGTTCTTGAACGGCAACAAGCAACTTTCATTTTGACCGCGCAATCGCGCATGCGCGCGCCGCTCAGCGTCATGGCGGCATCGGCATACAGCCACGAGGCAAATTATCATTCAGCCAACATTTTATAAATTCAAGAAAACAGCATATGATAATATAATGTATTTAAATAAAATTATAGTGAATCTTTGATTACTATTGCACCTCAATGCAAGTTTGTTGAATGTAAATTTATATCTCAAACCGTAAAAATGCCCGCAAAATCTGTACAGTATCACTTCGCAAATTGTACATTTACTAATTGTTTAATAAATAAAAATTTGCATTTTATTAGCTTCCTCAACTTGTGTTGAAAAACGTCGTATGAAACTCGTGAGCATTGTTAATTGCATCCTCGGCTAAATTGTCGCCAATACCGCCTCGTATGCAATGAACAACTTTGCACACTAGTATCATAATGTACTATTTCCTCTCATATTGGCTCCATTGTCGTACCCTTGCCCTCGCAAATCATCTAATTGAATATCACATGATTGTAAAAAATCTAATAAATAACTCGCTAAACCTTGTCTAGTGGTGTCCGTTACTGGTAATAATCCTAAAAAATGTTCTTTAACTTCATCATTTTGTTACTGAATTTAATAAAACAAACCTTACAATGACCGTAAGCTGTTCTGTGTGTGAGATATCTGGTGTGCAGTCTAGAATTATAGAAAAGTATTTTGATTGTTTTAAAAGATCAATTATAGTGGTTTTATCTGATACTAGCTGACCCGTGCCCACTTTCATTGGGCATAATATTAATAATCCCCGAAGCGAACACGAACGCGAACCGAATTAAACCCGAAGCCATCACGCGCCGTCCGCTGCCTGTTTTTTTCTCCGATTCACTTTGCAAAACAGACTACCACGTAAAAACCTTTTTATTTTCGGTTTTTTATATAACCTATGACACTCAGCAATAACGTGGCCTTCTATTGCTGAAAGAATTTTTAAAATCGGTTCAGTAGATCCTGAGATTACCCCTTACAATTTAACAAATATACAAACACACAAACTTTACTTCTTTATAATATTAGTATAGATCAGGGGTCGGCAACCGGCGGCCCGCGGCCGCATGCGGCCCGTAGACTATCTCGGTGCGGCCCGCAAGCCTGAGGTGCGTAAGAAAAAAATACCGAAGCAAAAGGCCATATAAATTCACTAGAATTTATACGGCCATGCTGCTGGGCCATGAGAGTATTCTTGAAAGCTCGCTCCCACGCGGGGTGATAAAAATGTACCTCTATTTCATTTCTTAAGAACTGTTTATCAAGACTGTGATGTTATGTATTGTTTCTACCGAAAATAAATATTTGCTGTACTTATTCAATTCTTGGCAATTTCTTTTGCGTTTATCCGCCGCACGTGCGGCGGCGGGCGGCTCCTTTGAGACAATAGGCGGGGCGGCAGTCTTTGATTAGACGCAGGTGTGCGGCGGCGAAAAAATTCAAAGCGACCGGTTTTAGTTAAAATCACAGCCGCGCGCAGCTCTCGCCACATTCGGTTGTGGAAATTCGCCGGAAACTCACGTCTCATCTGGTTGCTAGCTACGCGTTTCGTTTCACCTTTCTTCCCTTCGCTGATAGCTTCTCACGCACGACGTATGAGGTAAGTTGTATGCACTCGCGAGCATTTTGTTTTATTTTATTTACTGCTTGTTAATGTGAACCTTCAGATTGATGGGTAAATGTTATAAGGACGGGGATAGTAGTTACATGACATGAAGTTAGTTACGAGTGTGTCATGTTTTAATTATTATTTGAATGTGGAGTTGAATTTGTAGGTGCTAACTGGAACATATAATTTTACAACGAATTTATTTTTTTTCATTATTGTTACAGAATAATTATATAAACATGGCTTCAAGAAAAAGGAAGATAGAACAAGAAAAAAGAGTTTTTAACGAATTATGGACAGAATTATACTTTTTTATCGAGTTGAAAGGAAAACCGTTATGCTTGATTTGTCAAAAGAGTATTTCTGTAGTAAAGGAATATAACCTGAAGCGACATTACGACACTGAGCACAAAGCTAAATTTGACTGTCTTGAAGGAGAAATACGGAAAAGGAAAATTTCCACTTTGAAATCGTCATTACAAAATCAACAAAACATATTTAAGGTTGTGGCAGACAACAGCGAATCGAATGTTCGGGCCAGTTACAGGGTAGCAGAGATTCTTGCAAAAAGTGGACGTCCGTTTACCGATAGTGAATTAGTAAAAGAGTGTGTCTTAGCTATCGCAGAAGAAATATGCCCAGAGCAGAAAAAAATGTTTGAAAGTCTTAGTCTCTCTGCAAGAACTTGCACCCGACGTACTGAAGACTTGGGTGCTAATTTGTGTGAACAACTCAGGGATAAGGCGCAGTCTTTCGACTGTTTCTCTTTAGCGATGGATGAAAGTACGGACGTGTCGGATACAGCACAGCTACTCATATTTGTACGCGGCATTGACGAAAACTTTACTGTTTACGAAGAGCTTGTGAAAATGTGCAGTTTGAAAGGTACAACTACGGGAGAAGATTTATTTCACCATGTGGAACAAGCTCTGGATTCATTGCAATTAAGCTGGGAAAAGTTAACAAGTGTCACTACCGATGGAGGCAAGAACATGAGCGGTCAAAACAAAGGTGTTGTTGGGAGAATCATCAGCAAAGTGAAAGATTCTGGATCTACTGTGCCATTGATTTTTCACTGTATTGTCCATCAAGAGGCATTGTGCTCCAAAGTTATATCCTGGAAAGAAATAATGGATACTGTAACATCCACTGTTAATTTTATAAGAAGAAATGGGCTCACACACCGTCAGTTCCAAAAGTTTTTGGAAGATCTGGAAGCTGAACATGGTGACGTGGTTTACTACTGTGAAGTGAGGTGGCTCAGTCGAGGTGCCGTTTTGGAACGGTTTTTTGATTTGAGGAAAGAAATTGGCAACTTCATGGAGATGAAAGGAAAGCCAGTAGAAGAGCTTACTAACAAACAGTGGATTATCGATCTTGGTTTTTTGACTGATTTGACTAAGGAACTGAATCAGCTCAACAAACGCTTGCAGGGAAAAAATAAATTGATTTGCGATATGTATACAGATGTAAAGTCATTTGAAATGAAACTGAAACTGTTTATCAAGCATATTGATGAAAAAAAGCTTGACCATTTTCCTAATTGCAAGAAAGCCGTGGAAGAAGCTGGAGATAATTTTGTGTGGCAAAATATTACAATGAGAAACGTGTTAACACAACTACAAACTGAGTTTGTAAATCGATTCACCGACTTTAAAAAGAGCTCCCTTAACATGGAAATATTCCAAAACCCTTTTGCAATTGATATTAGTGAGGTACCAAGCAATTTGCAAATGAACATAGTAGATTTGCAAAGTAATAGCACACTTAAAACGGCATTTAAGGAAAGCACTGACTTGATACAGTTCTACGGAGGTTTGAGTTCTGAAAACTTCAAAGAATTGAAAAAGTTTGCTCAGCAGATAATAACTATGTTTGGTAGTACATATTTGTGTAAGCAGACTTTTTCAATTCTCAACTACCGCAAAAATAAGAATTGTTCGCGGTTAACGGATGAACATTTAGACGCGATACTGCGCGTGTCTACTACTAAAATGAAAGCAGACGTTAAAAAACTTGCAAGTCAAATGCAGCCTCAAAAATCTCACTAGTACTTACTTTTATGTTAGTATAGTAGTTCAATTAAAAAAGACATAATTGTATGAATATATATGCGTTTTATTTCAAATATTAAAAATATAAATATAAGTGCGGCCCGCACTGATACTCTGGCAACATATGTGGCCCGGCTATAGCATAAGGTTGCCGACCCTGGTATAGATTAAACTAATTAATTCGTTTTGTATATTATGCCCTAGATAATGAGGCATTCGGTGCTCAGCGGCTTGGATGCGAGCAATGTGCTCTAAAAGAATGTTATCAAAATTAGACATAGTCTCTACTAACTTTAAAAAAATTCCATTATTTGGATCATATAATTTTTCGCTAGTTCCCCTTAAATAATATTAATAATAATAATAATATATTCATTTATTTCGGGCAAGCCCATATTTGATTAGTAACAATGACCTTATTGCATATGGTTAGTAAAATTAAAATTATAAATTCGACATTATCTATCAATTAAAATTACAATCAAAATTACAATAAAAATTACGATCACAATTACAATTAAAATTATAATAAAAATTACTATCAAAATTACAATTAATTATTACGATCAAAATTACAATTATTATTACGATCAAAATTACAATTAAAATTACGATCAAAATCACGATCACAATTACAATTAAAATTATAATAAAAATTACAATCAAAATTACAATTATTACTACGATCAAAATTACAATTAAAATTACTATCAAACTACTCTGTCTCTAATCAACTAAACTGAGGCTTTTCAAATTAATAATAATAATAATAACAATAATAACAATAAGATACGTGATTTAAGCTACAATAATAATAATAATAACGTAGGGAAGTGACGACCCCATCGCCCGCTGGTGGGGCATTTAATGCCCCTTGACTGCCATAAATGCCCCATCAGTGCAGTCAGTCTCCCTCAGGGCAGCTTGTGGCGAGCTGTCGGTGAGTTGCGTCACCGAGGGTACCGATGTGCTTCAGGGGGGCGTATGCCACCCGCCTCTGTCTTGCCTTAGCCAGCCGGACAGAGTGAAGTCGCAAGAGCAAATGCTCGAAGGGTGGAAGTGTAATAATGTCATAACGCCGACGGCGTCTCGATCGCTGTCGCAGACACACCTCTCTACACCCTTAGCCGTTCACACCAATGTTGCTCTCTTCGCACCAATATTGGTCTGCTTTTTGGGGTGCCCATTTAGTGAGCGGCGAGTCACCACCTGCCATATTTAAATCAATTAGGAGGCTTTGAGAAGGCAGGTGACCGGAGTCTCTTCCACAGCCCGGTTTTCATTACCACCTAAATCGAAATGCAATAGGCCACAAACGTTTTGACCACTAATGACAATAGTTTCTGTGCATCTAAACTGGGTATAGTTTTTGGCTGCATTTTTCATGGTGCAGATAGAGATTAAACCCAGTTGGTACACTCCACGCACACTCATTAAATTTGGCTTAAATGGCCTCTACGCGTTGGATCTGTATCCCCGCGCACGCCTTATAAAGGACCGTGTCTTCAAAGACACGTGATGTAAGCTATAATAACAATATAATTTATACATTTAGTGGCTATAAGCTAAATTTCGGCCGGCTAAATATTTTATCATTTGTATTATTCTCTTCAAAACGGCCGTCCACCTTTTCTTCTCCCAGCCTATTTGGACTTGATTTAGACAGTCTTTTCATGCCTTTCTATGTTTCTAGATAAATGTCCCCAGTCTTTGTATCCAATCTGACCATTAAAAGCATTCGTACTAATATTAAATAACTTGCAATAAAAACAAAACACGGTATCCGTAGAAATGGAATAAACTAGCCAATCGCGTCGTATGAATTCATTGTTTTTTAACTTTTTAGTGTAATATTTTTCTGTAAATGATCTGTTATTATCGTCTAAAGGATACGTAGATTTCTGAATCTGAATGGGTCCAGTTCCTATTAAGAATGATCTTAAATTATCAGGTATTACTTGAGGCCAGAGAGCGGGATCGTTAGCAATTTTTTCAGAAAATGGTACATTCGATGAAACTTTAAATTTTTCGTTTAATTCACTTGAAGTAAACGAACTGGTACTAGCTTGATTTGTGACTTCCTGGATAGAAATTACTTCTTGTACAGTTGGTTTCTGTTTTGATGATTCATCTGGTGTTGATGAAGACGTACCTAAAAAATCAAGAGTCAGTCAAAAAATTGCATAGCCAATCATTTTCACTCGATTAATGTCAACCAGCTGTTAATAAGTATTAGTTTAATACATAACGCCTGCAATTAGAATCGCCAAAAACACGATCTCGTTTAATTTCGGATTATTCGGAATAAGCCGTTAAGATTCAAGGTGAAACATAGGTACATTTTTGGATTAACTTTACTCAATATGTTAAAAAACGAGAACCCGTGACTTTCGTATCTCTGGCTCTCTTCTGAAGTTTAGAATCTACTGCACCATCATGTGAACTTACCAGCTCTAAAAAAACGTCGATTGGAGAAGTCAGCATTTTATTTTTTTCTTCTTTCTCTAATTTCCTTTTCCTATTTTGAGAACCTGATAGTTTCTTTTTACCATCCTTTGATTCAGACATCTACAATCGAAGAAATCACTAAGAAGGTATTTGCTTTACACTATCACGCCTATATCCTCAAAGGGGTAGGCATTAGTTAGGCGCATTAGAATTACTAGGTACGTATGTAGGTACCTAAGTAGAATCTAATTTAAGTCAGAAAATGATTAAATATATATATATATATATATATCTTCGGATATTCACATATCATTTGAAAGGTGGTTTAACGCGCTTTCATTAAAAATAAATAGGCTATACCTAATTCACCTACTAATTCTTATCTGACTTAAGTTATTTTCTACTATTATAAGTTCTTATTAACAACTGAGCTGGTACGTACCAAAACTTAATACCACTTATTCCTTTATTTATAAAATTTTCTTACAAACTTACCTTGACAAGTTTAGCTCCCGTAAGATTTTTATAAAAACCAGTAAGTAGGTACCCAGTTAAAGCACCTATGTAGTTAATAGTCACCGCATCACAGTTAAACTTATTTTAAAACTTATTTGACAAAATAATGTACAGGTAGATATGTAGTTAAGTTAAATAATAATTAGTTTAAAGTAACTAAATACATAGGTAATTCGCTAGATTTCTATTTTAATGCTTGCGATCTTCACTCCACGGCTGTTGCAAAATTATTGAACTAAATTAATAAGTGCAGGCGGCATCCTTGCCGAATAGGTACGTGTTGGACAAGTTTGAACCGTAAAGTGTGAGACATAAAAGTACAAATTACTTGCATAATGCGAAAAGTATGGCACGTGCCGAAAGGCGCCGCATGCGCTATCCGGCGTCTTTGAATTGGTGAAACATATAGTTGCTGCCTGGTACTCTCGTAAAGCCATGAGATAAAGTCTAAATTCAGATGATTTAATTATAATACTTGCTACCTATGTATGTATGTATGTACGAACATCATAATATACTATTTACGCCCGTGGCTCCGCTCGCGTTGTAGGAATTTTGTGTGGTCGGCACCTCGGCGCCCGGATTCCCCGCACCCCCTGAACCCCCGGGTAAAGACGGCCCTGATAATTAGTTTACAACACGTGATCCTAAACATGCAGTTTTGTTTTGTATAACTATTTGGGTGCATAATTTGTTGATATAGGTACGTGTGAAGAAGAGATATTTGAGATTTCTAAAAATGATCCCATGACTAGTAAACTGGGCAAATGAGAGTCCAGTGAATGGGACACTTAGTACAGTAGTAAGAATTTTTATACCTTGCCACTAAGTCACTATGCCACAAAGTATTGCCATAGTTAAATTAAGGTAACATTGGTATCAGTGAGTTCGACTTATATTCTGTATTAACAAATGAAATTATTACGATGTAGCGCCATCTGTCCAGTGCTGTCGTCTTAAATAATGTAATAAGTTCAATTCATCATCTACTGTTTGTTTGATTAAATCCTTTTTTAAGCTTACGAAAAATAAATGTGTTTATCATAGTAAATAAGATGATTTCTTGTAATAAAATTCAGTATTTCCTAAATTTCAGACAAATATTATGACTTAGCTATTTCTAAGGGAACGTTTAGTAGATGTTTCCTTGGACTTTTTAAATCATAGACATTGCAACAAGGAGTATGCAATCTATTAATTATTTATTGATCTATGACATTGGTGCGACATGATTATAACAATTTTATGAATAAGGCATATTTTATGAATCTCATCAGCTATAATACAATCAAAATAATAAAATCAAATGTACGTCATTTTACACTTTTGTTGCCATATTTTTAAATAAGATATTGATAAATTTAAAAATACTCTTATTTACCAAAATGTTATTTTTATATTTACTAATAAGATAATTTGTGAAACAACAGGTTGTTTTATTGATACCTTAATATAGTAAGTTTTTGTATGAAAATAATCTAAACAACTTTAGAGGATAAAAAACTGAAATGTGTAGTTCCATAATGATAATGAAACTTTGACAGGCTGTGGAGGTGTCATGATTAGACAGTGTGGTCACAGCAGTGTTTTCTAATTTGAAGACCCAGGGTCGATCCTGTCATGTAGCAAATATATAGAGCGTATACATTCATGAAAGGCCGGCAACGCGCTGATGATACCTCTGGTGTTGTTTGTGCTATGGGCGGCGGTGATCACTTACCATCAGGTGACCCGTTGGCTCGTTTGCCTGCTATAAAATAAAAAAAAAAAAAAAATATTTCATATGTGCATTTATCTGATGCTATAAAAGTGAAAGATCATTGCAAGAAAACCTGGGATGAAATTTAAAAAACATGAATTTGATCTCTACACTTGGTTACTGTGGTTGACTAATATCTAATTGCCACAAAATAGGGTATGCTCGCACCTCTTAGTGGCATTGGTTGAATTGTGATGCTAATCCTGTATTAAGACATTTACTCTACTACATTGACTAACCTTCTCAACTTCATATCTATACATATAATAAGACAGTAAAAATATTTTGTCTGTACATTTAGTATTTTTGACTGAAATGGATAGAGGGGCACTTAAATAGATTATTAGAAAGCAAAAAAATTTTTTTGGAATTTTTTGTCTGTCTGTCTGTATGTATGTTCACGTTTATCTCCGAAAGTACTGAACCGATTTGCTTGAAACTTTCACTATTTGCTTTGTTTTAACTCAGAATAATATCTAAACAGAATTTGTTTCATCAAAATCGGTTCATTAAAAAAAAAGTTATCGTCATTTTAATGAAATCAAATAAATAAAACTGGAGTGTCATCTGTGAAAATTGAAGTGAAATTTTAATCAAAAGTACTGTGAAAATAGTCTTTGTGGAAAAGCTCATTGTTTTGTGCCATACTATACATACATACATACTAATATTATAAATGCGAAAGTAACTCTGTCTGTCTGTTCCGCTTTCACACCAAAACTACTGAACCGATTTAAATGAAATTTGGTGCACAGATAGTCTGGAGCCTGAGAAAGGACATAGGCTAGTTTTTCATGCAACAAAGGTTGTAAAGGGTTGTAAAAGGTTGAAAGGAGGGATTATTGGTTGTATGGAAATATTGTTAAAACTACTGAACCGATTTAAATGAAATTTGGTACACAGATAGTCTAGAGGCTGAGAAAGGACATAGGCTACCTTTTAAAGCAGAAAAGGGTTGTAAAAGGTTGAAAGGAGGGGGTGAAAGGTTGTATGGCAGTATTGTTAAAACATATCCTTCCTGTGGGAAATTCGAATATAACGCGGGCGAAGCCGCGGGCGGAAAGCTAGTAGTCCTATATAATGATGAAATTAAATGAATTTGTCACTTCTCTCCTCATTCCTGTTTGTTATAAGAATCTACACCAGTTTCCTAAAGTGGTCTATATCAACCCCCTATGGGTCTATGACTACCTGCAAGGGGTCTATGTCAGCAAAACAAAAATTTAGGGGTCCACGATAATGGATCTCAACATACACTGATCGTATCTATTTACTTATATTATACTACATATCTTCTATACATATAATAAGACAGTAAAAATATTTTGTCTGTACATTTAGTATTTTTGACTGAAATGGATAGAGGGGCACTTAAATAGATTATTAGAAAGCAAAAAAAATTTTTTGGAATTTTTTGTCTGTCTGTCTGTCTGTATGTTTGTTCACGTTTATCTCCGAAAGTACTGAACCGATTTGCTTGAAACTTTCACTATTTGCTTTGTTTTAACTCAGAATAATATCTAAACTTTGTTTCATCAAAATCGGTTCATTAAAAAAAAAGTTATCGTCATTTTAATGAACTCAAGGCATGATAATATTGCGAATTATAATGTACACCATTCTTACATAAGTTACATGGGAAATTTAAAATCTAAAGACAATTCATCATCATGATACAATACATACATAAGATAACGTCTTTATCCCCTGCGGGGTAGACAGAGCCAGAGCCACAGGTTATAAGACCCCAAAGGCCACGTTTAGCATGTTCGTTGGCAGTGAGATGGAACAGGGAACCAAAATACGATGAAACGAAACCAGTTTTTATCAAAATAATATGATAAATGCGAAAGTTTGTTTGTTTATTACCTCTTCACGCTTAATCTATACATATAATAGAACAGAAAAAATATTTAAGTGTAAATCAGTTTCATTACGCATGTTAGTTTTTTCATAAATCACTAGATATTTTAATTGGTAAAATCGTATATTAATATGATTTGTGTATCAATAACATTCAACTCGAAATTTACGCAGACGAAGTCGCGGGCAACAGCTAGTCTAATATAAAGACAAATTATTTATAAAAGTACCTATGAAATAAAAAAAATATAAATGTTTATAAAATTTTGTAAGTTGTCGGATGTAGACATTCAATATCAGGTAAGTAGTACTCCCAAAACGAAAAACATGGCCCAAGGGTCTATGATATGACTCTAAGCCAGCGGTCGGCAAATGGTGGTCCATGGACCACTGGTGGTCCGTGGCATTTTTCAGGTGGTCCACAAAAAAATTTCTGGTTAAATAAAAAATAAATTTCACTTAACTCATGTTGTAATGTAAAATACAACAGGAATATAATATTTTTTTACATATCCATATCAATAACTATTGTCGCTTTCAAAATTGCAATTTAATTTATTTTTATAATTCGATATTGCTGCAAGATATCTATTATTTAATAGTAAATTAAAAATGTAAAAGATAAGGTAACTGCTGAGAGCGATTAGTTAGGTCTGTCGCATATATGCGTACATAAGCACTTTAAGTCCAAAATACGATTACGCCTGGAAAAAAGGAATGATATACTTATCAAAACGCAGTAGTCAATTAGTCATCAGTCGATCGCATTGTAATTCGGTAGCTGCAGAGACTATATAGCCAATTGACTGCGCTAGCGGGGGAAATCTTCTCACGGAGCATACGCTAAATCGAGCGTATGTCACGATTTTGCCTTCAGTGTGATTCTAGCTGCCACCCGTGTCACGAGTTAACGTAAATTGCTTTTAAAAGGGAGAAGATATCGGAAAAATGCCTAGTTGTGCTATTAAATGGTGTGGCAAATCGACTACTAATACAAATTACAAAAATTATTGAATAACCTTCCACAGGTAAGTAGTATTTACATAAAATGTATCTAAATATTTTTGAATAAAAATAATAAATTTAGACAGACATCAAAATGACACGCGTTGATGTCTTTATTGCCCTCTCTGTCTTTCCTGTGCCTAATCGTCTCTATACCGGTGTCTCGTTCTTTTTACGTAGTGTTTGGCATGCATTTACCACGATTTATCGATAATTTTACATCACATATATTTATTCGTACCTTTAGGTTAGTGTAAATTAAATGAAGGTTACTGCTTTTATTGATTCAACGCTTATTTTAATGTTTATTATATTACAAATAATAATATATATTATAATATAATTAATTATTATGATAATATTACCTATATTGTTATTAACGAACCTTACCCAAATATTTTTTCAGATTCCCAAATGACATAGAACTTAAGGAAATATGGATGAATTCTACAGGGAGAGAGAGCTTCTTTCCGTCTAAACATAGTGTCATATGTTCACGACATTTTAAATCCGACTGTTTCGAGCAGTTGAAAAACCGTCGACGACTTTTTGCCTCAGCAATTCCTACATTATGTTTACCCCTTTTGGTAACTCTTTTAACACATACTAATTCTATTGTTTACTATACATTTAATTATGAACACAGTAACTATAACATTACTATAAGTTTTTATTTTCTTTAACGGCCAATTATAATTGTACTTCACTTTTAGATTCCGACTCGTGAACTGAAGGTTTTGAATGATGGCTACAGGCTATTGGTTCTTGTCTTAAGTGTTTATAATATTTTATTGTTTTCGTTTGCGAACAAACGTTTTTTATGGGTAATAATATGGGTAATAATATTATCATAAACACAATGTTATAAATACATAGTTACCAGTACAAAACAATTTCGTTTTAGAATACTGGGAATTATGTATATTTTATCCTACGTAGTAATTAACAGTTTAGCTCTTAGCTTTTAGGGTTCCGTAGACAAATGGCAAATGGTCTGTCTGTCTATCTGTCCGTCATCGCATCGCATGTCACAGTTTTGTTCCGTAACTATAAGAGCTATACTATCGTTAAAAATGATATCGAGGTTTTTAAAATATTTTTTTTCTAAACCGAATAGTTTGCGCGAAAGATGCTTTCAAATATGCCCCCCCCCTTCCCCCTCAATTAATGGTACGGAACATTTTGTGCTTGTCTTCGACACGCTCTTAGCCGGTTTTTGGTACTTTACTAATAGGAAAAAAATTTCTAACTTTTCGATTGCAAAATTTCAAAGCAATCGTTCCAGTAGTTACGACGTGAAAGCGTAACAAACAAACTCAATTTCTTATTTTAGTTATAAGTACTTGTATTTACATTTTTAGTTTTAAAAATGTTTTTTTTTACCTAAATTTAATATTTTTTTGTTAATATAATAATTTTTTATTAATTTATTATTTTGTTTTATTATGAAACAAGTTTCCTCACAATAAATTGCGTTTATCGATATTCGATAAATTTATTGTCTTAGGTCTCCCTAAAAAATACATGTAATTGTTGTAACCAATCAGAATCGTCGCCCCCCGCACCGCAAGTCCGTGAGTTGCGTTTCTAAGGGAAATGAATGTACGCGCTCTCCACTGGCTATGTCCTTCGTGGGTAGCTGTTTGTACTTGCATTGTGATTTACTGCGTTTTTGTATCCTTATTGTTTTGTTTTATTTAAAACCTAACGTTAAACTTTATTAGTTTTATTGTGGGTAAGCAAGCATTTATAATTTTTTTTATTATGGCCGGTGTAATATGTTTCGGGCATTTTTAAGAAAAGAAAAAGAAATATTGCGCATAAATAAATTCCTTTTAAATTTTACTTTACTAGCGTCATTTTATATTTAAATCTGTTTTAAATTTAAACTAATTTTACTATGCAATGTGTATTAATTATTAATACTATTAAATGATAATTGATAACTAATATTATACAGAAATGCATGCTGCATGCTTTTCTTGCTTACGCCAATGTTTTGGTGGTGTTAAGAATGTAAATAAACATTTCACCCAGCGTATAAATTAATTAGCCAAAGCCATTTATAGAAACATATCTATATAAAACAACAAAAAATAAAAAATAGTAGCAATTTGCACCGAAATATACGTATATTAATTAGTTATTAATTAATCGTATTTTAAAAGTAAGTAATTATAATTTTTGCGGTCGTAGGATCAATAAGTAATAAAAATGGGCGAAAAAAAACAACAAACACTTTTAAATTTTTTTGGTACCACAACCACTCCACGTAAACGGCAATCGACAGACGAATCAATGCAACTATTAGAAGAGGAAGAGGCTCCATCATCATCATCATGTACAAGTAAGGAAGTAGCCACAGCGGAAGTTCGAAAAAAGAAGAAAATTGTAGTTGCAAGACAATATGACAGTAATTACTTGAAATACGGTTTTATACAAGAACCTAAAAGTGAACCTAAACCTCGACCATTATGTGTAGTGTGTAGTACGAGTTTATCCAATCATTCAATGAAACCAAGTAAACTCGTTAGTCATTTAAGAACCAATCATCCAGATTTGGTTAATAAGCCAATTGAATATTTTCAAAGGTTGCGAGACGACTTACAAAAAAAATAAGTTCATTTAAAAAGATGACAATTCAAGATAAGTCTTTGTTAAGGGTCTCTTATTTAATGGCACTTCAAATAGGAAAATCAAAAAAACCATATACAATTGGAGAGGAACTGATTAAGCCTTGTATTTTACAGGCTTGTGAGGAGATTTTAGGAAATAAAGCTGCTCAAAAAATGAAAGTAATTCCAATGTCTGCTAGAACTGTAAAACGTAGAATTGAAGAATTGGCCGAAGATGTTGAAGCTCAAGTGGTAGAAATGGTTAAAAATGCAACATTTTATGGAATTCAACTCGACGAGTCAACCGATATAACAAACAAAGCTATTCTCCTTTGCTTTGTGAGATACACTACAGAAGAATGTTTAAAAGAAGAATTTTTATGTTCCCTTGAATTGCCGGGTAGAACTACTGCATGCCAAGTTTTTGAGGCACTGAATGATTATTTTCTGAAACACCAAATTGATTGGGGAAAATGTGTGGGAATATGTACGGACGGTGCTGCAAGTATGACCGGGCATCGATCAGGAGTTGTTAAAAGAATAAAGGAGGTTGGTCACAAAGATATCAATTTTACTCATTGCATCATACACCGTGAACAACTTGCTGCAAAAAGATTATGTCCGGAATTTTATGAAGTACTATCTGAAGTAATTAAAGTAGTGAATGAAATTCGGCACAAAGCCCTCAACTCTCGATTATTTGAATCACTGTGTGATGAGATGGGTTCGCAACATAAACATCTCCTACTTCACGCTGAGGTGCGTTGGTTATCAAGGGGCAAAGTTTTAACTCGACTGTTTAATATGCGACAGGAAACAACATTATTTTTTCAACAACAAAATAACCATAAATTCCTAGCTTTATTTTCTAATAATGACTGGGTAGCAAAACTTGCCTACTTGGCAGATATTTTTGCGTTGTTAAACGAACTAACTGTATCTATTCAGGGCCAGCTATCAGATGTGTTCAATTTGCGAAGTAAAATGGACGCATTTCAGAGGAAAATATTGTTGTGGCAAACGCTATTAAAAAACAAAGACTTGCAAATGTTTCCAAATTTAGATGAATATATGAAAGAAAATGATGTCAACCGAGAGATAATTGTTCTGGTTCAGCGACACTTGCAGTCACTCAAAGAATCTTTCGAGCGTTACTATCCGGAAGAAGAAGATCCAAGAAAAGGAAATATGTGGATAGCAGATCCATTTTCTTCGAGTATTGAAGAGGCCAATTTAAATTTGAAAGAAAAAGAAAGTTTGATTGAATTATCATCCGATGATATTCTCAAACTTCGATTTAAATCATCGGCAAAAAGATAATTTTTGGCTTTCAGTAAAAACGGAATACCCGCTATTATGTGAAAAAGCATTAAAAATTTTGACACCATTCACAACAACATATTTATGTGAAAAAACTTTTTCTAGTGTAACAGCCCTTAAAAATAAATACAGATCACGACTTGAAATAGAAGCTCCTTTGCGTGTTGCGGTCACATCATTAGACCCGAGAATTTCTAAAATAATATCAAATCAAGAGCAACACAAGTCACACTAATTTCCAATAATATTTTATTACTCTTATTTGGTTTTGTCCATCAATTTTTTCCCTTTGTTTTCTTACTTTACTTTGATGTTTACATAATTTATAAAGAAATATATATGTATGTTGCGTTTTAAAACAATTTTGTTTAGAGTTTTATTAATTTTTCCTGGCCTTTTTATTGACAATAAATTTTCTTTTTCATCAAATATTTATTTATATTATAAATATAATAGAAAATAGAATATATTTTTCTGATATTTAGATCGAATTTATTTTATTTTTTTAAAACCTATGAAGATGGTCCATGAAATTTTTTTTTCCGAAGTTAGTGGTCCGCAATATTTGAAATATTGCCGACCGCTGCTCTAGAGCTACTAGCATATTTATCAACACAAGTATTATAAAGAAAAACACTTAGTGACTAATATCTTGTACCTTTTTACAGGTCAGTTGTAATGCAATTCTGTTTTTGATGTATGGAGAAACTGCCCACCTGATGATAAATGGTTACAGTTACATACTGTTACATAAAATGAAATCTGATAAATATTTAGTAATTTCACTGCCCTTCACATTGGTACAACAATATGAAAACTATTATTTTGCGGCAGAAATAGGAAAGATGGAGGTACCCAAGCAGTACCCTGGTGAAGTCTCAAAGTGCTGAAATGGAAACATGTTATAGATTGTATGTAAACATATGATAAATAAAAGATACCTATAATACAGGTATACAACATAGAATAAAACCACAATATATGTTTATAGTGATCTTAATTTATTAAATATAGCAAAAAGTTGTAAGATGTTATCATTTTTTATTTTTGTTCTGTGGATTTCTTCCCGTATTCCCTCCACCACGTGACAGGGGCGCTGGTCTACCACGGTTGCCAAAAGCACCTCTAGTACCTCCGCGCCCTGTCCTCATATTCTGCCCACCTCGACCTTTAGATACCTCGGTCCTACCTCTCGCTTTAACTTGTGTTTCTTCTTTAACCATATCTATGACTTCGTCAGGTATTCTCAAATATTTGATTGTACTACCTCTTATGTAGCATTCGGGCATCCTCCAAAACTTGTCGCCGTCTCTGGATGTGCAAATCACTTCTCGTAAATTGATATTCATCCAATTATCGCAGCTAACCAAATGACCGTTGTATGTTTCACCATTTTTTAACTCCACCAGCATAGGGTGGTTTTGAGCTGTGCGCAGTAATGACAAAGGTAACATTTTTGTTTGTTTTACAATAAACGGATTTGTTTGTTTGTTTACCCAGCAATTTGAGGTTATACTATAAATACAATCAATACTTTATTGAGTTTAATTAGAATATTATGATATATAATTAGGACACTTTGTTTATGAATGAGTACTGAAACTACGTGTCGTACAATAAACTGTGTAATTTAGTACTAAAATTATAATAAGTATAACCTTTCACAGAAACCCACCATTGGCATTTTTGAATTTGTCGGAAAGTCAATGTCAAAATTTAACTTTTATTTGGTAGACGAATGGAACCAAAGAAAAATATTTCATACAGCCACTTTGCTTTTTATATATGTATATTTAACTGTACCTATTATAATAACCTTTTGTTACTTGTATAATACATTATTACTAGTTTTTAAATGATTGTATGCGCGTGTCCTGCGGTTGTTCTTTTTTTTTTAGTTGTGCTAATTTACACGGGTACCTGTTTTTGGTAATTTGTATCCTTCTGTGGCTTAAGGGTAGTCATACTCTCATTAAAATCTCTTCGGCAGTGTCGTGTGAGGCGGGTCGTTACGTTCCCTAAAACATGGTTGAGCGAAGCGATGGCTGGTTCATGCGTCATGCTCGTGAACGGGTGCTGCCAGCGGAGATGAGTCTGCTCTTTGCTATACTGGGTACTACTCGTATTTATTATAATTTTAATTTAACTTTAATATATTCTTTTAAAACTGTATGACACGGCATTCCTAATATAGGCATGTTTTCAAAATAAATTTTTATTAATTATACTATGTAATGGAAAGTGACTTCATGAATTATCAATATTGAAGTCATTTTCCAAATTGACGACTCTGTATCTATTTAATACAGGGAAAAAAAAACAGCCCTTGCTGAGTTTCTTGCCGGTTCTTCTCAGTACAAGGTCTCCCGCCGTAGATTTGCGAACCGATGGCGTAGCTTTTCGACATTCACAAGTGCTTGTAACAGCCCAGACTGAATAAATGATTTTAAATTTGAATTTGAATTTACTCTATAGGTAAGACAGAGAGTGACTCTCTGTCGATTTAGGGAATCGCTTTTAAAGTAAAAGATTGAAATAAAAACCAGATGGACGTTGTTTTAAGTATTTTAATAAATAACTCAAGCTCACAACAGCGAGCTGACTATATAAATGAATCACACCACATTTTTGTTTCTAAGACTAATAGTTTTTTAATTATTTTTATTTTTATGATATAGACCTTTTCGTTACGGTTCACTTTTTGAACCTGGTACCCGTATGTTTCGGCGCGATTTTAAAGACGTTTTACGTAAAAAAAAAATACCGTTAGCAGTCCGGGAGTGCCGGCAGAAGTGAAAACTTCAATATTAACGTTGTGTTTAATCATAAGTACAAAAGTACTATCATTTATGAGGTAGAATACAATGTTTATTTATTGCGCTATCGTACACAAATATGACAGACATTCGCGCAAGCGCCCTGTGCCGCTTAAACGGAGCAGCACACTCAGGCATGGTAGAAATAGTGGGAGATACTAGTTCCTCTTCCCCTCGATCTTATGCTTTTTCGCATCACGTGACCCTGACGCGAGTTTGGAAGTTTTTACAAAAAGTACTCAGCGCCGCTAAAGAAGTTTTCACTTCAAAGAATATCTGTCGATAACGTCAATATCAATAAAATAATGTCAATAAATACGTCACGAACACCATTCTTGAACTGTAAATAGTTATATTTTGTGGAAACATGTAGAATAATGATGTGTTGGCTGCATGGAATTGTAATCCAAGGCCGTTAAACTTTAATAAAAAAAAATAATGTCAATGTCAATCGTTTCGGTCGGTGTTTTGCTTTTTTCAAATAATATTATAATACTTTTTTGAATCAATTTTAATGTTTTATACAGTGCAAGCGCACTCATTCCATTTAATCTCACTGTAATATTTCAACTGCATCGAGGTGTTTGACCTTCGTAAGTCTAGTTGGAAAAAGGTTAAATACGTCGGGTAAAAACAAGTAGTAAGTCTTATCACATGGCGACGATTTTAATGTTTTCATTGTTAATAGCCGAGTTAGAACAGTCATTAATTTTTTATTAACTGCACGCTTTTTAATAATGTTTTATTGACTTTAATACACATTAAGAATCGGAACTTTCTAAATAATCTGGTGCTGTGATCCTCGTTGTGTGCATTTGCCCATTTTTTGTGTGAGTCTCTCACAATACAATCGCTTTCTATTTAACAGTCATTATCTTACTTTCTCTTCAATAGTAAACATTAGACTGCCTATATAGTGCAATACTATTTGTAAGCTTTATTGTGGTTGTTTCAGTGGGGTCAAATGGTAGTGATTCCTGTGACATTTATGCCAATTTATGTAATATTTTGACTAAGCTGAAATCAATAAGTAGTATTTTAGTTGTATGTAGAACGAACATTCAATAAATGGATCACACTCAAATGATGTTTTGAATAATATGTAACATGCACATACTATAGGAGTAATGAAGTACATTAAGATTGAGAGTTTTTCTATAGTACTATTCATGTTTGGTCATTTCAGATTATTTAAAATAATACATTTCTTATGTGATGTTAATAAGTAAGATTAATTATTAATGATATGTAAAACACAATGGATAATAAAGTTGTGATAAAGGATCATCAACTGATCCAGTTAATGAAAAGAAAGACCTAATGTCTTCTAATATATAATAACTAACTATCACTATGACACAGCAATGCTTTTCTGTTGTGCATGCACATATAGTACCCACAACACTTGAAATAAGTCAATGTAGGCGAATCGGAAATTATGAGAACCACAGAAAAACCAGGTCCATTATAGCTCAAAATTTTTAATGACATGTCGTAATTTGGATGGCTCCCAAAACTGATGGCCATTGGAATGGAAACATCCTCCAATAGCAGGCATATGCAGTACACCATAGCTTTGGTAGATTCACAATTTAATGCAGATCACAGGAAGGTTCTAGATTCGTTCTAGGTTCTTGTACTTCTTGATATGGACATCTCGTCCAACTTAAATTTTGGCCAATTCATTGAGTCCTTGGCAAAGACTGCAGTTAAAAAACTTGGTATCCTCTCCAAGGTTAGGCGGTATTTCACACCAGGGCAGCTTCTAAACCGTTACCAAGCTCAAGTCCAATCGTGTATGGAATACTGCTGTCATCTTTGGGACGGTTTTGCCAAATACCAACTGGCTGCCTTGGATTCAATCGAGAAACGTGCTAGGAAGCTTATTGGTGACTCGCGTCTAGTAGAGGCTAACCTGCAGAGCCTCGATCACCGACGCAAGGTAGCCTCTATGGCCATCTTTTAACAGATGCATTTCAGAGAGTGTGCAATGGAATTGCACAATTTAATAACAGCATCCCCATTCCACCTCGGGGGAACTAGACGGCGATTGGCCTTATACCACCTATACGTACTAAGCGTTTCACTTCTACTTTCATAACGCGCATACCTTATTATATAAAAAAAAATGTTTGGACATCAAGACTGTTCAGTGTCGAAATCCTTGGGGGAGGCTTATATCCAACAGGAGGTGTCTATTGGTTGACATGATGATGACTAAACTTTACATGAAATGAATTACTAGTCTTCCCAGTTCTGACTTGTCTCTTGAATTTCCAGAGACCTACACAATGCCACAAGCAAGAAGAAAGACGCCATTCAGTGGGAAGGCAAAGAAACAGCAACTGCAGGCTAAGAAGCACAAAACCTTGCTTTTATCAAGTAAGTTCTAAAATTCTAATTAAATTGTACTTGTTATAAATCTAATTAAAATGTACAATGCTAATTTAGTTGAGATTGCTCAGAATCTAATGTAATATATATGTTTGGACACTTTGTTGGTTTATGTTTTGTAAGTCTGTTTAGTTTTATGTTTTATTGTAACTGTTTGTGTCCCAAACTAGAAAATAAATAAAAATATCAGGACTTAGTGTCTGAAGCACTGAACTACGAAAATAGCTTTTATTCCATAGGAAATAGAGGTCAACATGTAGGTATGTACTGATTTGCAATCTTGTGTACTACATGCAGAAACCCTAAGAGGCTTCTGTTATTCTGGCTATACCGTTTTTTTTTCGGGGGGAAATGCTCCTTATGCACCGCGACACTGCGCTGGCAAGGCGCGGTCGTGTGTGGGATTCTCCGGTCTGTGTAGACCGGTCTACCCATTAAAACCCCCCGGTGTCCTCCAAGCCCACATCGGGGCGCGTGGCGGGTTGCGCTTTCGCGATTCTACCGCCACACGTCCACGGGCTAACTCGACCTAGTTGGTCGAGTCATCGCCTAGAGGAGGGATTGCCTAGCTCTCCGAGGCTCACCTCCGACTTGTCCTTTGATATGGCCTCAGCGTAGGTGGCCCCCTTTGCAACCGCCTCTGGCTTAAGCGCTAGGACCACCGCAAGAGCACGCGAGGCCCTTTTTTTTTTTTTTTATAGCATAGGGCAGCAAACGAGCAAACGGATCACCTGATGGTAAGCGATAACCGTTGCCCATGGACACCCGCAACACCAGAGGAGTCACAGATGCGTTGCCGCCCTTTTAAAAGGGAATAGGGGGAATAGAGGGGAATAAGGGGGGTTGGGCCTCCGGTACCCTCACTCACTCGGCGAAACACAGCGCAAGCGCTATTTTACGCCGGTTTTCTGTGAGGCCCTGGGCACTTTGGGCACTCTAGGGGCCGCTTTTGATGGGGCTAACTTTGTGTCGGCCGTATTCACCGCCCTTTTGGCGGGTTTGCGGCCCCTCTTAACTACTTCGGTCCAGGGTTGATCCTGGACCGGAATCGACTTCTGAGCCTCAGAAGGCTTCTTCGTGACCTTTTTGACTCTCGCTGCCTTGGGCAGATTTGCCGGTGGGGCGAGAGTCGAGCCCGTTGACTGCTCCGGCGGTGGGCGTCCTTGGCAGAACAGGTACTCCCCTTATTACCTAAACTTTTTATCTATTATTATAAATATTTTTTCTCTTATGTGTGGATGAATATTGACTGTCAGTTTACTATTTTTATATAACTTTTATATTTGATTTTGAAATAACTATGATTTATATATGTACCTCATCAAATCCATTGTTGTTGCATTTGTATGCATAATAAGTAATTTCATACATTTATAATAATTCCTTTAATTCACTGAAACACTGTCTGTATCATCACCTTAATTAAAATATAGAAATATATTTCTTCAATAAATTAAGACAGTGACATTCTAATCGTACTCAAAGCTGTCATTGTGTAAAAAAAATGTGTATGTTTGTATATTTATGTATACTTTAACAAAACATTAGATTCTGTAAGCTAACATAATTTCATTTTTTTTAAATTAGACAACAAAGAGCGTCGGTGGCGCTGTGGTCTCGGCACTGGTCTGTGCGCCGCATAAAATCGGGAGGCCCGCGATCTAATCCCCGCCGTGTACCAATGTGTTTTTCGTTCCGAATTTCATATGTACATTTCTCCGATGCTCCTACGGTGAAGGAAAACATCGTGAGGAAACCTGCGTACATCTGAGAAGCGATTCAAAGATGTACGTAGTCAACCAACCGCACTGGGCCAGCGTGGTTGACTAAGGCCTAATCGCCCTAACATAGTTAGGGTAGGCTCGAGCCCCTCGGTGGGGACGTATATGAGCTGTGATGATGATGATGATGAGACAATCTTTGTCGGTTTTTTAGTAATGTTATTAGCAAAATATATTTTAAATGACTGTATATGTCATAATTAACAGAAATTAATTAATAAATACAAAATATTTCTTACATTTACACCAATTAGCGTAGTTCAAAGTAAGCTCTGTAAGGCTTGTGTTATGGAATCTAGGACATACATTTTTTTATATATATAATAACGATGGAAATATATATTAACAATCAGTACTAAGGTATAAATGCATCATTGCATTCATCACACAAATATCTGACCCGACTGGGATTCGAACCTGGGTCTTCAGAGATGTCGACACCTTAAATGTGTACTAACGGTACTGTACGGTAACGGTAACGGTACGGTGTACTAACCACTTGACCATGGAGGTCGCCATTGTACATTCTCTGTAATGTGAATATTCTGTCTTTGCAGCATCCTCTGGTTCAAGCACATACGATGTAGTGTCAGTGAACCACCAACCTAATCGCAGTAAAGGGGGTCGTGGCGAGTCTAATCGTTATGCACTCAAATTCTACAGAGAGAGTGACCAAGAAATGAAACTGAAGAAGGAGGAAGCACTGTAAGATTAGATTTTTTAACGAAACATTTCTCTCTATTTGATGTTGCTGATGCTGTGCTCCTGTTTTTCAAAGTGTGATTATTATTAATTTTTTTATTAATCAAGCAAACTTAACAGCATATATACATTTGTTTATAAAACTCATTTAAAAAGCATACATAGCCAATACATCCTATCATATATAATAAATTGCCTAGTAGTCTTAAGGAGCTGACATTAAATTATTTACAACAAAATTCACATCATTTTTAATTAATAAATGTTACTATACACTTATGGAGTTTCTAATCGATAATTTTTACAATTTATTTGACATATGCATACTAACTAAAAAAACAGTGTGTTTGTGGCTAATTCCATATATATATATATAGAAATTTTATGTCCCTAAAACAAACCTACATTCTTTTTCTATCTGTGTACCACACTCTCAGTTGTTTTGTCTTTAAATAATATACTCGTACATATAACGCGCTAACAGTGATTCTGTTCAAAATTTTGTGGCAGATTCTTGGTTACCTAGTGGTATTGAAGTGTAACCATTTCCTATTTTTTTATTGTGTTCAATCAAATATGATGGGACCTAAGATGCTACCTTGAGCCACTCCAGTTCTGATGAAATGGGGCAAGAGATTTTTTATTTCGTCTTTCCCAGAAAATCCCTTAACCCAGTGCCAGAGAAGGACTTGGAGGTGAACCCATCAGATTACTTCCCACCGGATGTATCTTTCCCCAAGCGACCACCGTGGGACTTCAAGATGACACCAGCACAGCTCGATGCGCAAGAGCAGCGGTATTTTAAGGTAGTTACAATTTACGTTAACTTACTTATACACACACGCCTTCCCTTAGAGTATTCGCTCCCATTCCTCAGCGGGCATGGCTGGAATGTGTCACATGGACCGCTACGGGGTGTAGAACCTCCCTAAATTTATTATAATAATGATTTATTTAATAACTTCTGTAGTCAATATTACATTTTTTTTAGCTTAATTTATATGTATACACGTATTATATAACTATGAACATACCTGAACTAGGATTAACCTGTATCTCAGGCTTGTAATTACAAAATAAAAATATGGGCACTTAAATCAAATGCATAATGTATAGTATATCTGTTTAATAACTAAATTTAAACAAACAAAGAAAGAGATAAAAATATAAATAAAAATACAAATTGTTTGGTAACTAGTAATAGTTTCTCTATATCGTCATACGACATAACTTGAAGTGCTTTCTTGAAGAAGTATTTTAGCTTTATGATATACATAGTTTGGCGTTTAATCTATTATATAGAAAAGGTCCCAGGAATACATAAAATCTGGCCTAGAAAGTATGCTTAAATCCTATATTTTGAGCACAAACAATATCCATTCCTCTTTTGTCAGAATATTTGGTGCTAAAGGGAATTGTTGAGAGCTTTTTAAATAGCAATTAGGTAAGTTTTGATACAGTGTTCTGGTTATTTATTATTCTAATGAATAGTAAAATAACGTTTACTTCTATTTTGTACTTTTAGGATTAGCAGAGGGCAGTATTCACTAACGTCGTTTCAACTATATTTTTGTTGTTCCAGAATTATGTGGACCAGTTGCAAAGTTCAGAACACTGGAAGGACATTTCCTACTTCGAGTTAAACCTCGAAACCTGGAGACAGCTCTGGAGGGTTCTGGAGATGTGCGACATATTGCTTCTCATCGCAGATGTTAGATACGCTGTAAGTTGAACAACTAACTTGACGGGGTTGGTGCAGCGGTCGAGTTTTTTTTTATTGCCGTACGTGGCAGACGAGCACCGGTACACCTGATGTGAATCGTTAACCGCTGCTAATGGACTTAAGCAATTCCTGGGGTGGACACAGCTCACGCCCCTTCCTTGAGGGGCGCCGTCGGTGGAGGAGATCGGGGGAGGTAGTGTAGCCTCCCCTGAGGAGGGCTCCCCTCTAGGCAGGGGAGCGGAGGCTGGGGGTTCCCGGAAGTCACTTGGCGTTCCCGGGGGCTCCCTACATGCCTGAGGAAGGCCATCCCTGAGGTTTTTAGTGGGTAGGCCTCCCCCTTCTGGGGAGGAGAGCCCCACCTAACTACCGGCTCTCCGCAGCCGGGGTATGCAATTCAATGCATTTTCCTCAGCGGAACAAAAAAAAAAAGGGTGGACACAGCTAAGGATTGATAAAATCAAGATGATTTTCGCTTTTTAGTACAACATAAGTGAATTAATCAAGTGTCACTGATAGTGATCAAAAATCTTCAAAAATTATGTTACGTAATACTTGAACGCTCCCTTATCTGACATCGCACCCTTAAAAAACAGGCAACTCTACCCGGACTATACTCTTTCACGTTACTCCCACAGGCGATGATGTTCCCACCATCCCTATACGACTACGTGGTGCGGGACCAGGGAAAGGACATGATCCTGGTGCTAAACAAAATCGATTTGGTCCCACCCTCGGTGGTGGCCGCCTGGCATGAATATTTCACCACTAACTTCCCCGGGTTGAAGGTGGTCTACTTCACGTCGTGTCCCGGTTATAATCTCCGCGGTGGGACTAAGGACAAAGCCGGTGAGTTTTGTTTTAACGGAAACTAGTTTAGACGACGCGTTGCACTACCGTGAGTGACAAATAAATATGAAATTTTAAGACTAACCCACTTTAAAAAGAAACCATAAATATTCCAAAATAGTTGCGGTCCAATATAACTTTTAAGATAAAATAGTTGCCGTCCAATACAACTTTTAAGATAAAATAGTTGCGGTCCAATACAACTTTTAAGATAAAATAGTTGCGGTCCAATATAACTTTTAAGATAAAATAGTTGCGGTCCAATATAACTTTTAAGATAAAATAGTTGCGGTCCAATACAACTTTTAAGATAAAATAGCTACGGTCCAATACAACTTTTAAGATAAAATAGTTGCGGTCCAATATAACTTTTAAGATAAAATAGTTGCGGTCCAATACAACTTTTAAGATAAAATAGTTGCGGTCCAATATAACTTTTAAGATAAAATAGTTGCGGTCCAATACAACTTTTAAGATAAAATAGTTGCGGTCCAATATAACTTTTAAGATAAAATAGTTGCGGTCCAATATAACTTTTAAGATAAAATAGTTGCGGTCCAATACAACTTTTAAGATAAAATAGTTGCGGTCCAATATAACTTTTAAGATAAAATAGTTGCGGTCCAATATAACTTTTAAGATAAAATAGTTGCGGTCCAATACAACTTTTAAGATAAAAGGGTTTAGGGCCACTTCTCGTAAATTCCCGTGAGTTTAAGTGGTTTTAAATCATTCCACAGATTTCCATTGTCACACGCAACGCGACGCCATTTGGGGATTTGTCTAATGTTTTACTGCAGTTCAGAGTACTTCAGTAAGTTATACTGGTGGGAGAAAAGTTGAGAAATTATTGAGATCCCAACTTATATTTACTTATTTATTTACTAACTTAAGATCTTAAGATACAAGAAACAGCGCAGTGCTATCTGTAGCATAGTGTGCGAATTAGAGCTCCTCAACTCTTATATACACATTTGGGTTGATGATGAAATAACCAAACTGGTGGTTTCGAATGATGTTTGTTTGCTATTTACACACTGATTAGACACTGATTATGCACTAAATTTAACTTATGAATATGACGATTTAAATATGAATTTTATCTCACATCTTGGAGACCAGTAGTTCGTAAGGCGGACGGAAGCCAAGAAGAAAGACGCAGTATATTTAATGATAAGTTAGACCGTCCGACGGTAGCGCCCTCTTTACAATATTTGAATGACTTCTTGCCCAAATAGCTCTAATAATGACAATTTCTGGTAGTTGATATAAATTGAGCATAGATGACTAGTATGAAAACATGAATATGAGAAATTAAAGTAATTACAAAAATATAAATGATGAATGATTTGGCATGAACACATAGCATACATCCTATTTATATTATAAACGAGAAAGTTTGTATGGATGGATGTATGTATGTTGCTACTACTATTTGTTGTACATTTTGTATTTGTAAAGTTGTAAACGTTGCTTTAAAAGACTATGAATTTCGCCAAAAAGGAGCCTTTAGTTTTTGCAGCCTGCATGTACATTTTAAGAGCAATACAAACCTGTTTTTATTACTCATGTTTAATTTATGAATTTGAAAATATTTTCAGAATTATGATTTATTTATTATTATTCTTTCTATTATTTTATTTATTTAGGACAACCAGCACAATATTTATCCCTATATAGTATAAAACAAAGTCGCTATCTGTCTGTCCGTATGTATGCTTAGATCTTTAAAACTACGCAACGGATTTTGATGCGTTTTTTTAATATTTGGGTTTTTATTTGTATTTGTGAGAGTGAGTGAGGAGGAGAGTGAGAGGTATTTGTGATTATGACAGATACCATCATGATTACTAACTGCTAGCACCGGATCCAGTCTTCGGATCCGACATATTGGCGCCGGATCCGGTAACCGTTTTGCCGGATATCCCTAAGTAAAATGTTCTATTTACAATATTTAAGGTACTTTCCCTCCATGTGGCGTGGCCGTGGGACGCCTTGTTGTATTTTGATTGATGAAGGTGTCTCTCTTGCCCTAGGCCTACAAGTTCGTCGGCGCAAAGGTAGACAGCGAATGTGTACAGAGGGAGCCACTAAAATATTGGAAGCGTGTAGAGGCATAGTGAGGGGGGAAGTGGATTTGTCAGCCTGGGACGCTAAAGTCAGGGAGGAGGCTCAGCTCGAGTTCAGTGAGGACGAGCAGGCTGAGGTTGGTGAGTGAAACGGGTTTTTCATTTGGTATTATTCTATATTGTGTTATCATAACTTTACTAGCTGATTTGGCAAACGTTGCCATATAAATTATTTTTAGGAAGCTACTAAAATTACTATTAAAAAATGGGGGTTGGTGATAGAAAGGTTGTCTGAACTTTTAATGCCACAATATGTAAAAATAATAGTACATTATGGTACAAGTGTGTAATGTTGGTGATTACCGCTGAGGCGCATTGAGGAGCCGAGGACGGTAATCATCTCAATACACACGTGTATCATACAACGTTTTTCAACACACTTCTGAATAAAATAATACTTAAATAAAAAACCATTTTCCTTTGAGTTTTCTGGTAGTAAACTTTCCATAACGTTCTGGCTTCACATCTTATATCGGGCGGTGTACAACATAAATGATTTTCTTCATAAATTGTATTTGTAGACATCTTAATTAATAACTAACTAAATAACTTCAAAAGAGAAAACGAGACGATTGTGAAAAATGTTTCGTAATGGCGGGAAAAATTAATTCAGTTTTCCTATGCGCGCGCATCGGCTATAGACTAATAAATGGGGTTTTTTTTGGGCCGTTCGCGGATAGCTTTTAGCGTAATTGTAAGCGTAACTCAACCAATAATATTAAAAAAAAAAACCATTACTCACTCCTGAATAATAGTAATGAAAAAGTCAAACTTTAATCATAAGTGTCATTATGTGCCTAATTGCCATGGGATTAGAGCCACTTTATGAGGAAGTGTGTTGAAAACAATATTGTTTATTCACCAACCACATCACCAAAACATCACATTCTGTAATTTACTTGGCTTACGGCCGTAATTACAGTTAGAACCAGCACACACGCTGAGTTTAAATGTTTAATTGTGTATTTGTATACCAAATAAACTATCTATTACTAGTAATAACAATCGTACTCAACAACTTTTGTCAAAACAGCAATATAACAGGATAACAGACAACAGTTTACAATAACAGTTATAGGAAAATAACACAACAGTGTAATTCGTTATTACAAAACAGTCTTTATTGCCGTTACTATCTATTTCTTTATCAGGTCACACAATCATAGAGAAACCAGACACCACGTTCTACAATCACGAGAAATATAAGAACGGAGTGTTGACAATAGGTTGTGTCGGACAACCGAACGTTGGGAAGTCTTCCCTAATGAACGCTATTATGGGGAAAAAGGTGGTCTCCGTGTCGAAGACTCCTGGCCATACGAAACATTTTCAAACTATATATTTGACGCCTCAGGTGAGTCTTTCTAAAAAGGAGACGTTTCTTTTTGGGCGCCATTTTTTATTATTTTTCTACACTTACTGTGGGATGCTTTTCTAATAGATCTCCCCCTCTAAGATAAAGTTACCAAAAAGAAAAAAAAAATATAAAAGCCTGCGAACTCTTAAAAAATAATATTTAAAGTGTCGAATATTGGATTCTTTCATAAAGCTTTTTTTATATTTATAGGTTTTTAAGAGCGAGCGCGCACTGGTGATTTTTTGTCACGGTGACTGTTTCGTCACTGTTGTCAAGTCCGTGAATATGTATGGAGTTGCGCGCATGTTACGACGTGACAATTGGTGACATTTGTGTACGCCGACAGGCACTGGCAACAAATATGTCACTCTCGTCATCAGTCGTTCGTACAAAGAACGACCGTCTTTTAGAAATCCATAGTTTTTTTTTTATGTGACGACGTGACGTGAGGGGGCAAACGAGCAGACGGATCACCTGATGGAAAGCAATTACCGCCGCCCATGAACGCCCGCAACACCAGAGGAGTCACAAGCGCGTTGCCGGCCTTTTAAATGGGAGTACGCTCTTTCCTTGAAAGTTTGGGTATCGTAACGGCTCGGAAACACTGCAGGCGACAATTCATTCCACAGTTTAGCTTGTGCGAGGCAGAAAATTTCTAGAGAAACGCACAGTGGTGGACTGCCAAGTATTGAGATGGTGAGGATGGAAGGTTTGTCGCGTGGAACGATGTCGGAAAGTAGCAGCAGGGATCAGTCCAAACAATTCCTCCGAGCACTCTCCGTAGTAAATGCGATAGAGTAAGCAGAGAGAAGCTACATCTCTACGCAATGCCAAGGGTCAAGCCGACTTGAAATTTCCTGGTGGTCGACGATGCGAATCGCTCTCCGTTGAATCCGGTCTAGAGGGAGAAGCTGGTATTGGGGCGCCCCTGCCCAAAGATGAAACAGTATTCCATATGAGGCCGGACCTGTGCCTTATAAAGTTGCAGACGGTGGGCCGGTGTGAAATACCGCCTCGATCTATTGAGCACACCAAGCTTCTTCGAGGCTAGTTTAGCCTTACCCTCTAAGTGACCACAGAACTGAACTACGCTCGATATGTCGACACCAAGAATCCCAATTTTGGCTGAGGCGGTTAAGGGAGTGCTCTCGAAACGAGGAGACACGACAAACGGGAGCTTTTTTGCAGTGAACGCGCAGACTTGAGTTCTTGACATGACATGACATGACAGTCGTGACATTTCGAAAATGTTTTATCACTGTCTCTATTAATGAGCGCACTCCACTTTGGAAACGTGACGTGACAGTGACAAACACTTTAAAGTCACCGTGACAAAATCACCAGTGCGCGCTCGCTCTAATGAAGGCGTCAAGCTATTTATAATTATTATTTTCCGAAACTATTAGTAAATTCTGATAGTAAATTTATGCTCTTACTGCAGATTTATTCCTGAAAATGAAACCGTAGATGCTGGATGCATTGGGTAGTTACTTTGCATTTTTATTAAATAATGAGAGTTACCTCCTATCATCGTAATGTCATTGTCAGTGTGACAGTGACATCCTTCTATTTTGACATCGGTCAGAAAACCGAAGTTGCCAATATAAAAAAAGCGTTGGGTTGCTGTTTTATTGATCTTAACTTCAAAACCTTTCCTTTATTACAATGTTTTGCAGGTTTTAAAAAAATACTTCTTACGGGTAAAGGTTCCTTATTTTTTGTTGTTTCCATAAAATATTATTTTATTACTGTAAACTGAGAGGGGCCCAACCTCCATACAAAAATGGAACATCTTCTTTAAATAAATTAATTAATGTATTAATTAATTTAAATTTTCTTGCATGGACCATCTTCGGCCTTATCGTCACTTACCATCAGGTGAAATCGAGGCCAAATGCCTGTCCTTAACAAATAAATAAAAAATTGCTGTTGACAACGCTAACAAATTATGTTTTTCATTTATTTTTATTTTTTTTTAAACTAGCGGACCCCACAGGCTTCGTCCTGTCAAAAAGATTTGTAAGTGGCAGTTTTTTGTTTCTACTTATTTTATAGTCAGGGCAGAAAATTCTTCTGTACAGAACCGTCACCCTGGTGAATAAAAAATAATTAAATAAAACATATATAAGCATTGACAACTATTCAACTTTTGAACGTGACATTAAATCCTCCAACGATGTATTCTGTGCTCCAACGCACACACGCACGCTGTTTTGACAGATATGATTGATTTTCAACTTTATATAGCGTTGATAAAGCACAAATTGACTCTTTGATGTTAGGAACACACCTACATTGTTTAGATAACAGTGAGTGCTAGCAATATGTAATAACAATAAAGCTCAAATTGACTGTACGTTTTAGTTAGAAAACGTTTGTATGAAAGGGCTGTTTTTAAGGGTATTCTTTATTTTTTCTTCCACCTTGAATTTCAACGGACACTTTAAATACAGAATTGACTAAATTGGTCTAGGCGTTGTTGAGTTATGCGCTTACCAACTCATTTTGCCATTCATTTTTATATATAAGAAGATAAGATAGCACAAATAAGGATTTTGGCAAATGTTATAATTATGTAGTTAAGTATACAGGATGGAAAGTTTCAATGGGGCAGCCAAGTTTTATTTGATTTGTGACTTTTCTAGTACTGAAACCTCAGTTGGTTCCATAGAACTATTTGGTCAGCATACGAAACAGGATCTATTAACATCAACATTTTTTTTTTGTGAAAATGCATTTTTTTTTTGCTAACCGTACTGTACAGTCTCATACTGTACATATCATCTTGCTTACATGCTGAGCAATATTTTACTATGTCATATAATTTTAGCTGCGTTTGCAACCTTGAGTTGTGACTAACTTTATTAATATTCTTTTAAGTTTAGTGTGCGCTTAACAGCCACAGAGGAAGCATTAGCCATTAACTTTACTTTTTACTTTTATAACTTTTATTATTATTATTATTCGACAATATACGTCAGTTTAACTTATGGTGATCTTTCTATGCACACCGACAAAACTCAACCCCATCACATTCATACTCAAGTGTACACTGTACACGTACATTTTTTGAAAATTTGTGAATGGGAATGATTTTTTTTTGAAAAGTTATGGATAATCTCCTAAGACCAATTTCGTGTAGCTGCAACGATTAAGGTACCTCCCTTGGCTGCCCCATTGAAACTGTCCACTCTGTATAGCATATTGTTTTAAAAAATGTTCTTTAAGTTTTATATTTTATCTAATCTTGTAAGTTTATTGACGATCTCTGCAGTCGTGTGGTTAATATACCGGTTTAACTGTAAGGTTAGAAATTTGTAAACTTACGATTTATAGCATGCTAAAAGCAATAGCAATGACCTGGCAGGCTTCAGCCCTGCACGTCATCAGCCCCTTTATTTTTTGAATCCCAACTATTTTTTTTTTATTTTTTTTATAAGGATAGGCCAGCAAACGAGCAAACGGATCACCTGATGGTAAGCGATAACCGTTGCCCATGGACACCCGCAACACCAGAGGAGTCACAGATGCGTTGCCGGCCTTTTAAAAGGAATAGGGGGGAATAAGGGGGAATAGGGGGGAATAAGGGGGGTGGGCCTCCGGTACCCTCAGTCACTCGGCGAAACACAGCGCAAGCGCTATTTTACGCCGGTTTTCTGTGAGGCCGTGGTATCACTCGGTCGAGCCGGCCCAATTCGTGCCGAAGCATGGCTCTCCCACGGTAAAATGCACTTTCGCATTTATAACTAATATTATAAATGCGAAAGTGTGTTTGTTTGTTTGTTTGTTTATTTGTTTGTTTGTTTGTTTGTTTGTTACCTCTTCACGCTTAAACTACTGGACCGATTTCAAAAATTCTTTCACCTTTGGAAAGCTACATTCTCCCCGAGTAACATAGGCTACTTTTTATCCCGGAAAAATCGACAGATCCCACGGGATGCGCAATAAAGGCTTCGCTCAAAAACTACTGCACAGATTTTTATGCGGTTTTCATCAATAGATAGAGTGATTCTTGAGGAGTTTTGCGGCATTTTTTATCTCGGAAAAACGGATAGTCCCACGCGGAAGCGCGATAAAATCTTCGCACCATAAACCGACTTCCGCGTATATGTAGCCGTGGGCAAAAGCTATGACCCTTAACCCTCTATACACCCAATCCCGAAATCCACGCGGGCGAAGCCGCGGGCAGAAAGCTAGTTGTAAATAAATTGAGTTTCAAAACTTGTTTCTGTAAGCTTAAAAATAAATAGGATGGAGTTTATTTATTGTAAATCATGATAAAAAATTGACAGGCGATTACAATTAGCAAAAGTATATGACATTAAGTGAATTAAAAGAGCTCAGTTGATGAGGTAAAATAAACTTTGTCCTGTATAGTTAAAATTTTGATATGTTTTTAAGTAAACGTTTGTTATTTTGTGTATTATGCCAAACATTGGCATTCTGGGCGTCGATATTTCGAGTGTTGTGCAGTTTGGCGGTCATTTGGAGAGCAAGGCTAAAATGGCCTCCAAAAAACTCGGAGTGCTCAACAGGGCCAAACAGTACTTCAAGCCGGCTTACCACCTTAAACTTTATAAGGCAGAGGTGCGGCCTCACATGGAGTATTATTGCCACCTTTAGACCGGGGCTCCGAGTCATCAGCTATCTCCATTCGCCGAATCCAACGTAAGGCATGTCGGATTGTCGACGATCCTGAACTTGCCGATCGGCTAGATCCTTTGGCACTGCGTAGGGATCTATCTTCCCTATGCATACTTTACAGAGTCTACAATGGGAGTGTTCCGAGGAGTTGTTCAATTTAGTAGAAGCCGCTGATTTTCGCAACCGATCGTCTCGCTGGAACTATCATCCGCACCATCTGGATGGTTGGCGTTCCACTACAATGCGTTTTAAAAATAGTTTTCTGCCACGCACAGTAAATATCTGGAACTCGTTGCCATCAGCGGTCTTCCCCAACAACTGCGACATTTGGTTATTCAAGAAAAGAGCATATTCTTACCTGAAGGGTAGGCAACGCACTGGCGTCGCTGGTGACGTGGGCGGCGGTGAATCACTTACCATCAGGTGACCCGTCTTGCTCGTTTTGCATCTTTTTACATAAAAATAAATATATATATTATTGCTCTTAGCATGCTTTAAATCGTAAGCTTACAAATTTCTAACCTTACAGGAAGACCGTTACTTGCAGGGTTCCCCAGCTCTCCAGCTAATAGGATTGTTAATATATATTTCTATAAAAAATATTTATATATCTATAGTATATGTATCTATTACCTTAGATCCCATAGTACAAGCCTTACAGAGCTTACTTTGGGCTAGGCTAATTGGTGTGAGTGTAAGGAATATTTATATAAAAATATATTAACACTGTTCGGTGTAATATTAGCATAGAATGCAACTCTAAAGACAGATTATTTATAACCCTTGTCTATTCTTATAATAAATCTGTAGAGAGGTCAATTCTCTACATAAAATACGGAACTGCGTCCTAGAAAACCAGCTATAGAAGTAATTAACTGTAAGACAGCTCTGCAAAGAAAAAATGTGATTGGGATGGCAGCTCGATTATACAATAAACTGCCAAAGGACATAGTAGATCTAGAAGATAATAAAGGAGAATGCCCATTGTAGTATGGACTTTAGTATCGCCAAAAAATTTGTGTACCATAATGATTTTTATGATATATTGTAGATTTTTAACTATATATTCAATTATTAAAAAACTATTTGACTCTATTTCGATGGGTAAAATAGAAATTAAACACCAAAGACTTTCAAGTTACGAATTTCTCCTATCATCATTTTTGATAATACCTATTTAATTGTAGAAGATTAAAACTATAAAATGATTATGTCTATCTTATCCAATAAATATTACAACTATCCAATAATTCATATAAAATAATTAATTAATTTAAAAATAATTTTTTTTAGCAACATTGATATTAGCTATCTGTATAAAGAAACTCTTAAAGCAGAATAATGACTAAAATATTAGAGAAAGCAGAAAAAAGACTAAAGAAAATTAATTGTTTTGGTATTCCTTTTACCCTTTCACGAGAGGACAGTGGAATGTATCGAATATATTTTTGACCAATCGATCCGATCGTTAATATATGGCAATACCGAAGAGACTTTATCAATGAAATTAGAATATCATCAATAAAAATACACGGCGAATGAAACGGAAGTGAAATAATTACTAATTGTTATGTGTATTTATCTCCGGCGAAGTTTCGGCTTGGTATATTGCAGAGTTTTGTTAAAAATTGTTACTTATTTTTTGTATTAGTTTGGTTAAGGCACAAGGACGAATAAAGGTGAGACTACGAATGGGCATACTCCTTTAAGGTAGCCGTTACAAATTTACTTAAGGACAAATGCTATTATAGAGTGGATGAATATATTTTGGATACGTTCCTTAGGTTGGTCATATTATTTAAAATCTTTGATTTGTTGTCTTTGTTTATATCATTATCATCTTTTATATGAAATCTTTGATTGTTCTTATTATAGTTTTTTATTGAGAATTTATTTGAATGTGTTAGTAATTTTAATATAATTGTAATTTTATCTATTGAATGTAATTTAAGTAATAATTAATTAATTAATGTTATTTTAATAGTAATTTCATTAATATTTTATAGAAAAGAATATATTTTGTTTTTGCATGCTGTTTTTCAATGGCAAAACAGGTAGGAACAATGATAATTTCTAAGACCTAAAAGCATTCTGTGTACTGCATACGCATGTTTTATAGCAAAAATAAACATTTTATCATTGTTTTTTTATTTATTTTTTTGTTTCGTACTGTCGGACAAATTATGCGAGAAATACCTTTTTCCGGCGTTCTTGTAACTTTTACAATAGATTGCATTGCGATATAGATGTGTTTTGTGACTCCCTGGGGTATACAAAAATAGACTAGCGTATCAGTGTTTCCATAAACTATAGATAAGTCATTTTTTTTTTCTTTTCGTTTCGTTTTTATGTGTAATATAATATGTTTATAATGGTTCCATCGCATACCTTTCAGTACATTTTGCAATATCTATATAAAAAATAATGGTACTTTAGGTCTGTTTTTATATGTTGTTTGATATTTTCATACTTTATAGGACTGTTTGCTACCTTAACAAATAAATAAATAAATAAAAATACATTTACAAAATAACTATCAGGGGGTGATTAAGGCTCGATACTAATATAAGCTCGATACTATAATGCCAAAAATGCAATCAGTAAAATTTTTGTTTGTACTGTCTGTATAACCGTTATAGAAACAAAACTAGTCAACGGATTTTAACGAAACTTGGTACAATTATTTTTCATACTCCTGAGCTGCTTGTAGTATACTTTTCATCCATCTTTTTGAGTGAGTTATAAAATCTTTAAAAGAAATTTAAGAATATAATTAGCCTAGCCCAAAGTAAGCTCTGTAAGGCTTGTGTTATGGGATCTAGGATAACGCATACATCTTAATATATATATTTCTTGTGTGCGTGTGTATGTGACTGAACTCCTCCTAAACGACTGGACCAATTTTGATGAAATTTTTTGTGTGTATTCCAGGGGGCTTGAGAATGGTTTAGATTCACAATACGGTCATATAGATATTGTTTTTCAGCTAAATTATTTATTTTAAAAACATTTGAGACAACGTGAGACAACGTGACATTTGAGACATTTGACAGGACAACGTCTGTTGGGCAGCTAGTATATTATACATATATAAATATTTTTTATAGAAATATATATCAACAACCATGCCTAAGGTACAAATGCTCGCATTCATCACACAAACATCTGCCCCCACCGGGATTCGAAACCGGGACCTCGACGGAATTGCGACACCTTGAAACCGGTGTGCTATCCACTCGACTATGGAGTTCGTCAACTTCACCTAAATATAGTGGAAAATGTTTGGAAAAGTTAGCTTTTTTCAGGTCCGTCTCTGCGACTGTCCAGGCCTTGTGTTCCCATCAAAAGTGCCGAGGCCCATACAAATCCTCATGGGATCGTATCCTATAGCCCAACTGAGGGAGCCGTATACGACTATCAGGTAGGTACATATTTCCTTATTGTACGAGGTTGCCAATGCATTATATAATACTAGCTTCCGCCCGCGGCTTCGCCCGCGTGAAATTAGTTTTTGTCAAGTCTGGTCCCTTATGTCAAGTCTGGTACCTTATGTCTAAGGTACCAAGAATCAAGGTCTTATCTTCAATTCAACCCCTATTACACCCCCACACTGGTAAAAATGTATTGTTTCTTAAATTACAATTACAAAACAGCTAGCCCTTTGACTGAACAACAACATTCAACCACACGTCTAGCTTATTAATTGAATATTTGAGTCGCTCAAAACGTTCAACACTACAGCTGATTCAAAAAACCGCCGTCTAATTTAATTGGTTCAGCGCTCACCGCCGCAGCGCTAGTTGCGTTTTGTTTTCAATATGGCCTCAACTAGCCGTGGTTTGTGATTGTTTCAAGATAGTAAAAAGTAAATAGTAAAACGTTGCACGTGTTATCAAAAGGCACATAAATTATGAGGTCACTTACGAGTGAATCAAAATTTAAATAAATATTCGAGGAGAAATTACGGGATTATGAAATGATTCCTGCTTCGTAAATTTCCCAGTTTGCAATTTTTTGCTTGGTGCTATAAACAATATTATGATTAATAATTTGTTTTTTTTATTTTACTTATTTCATCAAACTTTTGGTCACCTCTTAAACTTAATACAAGAGTAACCTTCCAAGAAATCACAAAATGTCTTCCTATTCTCTCAAATTAAGTACCAAACTAATGGTCAACTTAGTTAATTTGCCATTTAACCAGTTGGCTAAGCGTCGTCTAGCTGTAATGTTGAACGTTGCAATCAACAAGTCGGCTAAACGACGTAGAGCCGTGTGATTGAATGGCGTTGTTCAGTCATAGGGCTAGCTGTTTGATTGAACGGCTATTTTAACCAGTTGGCTAAGTGTCGTCTAGATGTAATGTTGAACGTTGCAATCAACTAGTCGGATAAACGACGTAGAGCCGTGTGATTGAATGGCGTTGTTCAGTCAAAAGGCTAGCTGTTTGATTGAACGGCTATTTCAACCAGTTGGCGAAGCGTCGTCTAGCTGTAATGTTGAACGTTGCAATCAACAAGTCGGCTAAACGACGTAGAGCCGTGTGATTGAATAGCGTTGTTCAGTCAAAGGGCTAGCTGTTTGATTGAACGGCTATTTTAACCAGTTGACTGCGACATATATAATCATAAACCATCAGGTACCTAGCTGAAAGGCTGGACCTGCCCACACTGTTGAGGATAGAGCATCCGGACAACGACGATAGCTGGTCTCCGCGCGACGTGTGCGATGGTTGGGCGAAGAAACGGGGCTATCTCACTGCAAAAGCGGCTAGGTGAGTTGATTTTTCAATTATTATCTACGTCAATTCAATTTAGTTTGAAGAAACTGTACAATAATACTAGCTGACCCTACAGACGTTGTCTTGTCCCAGGTCTCAAATGTTTTTAAATAAATAATTTAACTAAAAACACAATATCTATATGAGACCGTATTGTGAATCTAAACTGTCCTCAAACCGCCTGGAATACACACAAAAAAATTCATCGAAATCGGTCCAGCCGTTTAGGAGGAGTTCAATGACTAACACACGCACAGAAGATTTATATATATATAAAGATAGCTTATGTACATCAGATTAACACATAAGCCAGAATTTGTAGTGGCAGTTTTTTGTTCGTACTCATTTTATAGTCAGGGCAAAAAATTCCCCTGTCACCCTGGTGGTAGGGCGTTGTGATTTGAAAATAATTAAATAAAACATATATAAGCATTTAAAACTATTCAACTTTTGAACGTGACATTAAATCCTCCAACGATGTATTCTGTGCTCCAACGCACACACACACACGCACGCTGTTTTGATAGATATGATTGATTTTCAACTTTATATAGCGTTGATAAAGCGCAAATTGACTGTTTGATGTTAGGAACACATCTACATTGCTTAGACAACAGTGAGTGCTTGCAATATGAATTTTATACAATAACGATAAAGCTCAAATTGACTGTACGTTTTAGTTAGAAAACGTTTGTATGGGAAAAAAGGGTTTTTCCCAAAATTACAGTGGACCCCCGGTAGTCCGACAATCATTTTGCAGGGCAGTGTCGAACTATCGAATTTGTCGGATTATAGAGTACTGCCTAAGACCCTTATGTACATATATGTACATACTCTGAATTATACTTCATTATGTATGTCAAATTTAGTAAATTTAACAATACAATAGAGAGATTCACCCAAAAAAGCCCTGATTCGTCTGCATTGTACACCTGTGATGGGTTAAGATTTAAATCTTTCACTTTTTGCAATAATCTTAATTGAAATGACTCTACACAGGTGGCATCGTTAGAAAGTGTGTCTCCTGTAATAGTCATTAAACGTTGCCATTGACGACTTTTGTAACGCTCTAGCCATCCCTTGCTAGCCAGAAAATCATCTTTTTTTATTTTAGCTTCCATAGCCAACACGGGTCCCGAAATGGGCGCACGCCTATTTCCTTGTTCAAACGTGCATTAATAAATAAATAAATAAAAAAGCCAATATTTCTCGCAGTTGATAGAAAATGTAAGTTAGTAGTAATTTAATGTTTTAAAGTTTTGTTAGTATTTAGTTAATATTACAGTATTTAGCTAATGTATATGCAAGAACCCTTTTGCAGGTAAAGGCCTCCTCCAAATTGTGCCAAACATCTCTGGAACTTGCAGTTTGCATCCGATTTGCTCCCGCTATATGTTTAATTTCATCGTCCCATCTTTTATGAGGTCTTCCTTTTTATCTTTTGCCTGCCGGACTTCTCCACGCTGTGACACTTTTCGTCCGTCTTTGGTCTTGAAGACGCGCTACGTGTCCGACCTTTTTTTTTTGTTCCCCTGAGGAAAATTCATTAAATTGCATACCCCGGCCTACTTCCATTTCAGTGATAGAGCTTGAGTCAGACCGTCTGTTGCTTTAGTGGTATTTCTAATTTTCGCATTTTTGCATTAGCGAATATATATTCGATAATAAATAATATACCATGTCGGATTACACAGGGTGCCGCATTAGACAGAGGCCGGATTACCGGGGGTCCACTGTAATTTTATCCGTAAAAACCATCCTTGAACTTCAACGAACATTAAAAAAAAGGATTGACCAAATTGGTCCAGGCGTTGTTGAGTTATGCGCTTACTAACACATTTTGCGATTCATTGTTATATGTAAGAATACATAAGAATGTGTATGTGCATTCATAACACTGATCGTGATTCTTGCAGGCTAGATACATACAGGGCAGCGAATAGTATATTGAGAATGGCACTGGACGGCAAAATATGTCTTTGGTTGCGACCTCCGGGCTTCACTGAACAGAAGGGTTTGTATATTTGTACATTTGTCCTTTGGCACTGCGTAGGGATCTATCTTCCCTATGCATACTTTACAGAGTCTACAATGGGAAGTGTTCCGAGGAGTTGTTCAATTTAGTAGAAGCCGCTGATTTTCGCAACCGATCGTCTCGCCGGAACTATCATACGCACCATCTGGATGGTTGGCGTTCCACTACAATGCGTTTTAAAAACAGTTTTCTGCCACGCACAGTGAATATCTGGAACTCGTTGCCATCAGCTGTCTTCCCCAACAACTGCGACATTGGGTTATTCAAGAAAAGAGCATATTCTTACTTGAAGGGTAGGCAACGCACTGGCCTCGCTGGTGACGTGGGCGGCGGTGAATCACTTACCATCAGGTCTTGCTCGTTTGCCTCTTATTACATAAAAAAAAAAAACATTGCAAGGAAGAATTGAGCCTCTGTTTGTGTGTTATTTTTTAATAATTGGGTAGACGACAAATTTTTAAATTATATACATAATAAGAGTACTCTTTTAATTGAGAAATATTGTACAACTAACAGTATTCCTGCGCTTATTACTCTTAATATGTGGCAAACAGTGCAATGAATAATTCAACTTACTTTAATCAACATTTATTGTACACACAACAGTTTCATTTTATATTATATTAATACTTAGCAGATCTTACTCGAGCCAAATTGCAAACGGAAGAGAGCAGCGGCATAGACTATTAATCATATAGATAAATCAATGCGTTCAGGTGTTGCCAATATAACATGTACATATATCAACAATTACGTTTGAAGATACATCGACATGTTTGCGGCGCTGTCGCGGATTGCTCAAAAACGCTCCATACTAATAACTAGAGATCGGATAATCGGATGCATATTTACCTAAAGTTAGTTTAATTTATTGTTTTTGTTAAATAAAAATCCCGGGATTGCGGAATTGGATAGCCGGATGTTTATTTATTTACCTAATTTAGTTTTTGACAAAGTATGGAACTGTCTTTTTATTTTATTTCCATAAATAAAAATCCCGGAATTCTGGTACTGTAGAACATTTTGGTAATGCAAAACTAGTCGGAACCCGGAGTCTCGGTCTTTTGAAAATAAATACCACGTGCTAATTTAGTAATTTTCAAACAATATCACTACGTTAAATTTGCAGTCCCGTATTTTCCCGGGATTTTTATTTAACAAAATGTATTTTAAAAAGCCGCTTCCATAATTTGTGAGCGAAACATTAACTTTAGGTAAATATGCATTCGATTATCCGATCTCTACTTATAACACTAACTCGTCGCGTCATAATTCAGTCAAACTCGTCCGCCATTTCCGAGCGCGCATCGGTATCAAAAACTGGATAAAAAACAGTTGAAACTCGTAAACTACACGAGCTATATCGCCACAAACAATACCTACGGTTAGAGGAGAGTCTAGCGCAAAAAACATTATATATATTTAACTTTCTACACCATTGTATTTAGTAGAAAATAAACGAGGAACTTGAAAGAAGCGGAATATTTTTTGGAAGTTTGATTTTAATTTAGTTTATTCGCAGTTTCATTTGAATTTATATCCTTCGATTAATTTTTAAATTAAACTACATTACATTCTCTTTCGTTTGATTCTAATATAAAGATATTTAACACAAATTCAAATTATGAAATAAATAAACAAAGTTACCTCTCCTCAAAACGAAATCACCTCAGAAAATTAATTATTCAGTCCACAAAGAATACTGTGGTGACATCTATAATTTTCAGGTAGATTGATCAATAGAATTCAACTCTAAAAGCATATTCTTGTCGTCACAGGTCAACAGGTGGCGCTTTATACAGGTTACTAGACACATTGTACCATTTTACGTTTGGCTACTAAACTATCCACGAACGTAAGTTTTTTTTGTTTTGGATAGCAAGGTATCTACGGACGGTTGAGTAGTTATAAATATAACTTCTATATAAATGTTACATTTAATGTGAGAATGCTAGAAATGTGTTCGTTTCATTAGAATTTCGTAAAAAATAATTGCCCATTTTTTAGAAATCTAAAAATATCTAATACATACATACATACATACACTCACGCCTTTTTCCCATGTGGGTAGACAGAGATTACGTCTTTCCACTTGCTACGGTCTTTACATATCTCTTTCGCTTCATCTACTTTCATAACATTCCTCATACATGCTCGACGATTGCGGGTACTTCTGACCTGGCCTTTTTTGAGGACACTTTCGATTTGTTCGAAATATGTTCGCCTAGGTCTTCCTCGTCCCGTATCTCCTCACTCACTCACTCCAGCTTCATAAATCATTTTGGTCAGTCTACTTTCATCCATCCGTTCCACATGCCCAAACCACCCAAGCATCCCTTTCTCTATTCTTGTCACGATATCCTCTTTCAAGCCACATTTCTTTCTAATCACTTCATTATACAGTCTGTCACTCAGTTTTACTCCTTCCATACTCCGCAATAATAATAAATATCTAATAGTAAGAAATTAAACTAAAATTTCTATATTGACACAATTTCATGAGATATAAATTGTTCAAATGAGATATTAATAGTACAAAAACGGCTATATTCAGTTAGTAGTCATCTACTTTATTCTCGTTTTGTTTATTTTTGTATTTTATGCCTATTTGTGCATCAAAGTGTCAAATGAAATAAATACAAAAATGTAATATTTTTTTTACAGATAAATTTGAATCCCACGCTGAACTGAAATACATCAAGTGGGTTCAAGCGATCACCAAAGATGAACAAAGCCCTGCCACTTCAGACTCTGATGATGAGAGGCGAACCAGTCACTCTGACGCCGATGATAGCGCAAGCGATGATGACGACGAAAACAGTGATGACGATAGCGATGACGAGATGATAACGGCTAGCAGGAACAAGTTTACAGCACTCTTAGTGGCTGATGATTAAAAATAATTGTTAATAAGAAATAAATATTTTTGATGTTTTTCGAAGTTTTTTTTTTTATTTATTTCTCGACCCTTTTGTTGAAATCTTGCCAGAAACTGACCATGGATTTAGAAAATTCAAGTTCCCTATCCAGAAATGTTCGGTGGTGTCTATATCTTAATGTACATCGTAGAACAGGGGTTGTCAAAGTGAAACTCTAGGGGTTATTAAAATGAACCCGTAAGAGTTCTCAAAGGGTTCTCTAAAATGGCACGTAGGGATTCTGAAAATAAACTGGTAGGGTTTCGCTAAGATGATTTGTACGTGTTCCCAAAATGAACTCTTAGGGGTTCTCAAAATGACCCGTACGGGTTCTCAAAATAAACTCGTAGGGGTTTTCAAAATGACCCGTAGGGATTCTCAAAATAAATTCGTAAGGTTTCTCTAGAATGACCCGTAAGGGTCCTCAAAATAAACTCTTAGGGGTTCTCTAAAATGGCTCGTAGGGATTCCCAAAATAAACTTATAAGGGTTCTCAAAATGAACCCGTAGGGGTTCTGAAAATAAACTCGCAGGGGTTCTCAAAATAAACTTATAGGGGTTCTCAAAATGACCCGTAGGGATTCTCAAAATAAACTTATAGGGGTTCTCAAAATGATTAAGGGTTAATACAAGAAGATACCCGAAAATACAAGAAGATTAGTTGGTGAAGTAAATTAAGCTTAAAGCTGTCTAAAATAAACTTAATTTGTTACATAAAACAACCCGCCTAATTAAAAAATCTTTCGAGATCCATTGTATTTGCTGATTTTTAATGAAGTGAATAAACATACTTTATTCTACGTAGAAGGTAGATTTTTTAATATGGAGTTCAGGCTCATCTGAAAACGGATTTGCAATGTCGCGTTGCCATAGCAACATTCGTAGCTCTTTGTCTTGTAAATTATTACTGATGTATAATATATGTATGTCTATCCGTTATCGTAGATCCCATAACACAAGCTTTACAGAGCTTACTTCAGGCTAATTGGTGTGAGTGTAAAAATTAACATATAACAATAATCAGAAGGATTACAAGACATAATGGCACAGAATACAAGAGTTCACAATAAAGCACAGCACAATAGATATAAATACAATCCTATTACTATTATAAAGGCGAAAGTTTGTAAGTATGGATGTTTGTTACTCTTTCACGTAAAAACTACTGAATGGATTTGAATGAAATTTTACCACAATATAGCTTATACATCAGAATAACAATACAATTTTCGAGGTTTCTATGAGGTCGTAAAAAAACCATTTTTTGCGCTTACATTGCAAACGCTGACTGAATCCTACAAGATAGATCAAAACAATTTACCTACTACAGTATTGTACAACTCAAAAAGGTCTTCAAAAAAGTCCGTGATGGTATATGTTTATCTCTTAGGAATAACCACGAAAGGAAAAAGATCGTTAAATGTAGTTTATAGGAGCATACTGCAGTAGCTACCTATAGGCCTATGATTAGGGCTCTGCAGTGCTTAGTTAACGTATTTCTTACTTATTACTACACTAGACGGGACGAACCTGAAGTCCACGCGAACGAAGTCGCGGGCAAAAGCTAGTTAGATATAACAAAAAGGATGAAGTGTTAATAATTTATCGGAAATAATATGCGGATCGCCGAAACATACAGGCTCCATAGAATCACAAACTATATAGATACCAAATTATATTACTCATTGACAGATACTACGTCATAGAATCTCGACAGACTAGGTAAGCACGAACCAGTGTTGCCAGTCGGATCATGTAAGAAATTACCTAAAATATAAAAAAAAATGTAACTTTGTCAAAATCATAACCTTTAAATTTTTTTTACTGGATAGTGTATGTTTTAGTTCTACTAATGCTAACGAAGCTTGCCAACATGAAAAATTCTAAAACGAGCGAGCTGTTTCACGTTGCGTTTGTGTACAAAATTAAAAGTTAATTCTACAAATTCCGAGAAATCATTAGTTGATTTCTCGGAATTCGTAGATGTATGTAACGTTTTCACTAGTGTAACTTAAAAGTAACTAATGCAGTTTAAAAACGAGTTAACCTTCTTACAAGACTGGTACGGACAGGCTGCCTTGTATTGCGAAACCTGTGCCAGTAAAGCGACATCCAGAAATCCGTTTCCCTAACATCGCAATAAGTGAGCGCGCCGTAGCACTTGATAATTTATTCGGATTGCTTATAAATGTTTATTTATTTTTAAATGTACACATCGCTCATCCAAAAGAATATTGACGTAATTACGTTTTTGCGATTTTTCAGAAGAGCGTTTTAAAAAGTTTGACATCGAAAATATTGTGTATTTCCAATCATTCTATCGATATATTTTAATAGTTATGTTGTATTACTTTATTAACAATAATATTACATAAAAAGTTTGCGAGAAACCTCAAGATAATTATTAAAAAATACCAAATGAAACAAACCGGAAGTACATTTATGACATTTTGTAATTTAAATATTACAATTATGACATTTATACCAGTTTGGATATGGGAATAAATCATGAATTTAAACTACGTAATTCTTAATTTTTTTATTTTATAATACATTTTATGAACTTGAAACGTAAACTTTTTCAAAAGCTTAACTAATTTTTTTTAATAAAAATCTTAACAAAAGAGAACAAAAATAAACTGATACCTATTAAACAATTCTAAGTAAATCTAATATTAAAAATAATAAATCTATCTAAGTGGGTACCTAGGTAGTGTTTATAATAATAATGAGATCAATTTATAATAATAGCGAGACAGGCCTTTAACCAGGTACCTTTAGTACTTGTACTTATCGAAGAAGAGTATGATCGTTAAGAAGCGTAAAAACTGGTAGGGGTTTATAATATATCACAATGATTCGTTAATCTATCAATTCCGATATAAAAAATTGGCTTAATCGTTCACCACTCTAAATAGTATTTATTAAGTATAATAATGTGATTTATAAATGAGTCTGTGTTTCCGCGTTACCTTACGAATAATAGGCCAAAACCATAACGACAGTGACTCTCTCTGTCGGAAACTAATGGAACAAAAATTCTGTCATTTTTATCACAGATAAAACGTGCAAAACACGAAGTTATGGTATCAAAAACTCATTTTCGACTTTTTGGTAATTATGTCAATATTCAATATATTTGGTAATTATGTAATAATAATTATGTCCCGATGCCCACCATCCTCCTCTGGACATAGAAGTTGCAGTGACTAATTTACCGGTACTTAAAGAACGAGTAATTAGTAGGCTTAATTATCGCAAAGCTAACTTTGAAGCATGCATATCTGAACTGAAACAAATAAATTGGTATCAGTATTCTAACTATTCGTGTAATAAGTTTGTTGAGGCTTTCTATAGGCATCTTTTCTCTATAATTGAAAAGCATACTCCGAAATTTAAGCCCAGAAAAGCAACATATCCATTTTGGTTTTCAAGAAATCTGATAAGTATACTTAAGGAGAAAGACAGGTATCATCAAAAGTTTAAAAAGTATGGCAACCCAAGAGATAATGACACGTTTTCACTATTGAGGGGTAGGGCAAAGGATGCTATGGATAAATGTTTTTATACTTACATAAGTAACATAGAAAAAAACCTAAGAACAGATATAAAGTCACTGTGGAGATACACGAAATCGAAAAAGACTACAAACGATATCCCAAATATCATGCATCTTGACAAGGAAACTGCTGATAATGGTATAGATATAACTAATTTGTTTGCAAAATTTTTTTCATCAGTATATAATATTTCAACTCCGTCTAGGAATTATGTTCCTGAATTTGCTGAGTCAAGCCACAGAGTAGCGAATGCTTTTGTATCCGAGAGAGAAGTAGAAAAGGCGCTGAAGAAATTGAACCCTAATAAAGGCTCAGGCCCTGATGGCATTCCACCTGTGTTGGTCAGGATATGCGCACAAGCCTTAAGTCGACCTCTGACAATAATCTACACACAAAAGTTTATCAGAGGGAATTTTTCCGGATCGTTGGAAAGTAGCTAAAATGATGCCTATTTATAAAGCAGGTAATAAATCAGATATTTCTAATTACAGGGGCATTTGCATTCTCGATTGTTTTGCTATGGTGTTTGAGGGGCTTCTGTTATTGACAGATTTATTCTCACGTAAAGCAAGTAATCAGCCCTAAGCAACATGGTTTTGTCAAGGGTCGCTCGACGACTTCAAATTTGTTATGTTATGTTCATTATGTGTCAGAAGCACTTAATAAAGGATGTCAGGTGGAGACATTGTATACAGACTTCGCAAAGGGGTTCGATAGAGTGGATCACGGAATACTATTGCAAAAGTTGGGTCACCTCGGAATACACGGAAATTTGTTGCGATGGTTTGAATCTTATTTGTTGAACAGAACTCAATTAGTGTCATTATATGGATATGAGTCATTGCCATTCTCTCCACAATCAGGTGTCCCCCAAGGGTCAAATCTGGGTCCACTGCTGTTCTTGCTGTTCATAAACGACTTATTAGAAGTGCTTAGCTGTGAATGTCTGGCGTATGCTGACGACATTAAGATTTTTGGTAGAATTACTGAAGTAGAAGATTCTTTGAAGCTGCAACATGATATGGATATGTTGTTTGATTGGTGCTTAAAAAATAATATGTCTTTAAATGTGGCAAAGTGCAATGTATTGACTTTTTCAAGGAAAAGAAACTCTATCAAGTTTGAATATAAGATTGGTCAGGTAGTATTAAATAAGGAAACTGTTATAAAGGATTTAGGAGTATGGATAGATAGTAAGCTCTCATTCAGGCAGCATTATGATTATATTGTCTCAAAATGTAATAGAACGATGGGCTTCTTGATGAGATCTATACGTCCATTTAAGGAGCCAAATACCATAATAATATTATATAAGGCATTAATACGCAGTGTACTGGAATATTGCTCAGTTGTTTGGTCTCCTTACTATGATCAACACAGAAGTAGGATTGAGTCTGTACAAAGGCGATTTGTAAGGCATTTGAGTACTAAAGTGGGTTTGAGAAGGAAGCTTCAAAGTTATGAAAAAAGACTAGAGCACTTCAAAATGGACTCTTTGGAAAATAGAAGATATTTGCACAAGTGAATTATTACACACAGGGATACAAGTGAATTATTACATCAGATTAAGCTTATGTTTGGTAGACATCGAAATCAAAAATTGTTTCACGTGCCACTATTGACATATAATGTTTCTTACAACGATCCATTGTATCGGGTGTGCAGGAATTACAATACAATCCACAATGAAGTGGATATATTCCACCAGTCTTTGACGGCGTTTTTGAGAGATATTTATGCTAAACAAATAATGAACCAGCCATCAAATAAATACCAACCATAAATAATATTGGTACCTATAATAAAAATATTCGATAAAAAAGTAAAAAGTACTTAATTGCAATCTAGGTTCTAACTTTTAAATTTAATAATGTACACAATTGTAATTGGTTCCAAGCTTACGTTTATATAATTTAGTTAATATTATGTATTAATCTTGGTTTGTGAACTGTAATTGTGTCTAAATAAATAAAAAATAAATAAATTCTTTTGGATAAGCGACATATTTTATGAATTTGTGAAAATATTTGACAGTTAGTTATGTCAGGATATTCATGTATGTAAGGCATTTTAAATGTACGGATTTGTAATGAGATCCTCTGTCGAGTTCAAGCTTTTAATCTATATAATAGTCTCTTGTTCGTTCACAATTAGAATATGCAGCTGCGATTTGGAATCCGTTCTATAAGAAGTATGTGGAAAAATTGAGTAACTTCTCCCGTTTTCCCAACATTTCCCTTCACTGCTCTGCTCCTATTGATTGTAGCGTGATGAAAAGTATACTATAACCAGCTCAGGAGTATGGAAAATGATAGTACCAAGTTTCGTTAAAATCCGTCGAGTAGTTTTTGTTTCTGTAACGGTAATACAGACAGAAAAAAAATTCAATGATTGCATTTTTAGCATCATTATCGATCCGTAATAATCACCCCCTGACAGTTATTTTGGAAATACATTTCATGTACAGAATTGACCTCTCTACAGATTTATTATAAGTATAAATTATTGCCATGTAAATAACCTACATTCAAGAATTATTTATTAAGACATTTAAGGCCACGACAGACTTATAAACAATCTTCATACTGACCTCAAAGCTGGTCTCAAAGCTACGGGTGCTATCTTCCAAAGTTTGAACGAAGCCACAAATCAAGCGATCTAGTCGGACAATGGGGCTTTGCGATAACTCAAAAACAGACTTAACCGGGCGCCCCTCTTCAGTTAGTAGGGTGACTGTGTATACTGATTTGCAATGGAAAGTCTTTAGTATATTTTTTTATTTATTTAGATTCTTTTTTTTTTTTAACAAGTATAAAAGACGACAGATGCAAGAAATTTGCAATGGAAATACGAATGGGCCAGTTGGTAGGGGACCATAGACTAGTGGTCCCCAAACTTTTTTCTTTCGTAGACCCTTTTTCATGTTTTCCGATTTTGGGTAGACCCCCTGCTTACCTGATATTGAATGCCTACATCCTACAAGTTACAAAATTTTGTTAAACATATACAACAACTTTTTTACTTCATAAGTATTTTTATAAATAATGTATATAGTCTTTATCTTAGAAGTTAGTATAATGCTAATAAATAGGTGCTATCAGTGTTTGTTGAAATCAAATATCGTGGACCCCCATTTTCATTTCATAGTCCCCATTTTAATTTCATAGACCCCCAATTTTTTTTTCGCTAACGTAGGCCCCTTGAAGGTTTTCATAAACCCCTTTTTTTTCGGGGGGAAATGCTCCTTATGCACTGTGACACCGCGCTGGCAAGACGCGGCCGTGTGTGGGGCTCTCCGGTCAAGAGACCGGCCTACCTACTAAAACCCACACCGGGGCGCGTGGCGGGTTGCGCTTTCGCGATTCTACCGCCACACGCCCACATCATACACCCCCAGGGGTCGATATAGACCACTGGCTCACGGGAATCACTGACTGAATTTTTTTTTTTGTTCCCCTGAGGAAAATGCATTAAATTGCATACCCCGGCTGTGGAGCCGGGGTTATGTGGGGCTCTCCTCTCCAGAAGGGGGAGGCCTACCCACTAAAAACCTCAGGGATGGCCTTCCTCAGGCATGTAGGGAGCCCCCGGGAACACCAAGCCACCTCCGGGAACCCGCAGCCTCCGCTCCCCTGCCTAGAGGAGAGCCCTCCTCGGGGGAGGCTACTACCTCCCCCGGTCTCCTCCACCGACGACGCCCCCCGGCCACGGAAGAGGCGTGGTCCATCCCGGGTCGCCGTAGCAGTCGCGACTTCCTCGCGCCCGCCGGCGACCCACGATGGACGATGGACCACGCCCCTTCCGTGGCCGGGGGCGTCGTCGGTGGAGGAGACCGGGGGAGGTAGTGTAGCCTCCCCCGAGGAGGGCTCCCCTCTAGGCAGGGGAGGCGGAGGCTGGGGGTTCCTGGAAGTTGCTTGATGTTCCGGGGGCTCCCTACATGCCTGAGGAAGGCCATCCCTGAGGTTTTTAGTGGGTAGGCCTCGCCCTTCTGGGGAGGAGAGCCCCACATAACCGCCGGCTCGCCACAGCCGGGGTATGCAATTCAATGCACTTTCCTCAGGGAAACAAAAAAAAAAAAAAAAGGGCCTCCCGGTACCCTCCTCACTTGGCGAAACACAGCGCAAGCGCTATTTCACACCAGTTTTCTGTGAGGCCGTGGTATCACTCCGGTCGAGCCGGCCCAATTCGTGCCGAAGCATGGCTCTCCCACGGTAAACAAAATACTCTTTTCAAATTTAAAATTAAATATCATTATGACGACCTCCATAGTCGAGTGGATAGTACACCGGTTTCAAGGTGTCGCCATCTCTGAGGTCCCGGGTTCGAATCCCGGTGGGGGCAGATGTTTGTGTGATGAATGCCAGCATTAGTACCTTAATCATGGTTGCTGATATATATTTCAATAAAATTATTGTTAAATTAATTTGACTTTGACTTTGACTTTGATATATGTTATAATATATGTATGTCTATCCGTTACCCTAGATCCATAGCACAAGCCTTATAGAGCTTAGTTTGGGCTAGGCTAATTGGTGTAAGTGTAACAAATATTTATATTTATATTATTACACTATCACTTAACTAAAGTATTTTATCTAATACATATGGCAATTAGAAATGTACACGACCTTGTCATGATTGACATTAAGGTTTGAAACATTTATATTAAAAGAGAAACAAACTGAGTAAAACTACCCTGAAATCAAACACCCTTCCTTACATAATTATATTTTACTATTAATTACTTAGTTTTTGTTTATAAGAAATCAATGTGTCGTGTCAATTATAATTTATAATTTGATTTAAATTTGGAAACAGATAAAGCACGAGATAAAAAATAAATAAAATATATTTATTTATAACACCTTGGCTCGTAAAGCTGATGTAATTCACCGGTTTTAATATGTGTAAGCGGGTCATAAAAAACGCGTGTGTTACTAAAGCAAATAGTTAAGTTATAGTCCATACAGATTGCATAACAGTATCATTTGCCATTTCGCGCGCTGTTGCTATTCAAATTTCGAACTAATCGCCGCGCGGCGCCACCAGTCAGTAGTAATGGCGGGAAAGCAACATTGTGCATTCACAGATTGAGTTTATTTAAATGTTTTTTTTTTATTGAGTTTATTTAAACGCAAATGTGTTAAAAAAACGTTGTATGATATACGTGCTTATAACATGCGAGGCGGAATTTCAGCCCGAGCCGAAGGCGAGAGCGTAATTGAGCCGCGCATCGTCCATCAACCATTCATCCATCAACCATCATAACGTACTTATATCATAATGTACTATAAACAAGCAAAATAGCATTTAGTTATTCATGGGAATTTTGCTATTTATTTATGTTTATATCACAGATACACAATTGGGTAGACGACAATTTTTTAAATTTAATATATAATAAGAGTACTCTTTTAAGTGAGAAATATGTAGAAACTGCACCTATTACTTTTTGAAGCTACGTCGACAATGCTTGCGGCGCTGTCGCGGGTCGCTCAAAAATGCTCCATACTAAAACACTGCAATCGTGACGTTACAACTAAGTAAACTCGCCTAATTTGTATGAGCGTATAAAAAAAGGAGATAATTTTTTCTTGTATGGAGAATAGGCCCACTACAAAATGTAACGTTTATTAATGAGACATACGTTAAATAATTTCTTATTAACCCTAGATATTATAAGGAACATTAGCTTGTTTTTATCTAACGGGAATATTGAGAAATCAATTAAAACATGAAGATTAAATAACCTAAAAATTCTTAGTAGTTAGTAGCTTTATTTTGATTTGTATTCAAATTGTTTTTTACGTAAATGCTATTTAACACTTTTTTATTCTTGAAAAATACAATCTTCTTTGGCCACTACCAAACGCCCGAAATCGTATTATTTTTTTTGCATTCTAAATACTGGATACGGGAAAGAAAACGAAATCAAGCCGTTGGAAACGTAAACACAGAATTCGGTTGAAAACAAACCGACGTCAATTGGATGTCAGTGTAGGTACCATTCTGTCGCTGTCAAAAATGATGACGCGTTCCGTTTCACGACGATACTGGACTGACGAACTAATAGTTAAAAATAATCTAAAATAGTATTAAAATAATTATTGAGAGTTCAATACTTTTAAATAAAATAAAAAAGAAATAATACACTATCCTATCTATTATTATATTTATATATTATTTGTATATATATTAATCATCTTTCATTTTGATTTAAAAAAGTTCCTTTACCTCAAATGTCAAAAGTCATTACTAAGTTTAATTAATTGATTTTATTATTCCCGTTTCATTTTTACTCATAATATCGTGCAATTGCTTTTAATAATAAATTGATATTTTAGAGTTCAGTAATATCAATAAACGTTGCCGTTTCTAGTGGGCCTAAAAAAAATTATCTCCTTTTAAAATAACTTTGTTATTTGTACGTTATTAAGTTATAACTTTCTATGTAAAAAAAATGTTACATTTAATGTGAGAATGTAGAAATGTGTTCGTTTCATTAGAATTACGTAATAATAATTGCCATTTTTAGAAATCTAAAAAACAATATAAATTTATGATTAAACTGAAATGTCTATATTGACATACTTTCATGAGATATAAATTGCTCAAATCAGATAATTATAAAAACGGTCAAATCATTTGTAGTCATCTGCCCTATAACCTTAAACTTTGACATCGTTCAAGTATGGTCTAATAAGCAGAGGAAGCGTGAGTTAGAAACAATTTTTCGAGTCCAGTTGGTAAATTTAATTTTTTTTTGATTCCATGACTTGGCTATAGTAAAATCAATTTTGAATTGTGTGGCCGCACTACATACCCTCATAAATTTCAGATCGGAACCAAACGCATTCACCATTGTTCGCTGCGAGTATCAGAGTTGCCCCTGTACTGTGTAACACGCGCTGTACTCAAAACACGTAGTGATCGCTTTCAACATTATAATGATGCAATATTACCAGATGCTTACTTATTGGCAGGACACGCAGGATTCGACATATTATTATGTTCTCTTTCTCTCCAGCAGTTTTTTTTTATTTTTTTTTAATTTAAAATAGTTTTGCGTTTGCCCACAATCTCACCTGATGGTAAGTGACGATGAGGACTAGGATGGAACACGCTTACCTAGCAAATGCCTATTCACTCGTGACTTGAAGACCGTAAGATTATATTCTTCCGGGAACACAGACGTTGGCAAAGAGTTCCACATCTTAGCTGTTCGTATTAAAAACGAAGACTGGAACCGGGATTCACTGCCTCGCCCCCTCCCCTGAGAGGGCGAGCGCTCCGATAGAGCCGATAGGGCCCCAGGCTTTCTGCCCGGCCAAAGGCATTAGGCAGTGTTTAGTTGGTAGGCTGGCCTTCTGTCAGAGTCCAACATAACCACCCGCCGTAGACCGGGTGCGGGTGGTATCCGGTGCAAGGTCGTCCGAGCACCAGGGGGTTGTCATAGCGACCACTGTGGTGGCGCGCCCCCTATGAGGATTCACTGCCTCCTCCCGCGAGGAAAAAAATTGGTTGTCTGTAGAACTCCGTCTACTGCCGATATTTGAACGTGACAACGTCTATTACATGGTAATTTTTTCTGGGTGCAATGAAATTATTTAAAATAAAGTAATGCATAACATTTATATTTTTATTTAATAGGTTGTTTAAATTTACTGCTTCTGAAGTAATTGAATTAGGTATGATTGTATCTTATACTATATTGTATTTTTATATTATATTATTATAATTATTAACATTGAAAAGAGGAGATAAAAAATAGACCTTCAGAGTTTCTTGCCTGTTCTTCTCGAGAAGGCTCTCCAATTTCCGAACAGGTGTCTAGTCAATATTTTTTTTTCCTTATTCGTACGTACGGACAAGGTTGTTGTTTTTTTTTAACCTTTATTTTTTGTTTTGTCTGTTGACGTCAATAAGCGCCTGTAAAGGTCTATGTTGAATAAAGATTATTTTGATTTTGATTTTTGATTTGATTTGATTTTGAGTGTGTGTGTGCTGTGTGGTGCCGAGGTCAAGTATAGCACACTATTTCTTTTTTTAATTTGTGGATAACGTTGTTAGTTGCAGTATAGGCATGCATAGATATAGTAAACTAAATTATACTGTATATATTTTAACTGTTTATCTCTCAATAAATAAATAAATAAGCCAAATACTTTAAAAATGTTTATACAAAACGGTAATATCCTTCTTATCCCTTATCATATCAGCCCTTAATATAATGAGCCTGTATCAAATAACCTTTGAAACATATGTTGCCTGAATTCTCAAACGAAGTCGGCGAACACTCAAAGCAGGTAGGTAAACATCCTAGAACCCTTTGATGCGATCCGTTTTCCTTCGCCTGTCATTAATTTCGCATTACATATGAACTTAGTACAAGGGTTAAGTTAACTTGTAAACTTAGATTAGCTGAGTTGACCCAAAGCGGACCCCGTTTTAGGGATGTAGGGTAGTCGATACTAATATTCTATTTGGTGTCCGCGACTTCGTCTGCGTAGGACACTTATCGTAATTTTTTTGAAAATTCACACTATATCTTTATAAAATGTAGTCTATAAGATGTACAAGCTATTTATTATATTATAGCAAGCGACCACAGTCGCCGTGAGCTTTATATATATTTATTTGTTACACTTACACCAATTAGCCTAGCCAAACTAAGCTCTATAAGGCTTATGCTATGGGATCTAAGGTAACGGATAGACATACATATATTATACATATATCAATATTTTTATACAAATATATATCAACAACCATGACTAAGGTACAAATGCTCGCATTCATCACACAAACATCTGCCCCCACCGGGATTCGAACCCGGGACCTCAGAGATGGCGACACCTTGAAACCGGTGTACTATCCACTCGACTACGGAGGTCGTCAATAATATTAGTTTATATATATATATATAATATATATATATATATATATATATATATATATATATTATATATATATATTATATATATATATATATATTATATATATTAAATCTGCAATAAAAATACATTAAAAAAAAGTGTTACGTTACAGGGGTTAAGTAAAAAGACAACCCTGCATTAAACAGAATTTATTAGGCGTGGTTCGAATCGGCAACTATATAGAATCTACTAGTTTCATCTTCTGGTAAAGAGGTTTCACTTTCGAGGTCCCAATAAACTAGTACTCTCCTGGCTGAACTAAGTAGATGGGTGCACGAATCCTTGTAGTCGAGGAGTAGATGAAACTATACGAATAGGCCCAATCAATCCGTTTTGTTCTTTTTTTTTTTTTATTGCTAAAGTTGACAAACAAGCAGGCTGCCCACCTGATGGTAAGTGGTAACAGTCGCCTATAGTATATGTGGTTCCCACGAGATTCGCAGCAAATCTGCAAACCTCATAAGACCACAGTGTACGTTGCCAACTTGTGACATAAGATGTAAAGTCACAGTACCCAGTAATTTCACTGCCTATCTTACCCTTCACGCCGGAACACAGCAAAGCGAACCCTGCTGCTTGGCGGCGGAAATAGGTAAGACGGAGGTACCCATGCAGACGACCCTGGTACAGAGTCTACCTCCTAGAAAATCTGTTCTGTTCTTAGGATTCGTGTCTGTGGTCACGGTCGTCGATAAAAAGAAAAATATACACACATATTATATATAATTAAATACTATTAACTACTATAAATGTATTTTTTATATATTATTTAATAATATAAGTATTGAATCTTAAAGGTTGGTAATGTTAACATATGTCGGGCATGCCGCTGTCCCGGAGAGCCCTCAGGCATATTATCTCTAGTTGTTCGCATTTTGAACGGTGAGTATTTGCACAGACACAACCTAGGAGCCAGGATCATCCATCAACAGCTTGCCCTTCGATACGGCCTTGTTGAGCATGAGACACCGTACTATAAAGCACCAGCGCCAGTTCTTAAAGAAAAGGAACCCAGTCAGCGTCTGATGCTTTATAAAGCTCAAATACGGCCGCATATGGAGTACTGCTCACACCTCTGGGCTGGAGCCCCCAAATATCAACTCGACCCTTTTGACTCCCTGCAAAGGCTTGCTTTCCGTATCATCGGTAATCCCAATATTACGGCCTCAACAGAGACCTTGGAGCAGCGGAGAGACTTTGGCTCTGTGTGTTCTTTATAGGCTCTTTAACGGAGAGTGCTCTGAGGAATTATTTGCAGTGGTGCCTTCCTCACCTTTTCACCATCGCACACCCGCCACCGCAGTAGAGTTCATCCATATCACCTGGAACCGATCTTGTCTAGTACAGTTCGGTTTCAGCGTTCATTCCTTCCGCGTACATGCAAACTCTGGAATGAGCTCCCAGCTGCGGTGTTTCCTGAGCGCTACGATATGTCTAACTTCAAACGAGGCTTAAAAAGAGTATTTCTCTCCAAGTAGGCAGCGGCTCAGCTGTGCCCCTGGCACTGCAGATGTCCATGAGCGATGGTTACCACTTACCATCAGGTGGGCCATTTGCTCGTCTGCCACCGTATGGAATAAAAAAAAAATTATACATATATAAAAATAGACATAGCCCGAAGAATTGCGAACCTTAAGTGGCAATGGGCGGGACACATTGCTCGCAGGACTGACGGCCGTTGGGCGAAAAGGTCCTGGAGTGGCAGGCATATGCTGGACACCGCAACGTTGGTAGGCCTCCCACAAGGTGGACCGACGATTTGATGAAGATTGCGGGAAGGCGCTGGACGGTTGCAGCGCAGGACCGATCTGCGTGGAGATCCTTGGGGGAGGCCTATGTCCAACAGTGGGCGTCTATTGGCTGAAATGAATGAATGAATGAATATAAAAATAAGAAAAATATAACTTAAAGAAATGTTGATTATACATATATAAATTTTTAGAAAAGTTTGAAAACATATTGAACAATAACCCAGCTTTTCAAAGTTTGTGTCAAATCGATAATTTCGTTAATGTAACGGCAGAACTTTTGCCAGATAGCACCCAATTTCAAATTCTGCCCAGTTACCTTAGTGGATGAGCGAACATTCTCCACTTACAAAAATATTCTAAATGATCGTAGACACAATCTTATCACTGAAACTTAAGAAAAATATTTGATAGCTTACGTTTATAATTTTTTGAAATAATTGTTACGTCATATAATGTTACTGTACCAATTATCGCCTATCAAAAAATAATTTACTAATTGTTGACAGAGCAAAAACACAGAAGTGCTACTGCGGAATCAACCGTCATCGAGATACTCATTTATTTATTAGTTAAACCACAATTAAATTATATTATTCGGCTATCGACCGCGATCTTTCCTTGTAATGTCTTTTTACTATTTAACCTTTGAAAGCAATAAAATCATCAAAATAATATGTTTACGTGTTTTAATGAGGAAATTAAAGCATATACACTAATTGTATGCTGATTTTGAAATAAAAAAATGAATACTTATTTTTCTCTTTTCCTTAGAAATTCTAATTCCTCCCTAGAGATTCCTAAAATTTATCATTTAATTTCACATATACTTCTTTTCTTGATTATTTCAAGCATTAGTCATGCATGCATATAACAAGCTTTTTATGTTGTATAATCCGGTCTCTAGTCATTACAGAAAGTACTGTTGTTTGCATTAAACCTGATATTGTGGTGGTCGACTGATCCCAACGTCATGCAATGCACGTCGATATCACCACCCCTCATAACGAGAACCTCGTGAAAGCTGAGAAGGATGAAACCAGCGAGTACCTCGAGTACCTAGAGACCTATTTTTGAATTACGAATGCGATTTCGAAATCACCGCTGACTAAATAGTCAGCGGTGACTTTGAGGTCACGGATTCCTAAATACCCAATTTTGAAAGTCGATCGCCGAGCTGCCAACATAGATAAAGTACACACATAAATATAAGACTTCGGTTCCACGCAGAATGTAGCCGCCGCCGATTATTGTCGGCTTAGCCATTATGGTTATCCCAACTAATATTATAAATGCGAAAGTGTGTTTGTTTGTTTATTTGTTTGTTTGTTTGTTTGTTTGTTTGTTTGTTTGTTACCTCTTCACGCTTAAACTACTGGACCGATTTCAAAAATTCTTTCACCTTTGGAAAGCTACATTCTCCCCGAGTAACATAGGCTACTTTTTATCCCGGAAAAATCGACAGATCCCACGGGATGCGCAATAAAGGCTTCGCTCAAAAACTACTGCACAGATTTTTATGCGGTTTTCATCAATAGATAGAGTGATTCTTGAGGAGTTTTGCGGCATTTTTTATCTCGGAAAAACGGATAGTCCCACGGGAAGCGCGATAAAATCTTCGCACCATAAACCGACTTCCGCGTATATGTAGCCGTGGGCAAAAGCTATGACCCTTAACCCTCTATACACCCAATCCCGAAATCCACGCGGGCGAAGCCGCGGGCAGAAAGCTAGTTATATATATAATATATGCTACATTCATATATATATGTATATTATAGGTTATTATATATATATATATATTATATATATATATATATATATAATATATATATGCTACATTCATTATATATATGAATGTAAAATATATAGACTGAAAAATCAAATAAAACACAGATAACATTTCCACAAGTATGACTTGATTACGAGTGGGTGAGGGCACTCGGAATGAAATCACATGCGTGACTAAGGTAGTCACATCAGTGATATTCAAAAATAAGAATTATTGAAAATCGGTGATTATTAGTCACATCGGTGATTTCGAAGTCGCATTCGTAATTCAAAAATAGGTCTCCTAGTCTTTACAAATCTTTACAAATCAGATTCATGAAACTATTGGTCGATAAAAAACACGAAAATTAGATGTGTAAAGAGCACACATACGAACAACTTTTCTTAGAATGTAAAATGCTACCAGTCCATGAGAAGGTCGTGTTACTCCTGGCCATAGAGCAGTTTTGTAATGACGAATTTAAAAATGTAGTTAGTAATCAGAGGTAGGTAAGAAATAGAGATATTGATAAGCCTATAGTACCTAGTTTTACAAATTATTATGGTCAAAGATGTAGGAAATATTTAGTGCCAAAAATATATAATGATCTACCTGACCTAGTACGCAAAAGTGTTACGAAAAAACAATTTAAAAGAAATTTAAGTAATGTTCTTCTTGCTACTCTACTAAACATAAAACACTAGACTTACATACTAATAAATTAATTATTATATTATCTACTTACTCGTAGATAGTATATTAATTTATTTGTATGTAAGTGTAGTGTTTTATGTTTAGTCGCGTTTCGATCAAAGTTTTTAATTGTTTTAGTTGTCGTGTCTCCTCGTTTTGAGAGCACTCCCTTAACCGCCTCAGCCAAAATTGGGATTCTTGGTGTCGACATATCGAGCGTAGTTCAGTTCCGTGGTCACTTAGAGGGTAAGGCTAAACTAGCCTCGAAGAAGCTTGGGGTGCTCAATAGATCGAGGCGGTATTTCACACCGGCCCACCGTCTGCAACTTTATAAGGCACAGGTCCGGCCTCATATGGAATACTGTTCTCATCTTTGGGCAGGGGCGCCCCAATACCAGCTTCTCCCTCTAGACCGGATTCAACGAAGAGCGATTCGCATCGTCGACCACAAGGAAACTTCAAGTCGGCTTGACCCTTTGGCATTGCGTAGAGATGTAGCTTCTCTCTGCATACTCTATCGCATTTACTACGGAGAGTGCTCGGAGGAATTGTTTGGACTGATCCCTGCTGCTACTTTCCGACATCGTTCCACGCGACAAACCTTCCATCCTCACCATCTCAATACTTGGCAGTCCACCACTGTGCGTTTCTCTAGAAATTTTCTGCCTCGCACAGCTAAGCTGTGGAATGAATTGTCGCCTGCAGTGTTTTCGAACCGTTACGATATCCAAACTTTCAAGAAAAGAGCGTACTCCCATTTAAAAGGCCGGCAACGCGCTTGTGACTCCTCTGGTGTTGCAGGCGTTCATGGGCGGCGGTAATTGCTTACCATCAGGTGATCCGTCTGCTCGTTTGCCCTCTACCACATAAAAAAAAAATTAAAATGGAGCTTCGTCTGCCAACAAATCGCATTGTGGTTTGGCAGAAGTATTGTAATAGTATATAAGGCTTTAATATTGAAATAAATATATAAATAATAAATAAAATAAATACCTTGAATTGGCACACGAGGTAATCAGCATGTGGGAGGTTGATTCGAATATCACTATTCCAATAGTTATAGCTTGATAGCGAAGAGTCTCGATCAACATCTTAAGAGGCTCTCGCTTAAGGATGGATCAAGGAACGGATACAGAAAGCGGTACTTTTGGATACGGCGCGTATTGTCCAGAAATTCTTCTGTCTGCAGCCCTAACCACCGGTAGCTTGGGATAGCATCATACTAGGTTTGAAGTTTTATATAAAGACAGATCATAGGCTACTTTTTATTTCGAAAAAAGGGATGAAGGGGTTGAAATAGAGGTTGAAAGTTTGTACGGGATTTCTTAATTTTAAAAGATAAAGCCATGAAACGTTACAGTTAAACACTTGATAAGAAATCATTAAACATTAGTTCTAGCATTTTTGAAATTTCGACCAGCTAGGGGGTGAAATAAGGGTTGAAAGTTAGTATGAAATTTCGTTAAATATCACGTCATAAGAAACAAAAAATCGTTTGTTCAGCATTTTGTAATTTTTACCAGTGTGGGGGTGAAATAGGGGTTGAATTGAAGATAAGACCATGAATCTTGGTACCTGAGACATAAGGGATCAGGATTGACAAAAACTAATTTCACGCAGGCGAAGCCGCGGGCGGAAGCGGAAGCTAGTATTATTAAAAACGTGAAAATTTAAAGTATGGATGGATGCTTGCAACTCATTCACGTAATAAGTAACTACTGGAATTATTTTACTGAAAATTCACAGTAATATAGCTTACATATAAGAATAACACAGGCTATATTTTATAAATTGCTGATATAAATTTTTTTGACGACCTCCATAGTCGAGTGGATCGTACACCGGTTTTAAGGTGTCGCCATCTCTGAGGTCCCGGGTTCGAATCCCGGTGGAGGCAGATGTTTGTGTGATGAATGCCAGCATTTGTACCTTAGTCATGGTTGTTGATATATATTTCAATAAAAAATATTTATATATGTATAATATATGTATGTCTATCCGTTGCCCTAGATCCCATAGCACAAGCCTTACAGAGCTTAGTTTGGACTAGGCTAATTGGTGTAAGTGTAACAAATATTTATATTTATTTATTTATATTTTATAAATATACTAAATTTATTTACTCTAAGAGCATATAAGTAGGCGAATAAAGAGTGCGTAGATTAAACAATGAATTAAGAAAAAAATCCACCTGCCGCCATTTTAAAATGTGCAAAGACAATTGAATCTTGTTACGGATGTTGGTTTTTCCGCAACAAAAGGCGCGCGTTGAATATTAATGCCCAGAAGGGGGAAGGGGGGATTTAAAAATGGGACACGGGATACTAATTGAAGGGCTGCGACAAGACAGGACGCGGGAATCTAAAATGGCAATTGATTTCATGTTATCAATGATTTCCGCTTGTTTTTTAATGATTGGGAGTGAGTTGTTTTTTTTAATTGACACTGGACTGGGCCTTCGTGGTGTAGTGGCAGGCGCTGCACCTGATGCTGATCGACAGGTCTATCAAAAGGAAAATAAAAAAATAATTCTTGTAATAGGTGCTATGCCATCAATGATGCTGCGCCATTGGTTCACAGGTCTAATCAAATCAAATCAAAATCAAATCAAAATAATATTTATTCAACATAGACCTTTACAGGCACTTATTGACGTCAACAAACAAAACAAAAAAAAAGCTTAAATAAAAAAAAAAAAAACCTTGTCCGTACGTACGAATAAGGAAAAAAAAAAAAAAATATATTGACTCGACACCTGTTCGGAAATTGGGAGAGCCTTCTCGAGAAGAACAGGCAAGAAACTCTGAAGGTCAAACAGCGGGAAGCGGGAAGGGTCTCTGAAGGTAATACAGCGGGAGACCTTGTACTGGAAAGAACCAGCAAGAAAACCAGCAATGGCAATTTATTTTCTCCCTGTATTATTACAGAGTCGGCAATTAGAAGCTGGCGTCAGATAAATAGTCTGAACCCAACTTCCTTTTCAAGTTTAAACAAGTTCACATTTTTTTTTTTTTTATGTGATAGGGGGCAAACGAGCAGACGGATCACCCGATGGTAAGCAATTACCGCCGCCTATAAACGCCCGCAACACCAGAGGAGTCACAAGCGCGTTGCCGGCCTTTTAAATGGGAGTACGCTCTTTTCTTGAAGGTTTGGATATCGTAATACCTCGGAAACACTGCAGGCGACAATTCATCCACAGTTTAGCTGTGCGAGGCAGAAAGTTTCTAGAGAAACGCACAGTGGTGGACTGCCAAGTATTGAGATGGTGAGGATGGAAGGTTTGTCGCGTGGAACGATGTCGGAAAGTACTTGCAGGGATTAGTCCAAATAATTCCTCTGAGCATTCTCCGTAGTAAATGCGATAGAGTATGCAGAGAGAAGCTACTTTATATTATATTTATAAAAGCTCCTTTATCCTCGTATTCCTTACTATAGTCAAAATATTTGGCAATGTAACTTACAGTTTTTTTTTTGTAGTCGGTGTTTTTGGATTTTATTTTAAACTAGCTTTCTGCCCGCGTGGATTTCGGGATTGGGTCTATAGAGGGTTAAAGGTCAGGCTTTTGCCCACGGCTACATATGCGCGGATGTCGGTTTATGGCGCGAAGGTTTTTATAGCGCTTCCCGTGGGACTATCCGTTTTTCCGAGATTAAAAATACCGCAAAACCTTGCTCAAGAATCACTCTTTCTATTGATGAAATCCGCATGAAAATCTGTACAGTAGTTTTTGAGCGAAGCCTTTATTGCGCATCCCGTGGGATCTGTCGATTTTTCCGGGATAAAAAGTAGCCTGTGTTACTCTTCATCCCTTCAACTATCTCCACGTAAAATCACGTCAATTCGTTGCTCCGTATTGCCGTGAAAGACGGACAAACAGACAGACACACTTTTGATACTTTTAGTAAATTAAAATCAAAATTTTATTCTTCAAATAGAATTTTTCGGCTTCAAATTGTTTTGAAATTGTTTTTCGGGTTCCGTACCTCCATAGGGTAAAAACGGAACCTTATAGGATCACTTTGTGGTCCGTCCGTCTGTCAAGACCCTTTTATTCAGAAACGCGTCGAGATATTCAATCTCTATCTATTTTTCACCTTGGTCACTCTCTATCTATTTTTCTCCTTGGTAAGAAGCATCCTCGAGTATTGCAGTCCCGTATGGTCACCTTTTTACGGAGTTCATGTTGACAGAATCGAAGGTGTACAAAAGCGATGTTTGAGATACATTTCCCATAAATTAAATTTCGGCCGAAGCCTAAACTCTCATAATGAAAGGTTGGCAAAGTTTGGTGTTGTTACCTACCTTGCAGGACCGACGCAAAAGATACGACCTTTTATGTCTGCATAAAATCTTGCACTCGTATATTGATGCACCAGTTCTGCTCTCCTTAGTATCTATTAATACTCTGTATAGATCTCGCCGACCTAACACCTTCACTTGTCAGACTTACACTAATAACACTTCCTACTACAATCCGATAGTTAGGATGGCGAGAGCCTACAATGAGTTGACAAGGAACAACAATGACATTAATATTTTTGATAATAACTTTATCTCATTTAAAAGAAGCATTTCAGATGTACTCAGGGCTGGATCCCAGGATTTGTAGCTATTACGGGTTTTATACTTTTTATTATTACATATCTTAATATATATATTTCTTGTGTGCGTGTGTATGTGACTGAACTCCTCCTAAACGACTGGACCAATTTTGATGAAATTTTTTGTGTGTATTCCAGGGGGCTTGAGAATGGTTTAGATTCACAATACGGTCATATAGATATTGTTTTTCAGCTAAATTATTTATTTAAAAACATTTGAGACAACGTGAGACAACGTGACATTTGAGACATTTGACAGGACAACGTCTGTTGGGCCAGCTAGTATATATATATATACATATATATATATACATACACACATATATATATGTAATAATAAAAAGTATAAAACCCATAATAGTCATTCTGTTTGTGATGTATATATATTGTTGTTAGGATTGTCATCTGTTTGTGTACCTTATCTTAAATAAATAAATAAATATCAAACTTATATTAATATCACATACTCAGGTCACCTATCTCGAAGCAGTGAAAAAATCAAATTTCTAAATCAACGCTATATAGTCACATTTATTAATTTAGTATAATATACTAACTGACCCGTGCCCATTTCGTTGGGCATTCTTACGTTACAGGGGTTGTGGAAGTAAAAAGACAACCCTGCAGTAAACAGAATTTATTAGGCGTGGTTCGAACCGGCAACTATATAGAATCTACTAGTTTCATCTTCTAGTAAAGAGGTTTCACTTTCGAGGTCCCAATAAACTAGTACTCTCCTGGCTGAACTAGATGGGTGCACGGATCCTTGTAGTCGAGGAGTAGATAGTCGAATAGGCCCAATCAATCCTTTTTTTTTTAATGAAACGGAACTTAATTAAGTATTTGTTTTTAATGACTACACTGAATTCGAGTGATTCATCCTATTACTATTATAAAGGCGAAGGTTTGTAAGTATGGATGTTTGTTACTCTTTCACGTAAAAACTAACGAATGGATTTGAATGAAACTTTACCACAATATAGCTTATACATCAGAATAACACATAGACTGCAATTTTTAAGGTTTCTAATGTGAGCTCGTAAAAAAAACACGTTTTTTGCGCTTACATTGCAAACGCTGACTGAATCCTACAATATAGATCAAAACAATTTACTACAGTATTGTACAACTTAAAAAGGTCTACAAAAAAGTCCGTGATGGTATATGTTTATCTCTTAGGAATAACCCACAAAAGGAAAAAGATCGTTAAATGTAGTTTATAGGAGCATACTGCAGTAGCTACCTATAGGCCTATGATTAGGGCTCTGCAGTGCTTAGTTACCGTATTTCTTACTTATTACTAGACTAGACGGGACGAACCTGAAATCCACGCAAACGAAGTCGCGGGCAAAAGCTAGTAAATCTATAAAATTGTAAGCAGTAGAAAATAATTTCGCGCACGATTTGTATTCGTATTCGAATTCCAAATTCACGTCTAATGATTCAAAAATACGTCTCCTGTGCCAAGACAACAGCACTACTGGTGATCCTTAATAATACATACCCATTTGACGATCTCCATAGTCGTGTGGAGGTCTCAGGTTCGAATCTCGGTGGGGGCAGAGTTTTGTGTGATGAATGCGAGAATTTGTACATTAGTCATGGTTGTTGATATATATTTCTATCAAAAATATTTATATATGTATAATATTATATTATGTATGTCTATCCGTCACCCTAGATCCCATAACACAAGCCGTATAGCGCTTACTTTGGCCTAGGCTAATTGGTGTGTGAGAAATATTTATTTATTTTACAGCGATGCAAGCTGCATATACCCGTGAAGAAATTCAAAGATCTATCTAGCCAATTAAACCGCATTGGGCCATCGTGGTTAACCAAGGCCTATTCGCTTGCCAATTCCAATAATGAAATTCAAATTTAGTTTGAAGACATTTTTCCCACAGTTTTATTTTTCAAATTACAGTTACATATGGCATATTAAAGCTATCGAAATGTGAATTATATTAACATAATTACGACAAGATTTCCTGCGAAACTTTACCTTAAGTAAATATGTCTTATTAAATTATAATCCTATTATTTTAGTCTAAGATTTCGATATAACTCCAGCGCAAAATAAAACTTTAAAACCGGAGGAAATATGTTGGCAACATACTTCCTGTTTCTAAATTTAAATCGTTAAAGATGGCCGGCTCAGTCTAGACAGAAATAATTTAGAATCTAGCTCATGGGCGTGTCTTTAATCGCCACGCCTTTAAGAATACGCCTACGGAGGATATATTTCAGTATGTCTACGTCTTTCACGAGAGTCACCCGTGTAATATTCTCTTTCGGTGTAATTCCAAATTTCTGAGTCATAATCTACAGTAAATAAATAAAATCTGTCGTTCGAATTTGAAAAACTGAGTCAGTGTACTGTATTTAAAGTGCTTGTGATAAGATGGCGATGCGCGTTCGATTTTGAAAAGTTTGTTTGTTGACAGTTTGTTTGTAAACAGAACCACGTGATTCAAAGTTTGGGGTCAATGGACTTTGTTTACAGTACTATGTTTACGTCTTTATGCGGTCCAACTTTTGTTTGGAGGTGCGTGTGTTGGTTGAGATTTAATTAAATTTTAAGTCAGTTACAACTAAAATGAAATTTAATGACAATTTATTTTATATTTAACAATGACACATTTTTATCGTATTCCGTGACAAGTGATAAGTGTAGTGCTTCTGTAGTAATCATTGAAAAATGTGGCACTGACAAAAAGAAGATCTTTCTGTAATTTCAACTAAGTCAAAATCTTTATAACGAGAAACAGACATTTTTCAATGTAATTAAAATAGATTATCGCTTTACAAAATCAACTTTGACAGCTGATAAACGGACGATTCAAGTAAATAAAACTGCAACGAGGAAACTGTCAAATTGGATGCGAGAAGTAATAATACCGGGGCCCTGCTTAGGGCCTCGCAAAAACCCACACAACCCAACAACAAAACCCCAAAAACCTTATTAGTGTACCCATTTACTCAAACGAGAAACGAAGACGCCGTGAAGTCAAGGTCCTATCTCTTGGAGACACCAAAAGACTTGAAAAGAAAAAAGCCTCTATTACAAATACCAAGTGATAGTAAAAAGCCGAAACTTTACACCGAAATCTCCAATGAATCTGAAATTGAGACCTCTAACAGTCACATTGAAATGAAAAGCGTCTGTCAAGATACCAACCTGTCAAAAAGCTGTCAAAGTCATACACAGACTGACACAACGGTTAAAGGGTGCCACTGCTGCTGTCGAAGTGAGAAGCGCGAAGCGAAGGTGACAGAGGCAAGCTGTCACTGTCAAAGTCAGCCTGTCAAGGTCATTTTCGCGCCCGCTATGATGCCGTCGATCTTCGGCCCAGTGCCGGGGATACCTTACATCGTGAAGCCTCCTGCCAAGTCCAATGAAAAGGTAAGTTTTTGTTAATAATGCGTTATAAAGTCGTTACATGGGAAAGTTTTATTTATAATATCTGCAATCAGCCCTTACGGCTTTAATCAGATTGGTGTGACTTTTGTTTTCTCAGATTTGAGAGTGCACATTCAGTGATGTGCCGTCTCCTATTTACGTCCCTTCACTCATATTGAAGCTAATCGCGTTCTTTTTAGCCTATACAGGTAGTCATTTGTATCTATAAGTCTCATAGCCAAATGATTACTGTGATGTTCCAGTCTCCGCTTATAAGATTCAGCGATATAAAACACAAAAGGATAACACAGAATTGAAAAAAATATATTAAAAAAAATCGTCTTCAAAATTGTACGCAACTAAGTTACCTACGTATGTTTAGAAAGAATATAAAAGAACTAAAAAGTAAAAAATAAGTACGATAACTTCTATCTTAAATAAACTAACTTCTATATACCAACTAGGTATTTTTTGAAGTCGGTGCCTGCCCCAATTATAGGAAAGTAAGAGTGATGAAATTAAAGTAAACACATTTATCTAACCAAACACAGGTAGTACTCACTTACATTATAATATCTTCTAATATAAAGACATAATTTTTTAAAATAAAAGTAGCTATTAAGTAAAAAATTTATTAGTTGAACTACTGTGACACAGTCTTGGGGCCGTGCCTCTTAGCCAGAACAGCAAAATTAATAGGGTATTACGCACTATTTATTTATTTATTCAGCAAACTTAACATCTTTCACATTAGTAATACAATCTTCAAGTTAAATACATAAATAGCAGTTAAATACATAAATAGCACTATGAAAAATAAAATCTAAATTTATGTTTTTATAGTTCATTTATGAAAAAACAAACGAAAAATATTAATTTCTATTCATAAAACTGCAAAATAAATTAAATATTTCAATTTGAAAATACAAGTTTTTTTATCTGTGCTTCGAATGTCAAAAACGCTGTACGCCATGTTTGCATTCGCTGTGACGTCACTGGACTTGTAAATAAACAACCTCGGTTTTTGTTGTACATGTCTACTGTGTAATTTATTAGATTAACGAAGTTTCTCAGTTATTATACGAAATATTTCGTTATTTATTTCGAAAATATGTTTATTTCTTTCAGCGAAGCGTAATGTTTACAATGCCCGTGACGTCACAGACATGGCGGCCTGAGAATTGGCGTTTTCGCGCCCAAATTTGAATTGTAAAATTAAAAACACGTTTTTATGAAATAATTGGAATAAAAAAAATGTATTTATATTTTTTTGTGGTATTTTATCAATAACAGATTAAATTAAAACACTTTTTGAATTAGACTGTAATACCCTATTCAGCGAGTGCAAAATGCATGTGCTCGTTTTTGATTTTATATTCCTCCACGATCACGTCACTCCATTTCACAATGCGGCAGACTTGCTTTGGATGGAGGAGCACAGGAAACTCCACCTTGCAACTATGATGAAGGCCTAAATATTTGTATGATAAACTGGAGTAGGCTCAAGCACGCTACAGTCATGTAAGGAAAACCTGCGCACCTGCGCTTGTATCTCCGAGGTATCGCACTGCCGCATTTCGTGGCTCTTTCAGGTTCGCCGCCTCACGTTGCTGGAATGATATTCCACCACCTATACGAGACCTGAAAAGCAAAACCAATTTTAAAAGGCGGTATAAGATAAGATAAGATAAGATCATTTATTTCGCTAGAATGTGGTAGGTACATCAGGTCTTAAAGTAAGTAATAAACACTTTATAATATCCGGCACATTCACCAGAAGCTGGCATGCAAAAGAGATAAGAGATTGTTACTAGACCAACAAAAAAATGTATGATTCTGTTAATGTGAACCTCTTTACTTACCTTTTAATCTTAAGTCCTTTTAATTGTAGGGGACCATCGTTTGCATAAATGTGTGTTTGTGCTGGCATTCTCCTCATAATAATAATAGTATAAAATCTTCTTTTGAAATGCTTCTGTATTTTAATATGTTACAAATTGACTGTTCCTAACGTCAAAATAAATAATATAAATAAATAAATAGTTTATTTTCTTCACAATGGCATCGTTACATTTACACATTTTGAGGCTACCTTTTAGGTATAATTAAATACCTGTGTCAGGTAGACCTCGCTCCTCCATCGATTTGGTACATTTATAGTGAAAAAATAGTTTTTGAGCGAAGCCTTTATTGCGCATCCCGTGGGATCTGTCGATTATTCCGGGATAAAATTGGTTGTCTGTAGAACTCCGTCTACTGCCGATATTTGAACGTGACAACGTCTATTACATGGTAATTTTTTCTGGGTGCAATGAAATTATTTAAAATAAAGTAATGTATAACATTTATATTTTTATTACGTTGCCGTGTGGCGTCAGATCGGCCGTTACGCCGTTCGTGGACTCCGTGTGGCGTCAGATTCGGCCGTTACGGTGTTTTCGAGAATCACTCCACGCCGTACCAATTTAATAGACGTTGTCACGTCAAAAATAAAAAAGTAAAACAAACTTAATCTCAAACAATTTTTCATCTGCTTGTTATTTACTAAACTAAAACTTTTATTAAATTTTAAATTAACATAAGGTTTATTTTTTATAACATTTAACATTTAGTTGCCTATAAAATAATAGCAGAACCCCAACTACACATTAACATCTGTAGTGAAACATTCAACAATATTTTTATATATTGAGGGTAGTTCGGTTTTTACAATCTATTCGAGCATAACAAGTAACAAGATTCATTAAAAACTAAAACCAGTAAGTCACAACATGAAACAGGTAAGTACCCACAGATTTATATTTCCTAAGTACTCAACACATGATATCCAGTAGGCCCATTGGTGTGTGGTGCAAGGTGAAAAATGGTTACTTTTCTTTTTGCACTATTTTCGCTTATTTGTTATTGTTTTAATAATGTCACTGTCATGACCACAGACTATAAAACAGAATCAACGGTCCTACCTGAAAACTATCGCTTTTGCTGAATAGCAGTAAAAGCATTAGCTGAGGTAGGGGCCTTTTTGGCCAAACTTCGATGTTATTTTCTTTTAGCAATATTATCATAAGAATCATATTGTACAAGAATGGCCAAATAAATATCTCTTTCTTTCTTTTCATTCTTCTTTCTTTCTATTATAAATGTTTATAAAATTTTGTAAGTTATTGGATGTAAGCATTCAATATCAAGTAATTAGGGGTGTCGCGTCGAACGCCCAGCCTTCTTACTTGGACATGACGTATTTTTGACATCCTTTTAAAATTAGTCGGACTTGACAGAGGGAGAAGGAAAGGACTCACGCACAATGGTTCATACAGGACTAAGTGCGGAAAACACACCCTCTGGATGCCAGAGGGTGACCTATGATGAGGGAGAAGAAAAAAGGACGATGACCGACATCGTATATTACGGAATGTTTTTATATTGTAATTGTAAAATATTCAAGTAATATACATCTATACGGAAAATCTAGACCTTTAATTTTTTTCCTCACGAGAGGAGGCTGAGAATCCTTATGGATGCCAACGCAACAGGCAAGCAGGGATGCGTTCATTATGTCGGACTCCTGGTGAATCGAGGCGGCTATACCCAACAGACCTACCGACTAAACTCAGCCTAAGCCTTTGGTCGTAGAGTCTATATATGGGGGTCTAACCAAAACCGAAAAAACATGACATAGAGTCTACAACACAAAAAACTAAATACAGACTTTTCCATCAGGAGATAAGTTCCATCCATATTGCCCTAAAACTGAAAGCCATTGTTTATAAAACAGTAATTAGACATGTCGTCATGTAAATAAATAAAATAAAAAAGCCTATATTTCTCGCAGTTGATAGAAAATGTTAGTTTAGTAATTTAATGTTTAGTATTTAGTTAATATTACAGTATTTAGCTAATGTATATATATATTAAACATGTATATATACTATTACATTTATATTATTATTATTTTGTTACTAGTTTTAGTCTGCAAGAACCGTGAAGAAAAAGAAAAAAGAAGAAAAAGAAAAAAAAGTGTTGCAGGTAAAGGCCTCCTCCAAATTGTGCCAAACATCTCTGGAACTTGCAGTTTGCATCCAGTTTGCTCCCGCTATATGTTTAATTTCATCGTCCCATCTTTTATGAGGTCTTCCTTTTTATCTTTTGCCTGCCGGGCCTCTCCACGCTGTGACACTTTTCGTCCATCTTTGGTCTTGAAGACGCGCTACGTGTCCGGACCACTTCCATTTCAGTGATAGAGCTTGAGTCAGACCGTCTGTTGCTTTAGTGGTATTTCTAATATTCGTGTGACGTATTTTTTGTTTTCTTTTGATATTTAACATACTTCTTTCTATCCCACGTTGGTAAGTTTTGATTGTCGTCATGTACGGATCGGAATGTTGACCCGTCTGGCGGATGGATGAACAAAGATTGCATGTTGCTGAAATGCGTTTGTTAGGATGAATGTGAGGAGTAACAAGAAAGGATAGAGTGAGGAATATACAACAGGGGAAGTCGGAAAGTGGCTCCTATATAATTTGTATAATATAAATAGGGTATTAATCTCTTTTTTGAAAAATCTTAATTTGATCCTTGCGTGCCAGTAAACCATATCCTAAAAATATAAAAATTTTATACACTCGTTAAGTACTATAAAAAATTGCATTAAAATTTAATATTTTCAAATTTCGCGCGTAATTAGACGAAGGCGCCGCACGAGTTGCTACTCTGTAGCGATGACGTCAATACGGCATGTAAATAATAAACAAAGCTCTCTGTTCGATGCTATGTATTATTATATTCATAATTTAAAAATGAGTTATTATCTTTTACATATAAACAACTAATAAAGGAATAATAATAATAGAGTAATACTGACATCGATGTTTTAATACTCCGTAACTCGGCAGAACAAAAGTCGGGATTTGGAGCAAAGAATTTTCCGACCATTAATGCATTTATTTTTGGTAAATTCGTACTATCTCCTTTTACAAAACTGCTTTCCATAGTGTGATTCACGTGCGGTTTTAATTTAACTTACGTATTTATATCGTTCTCTTACATTAAAAAAGCAACCTACACTTCTTTTTTTATTATTTTGCGCGTACTATGATTCATAATGACATTGACACGCATAAGTTTACAGTACCTTATGACGTCACGACATGGCGGCCTATGTTTTGCTCTTGTTTTACGTATAGATTAAAAAAGTGAATACTTTGAAACTAATTTTTATATTATTTTTGTTATTTTATGTACTTAAACATGATAGTTCCGACTATTTAATGCATAAGCTATCATAGTTATATGCTTTTAGATCTTTTCTAATATAGAGGGAAGTACCCTATTAGAGGAAAGAGACTTCCGCATGGTCACTTATTAAGAAGAGAGAACGATCATAGAGAAGTTATAAACATAAAAGTAGATAAGTGTGTGAACATACATAATGTTACATTTTTGTAACAAGATTCCACATAGTGTAGCTGAATTGCCTCTTCATAAGTTCAAGGTACATGTTAAAAAGACGCTAATGAGTAACGGCTATTACAAAGTCAATGATTATTTTTTTGATACTGTTTACATTTAATAAATAAAAAATAAGTTACATTTAATAAATGCCATGTCACCTGATTTAATTAACAGTCTCACACACAACAACGTTAAGTTAAAATTGAAAGAATATTTTTTTGGTTTATTGTGATTCCATAATGTATTAGTTACCTATCCATTATATTCAATATATATTATTGTGTAAAAATAATACTACGTATAAATGACTGTTTTCATTTTGTAATAAATTAAGCAAGTATTTAAGTTTAAAATCGATTGCATAAGCGTATAAACCTCTGTGGTTTTTTGTATGCATTGATTTATGTAAAATGATTGTAAGATTCTTTATATGGTAAATAAATGAAAAAAAAAATAAATGATGCCAATGCTTGGTGTTGATTTGAGGATACATTCTAAAGTGTAAATATTTGTTTTCCCGTGTAAATTGTAAACACATATGTACATTGTATGATAACGACATAATTTATTGTAAATGTTGTTATTTCATTTGATAAAGCTGATAAGTTTCTTGCGCCCATTCTTCTTATCAGCTTAAAAATACGTCCTGAATGGGTGGTAGGAAAAAAAAATTGTTTGTCTGTAGAACTCCGTCTACTGCCGATATTTGAACGTGACAACGTCTATTACATGGTATTTTTTTCTGGGTGCAATGTAATTATTTAAAATTAAGTAATGTATAACATTTATATTTTTATTTAATAGTTTGTTTGTCAAAAATAATATCAAATAAACAAAATTAATTTGAATAATCCAAATGTTAATTCAAAATATGTCAAATGACTTATTTAACAATTTTATCTATGAACACTAACAATATTTAATACACAAAATTAATTCGAATATTCCGAATATTAATTCAAAATGTTAACTTACAGGAAAAATTATTTAAAATAAAGTACTGTATAACATTTATTATTTTTATTACGTTGCCGTGTGGCGTCAGATCGGCCGTTACGCCGTTCGTGGACTCCGTGTGGCGTCAGATTCGGCCGTTACGGTGTTTTCGAGAATGACTCCACGCCGTACCAAGTTAATAGACGTTGTCACGTCAAAAATTGTACGATTCAAAAATAGCTTTCTATAAAGTCATATGTATTTGAATAAAGTTAATTTTGATTTTGATTTGTGTTATGTATAATGTATGTTATACTAATCCATAGGACATGGCTACAGCGATTCATGTAGACACAATTCAACTAGCTAGCGATCATGCTCCTGATGTTGTTGATATATATGTTACCGGAACATAACAAGATCCGTAAGTTTATCAATTTACTAGGAAGTTTATAAACTTTCGTAGGATTCTAAACAGGAGATAAATTGTAATATGTTACGTCCACATTTTCGTAAATTTATCAATTTCCGACGTCACACGGTACATTTATAAACTAACGGATATCTAATTCGTAAATTTTATATGGTTCGACCAATCACAGAAACTCTTAAATATACGCATCTTTGAAATACGTAAAATAACACACTGCTCTCTGATTGGTCAATGTTCATAGTGGCAATGCTTGTAGTGAGTTGAGATTGCTATTATGAGTTTCAATAAGCTATTTAACAGTTACTAGCTAAAATACAGAAATACTTTTACAAAACACACTAATGAACACTACTTTGCTCTATTTCAAGTGACACGTGACAGTCAACCAATCAGATCGCGCGTAGCGTTTGGTTATTGCTTACTTATTATTTTACGAGTGAGTTCAGTAAGTTTATTAATTTACGAAAATGTGGACGTAAAATATTACAATTTATCTCCCGTTTAAAATCTTACGAAAGTTTATAAACTTCCTAGTAGATTGATGAACTCACGGATCTTATTGTTTTCCGGTGACATATATATATATATCATATTTTTGCTCATGTGTAGAGAAAGATAAATATAAGAAGCTGGATTGAGTTGAAAGATGAACGGCTTCTCAGATTGTTTCAAACTTAAACTATACAAGCCGGAAACCCATTTGTTTTATCTGACAGTTAAGCGATTTATACTCATCCGGGATGCGGACTTACACTGATTTTGCATTGTTTATTTAGGTATAGTGCTATAGGTGGCTATCATAGCCATACCTATGTAATATGATCTTCTGTACTGACAAATATATATCATTAGAATAGAATAATAATTTATTAATAATTATAAAGTTTACAAACTGATATAATACACAGAAAAACCATGTGTGAAAATATATCATGCACTGGCAGTTTCAATCTTAAGTTATGCTCTGATAGTATACGGTCGAACATTTGAAACGTATTTGCAAAGTATTAAAAACATCCAGAAAAGGTTACTTAAGTATTTAAAAAGCAAAAACGTAAAGAATATATGTAACAAAGATTATGACTAGAGATCGGATAATCGGATGCATATTTACCTAAAGTTAGTTTAAGACAAAGTATGGAAACGGCTTTTTATTGTTTTGTTAAATAAAAATCCCGGGATTGCGGAATTGGATAGCCGGATGTTTATTTATTAACCTAATTTAGTTTTTGACAAAGTATGGAACTGTCTTTTTATTTTATTTCCATAAATAAAAATCCCGGAATTCCGGTACTGTAGAACATTTTGGTAATGCAAAACTAGTCGGTAATATGAGCTTATAATATCCTATTTAAAATGGGGCGTAAATATTATCTCGGTTACTACAGCTTTAATCACTATCTATCACTATGGGTTGGTCATTGAAATCTGACTGATTTCTTGATGTCTGTGCTGAACATGATCGTACATTCATAAATCGCACGGGGAACTGAAACTAAACTTCATGTAAATACGTATGCATAGTTGTATAAATGAACGCGGAGTCTCGGTCTTTTGAAAATAAATACCACGTGCTCATTTAGTAATTTTCAAACAATATCACTACGTTAAATTTGCAGTCCCGTATTATCCCGGGATTTTTATTTAACAAAATGTATTTTAAAAAGCCGCTTCCATAATTTGTGAGCGAAAAATTAACTTTAGGTAAATATGCATCCGATTATCCGATCTCTAATTATGACACAATTTAGCATTTGTAAAATTTTACCAATAGATTATAAACTCAAATATTTAATAGGGATAGAATATTATTTTAGTGCAAAGTTCAAAAATAGTGTAATAAATAAATATAATACAAAAAGTGTAAGGGAAAAGAAATTGATACTGCCAGGTGCAAAAATTATTATGGACAAAGACTGCCTAGGTACTTGGTGCCTAAATTATATAATAAGCTCGAGATATTGAGAAAAGATCCGAAATTTAGCAAAGCACAGGTAAAATCAAGGTTACGAGTTGCTTTGCTCGAGATGGTAGGTCAGTTTAAGCGTCAAATATATAGATAGATTGTAGGTGATATTTTTAATTATGTATAAGAGCCCATCTCGCCCATAAATGTAATGTTCGGCGAGAATATTATACATTAGATATAATACTAGGAAATTCCTATTGTATGGAGGAAATTCCTACTGGAAATTCGTATTGAGATAACGGCACGTATTAAGAGGCAGCAATACGCACGCGCATATTAGTATATAAGCCTTAGTCTCAGTTAAATAAATCAGTTATTATAATGGAGACCATAATAGATGATATCAGACTATAACCAGAGTCTCATTATGTCCATTGCCTAAACCCTGGCAAATTGGTGACCCCGACAAACGCGACACGAAGAAAACAATGGCAAATTAGTGACTAGAACCCGACGCATGGAAGATATGGCAAACCCGACCAGAGGACCCGACGCACAGAAGACATTTCAGAACCCGACTGGAACAATGGACCCGACGAACAGAAGACATGATAAAAAACGACGTAAACAATAAAAAAAACCCGACGTGATGAAAATCCAGGCAAATTGGTAACCTCGACACGAAGAAAACAATGCCATAAAAGGCATCATATATTATATCAAACTTTCTGTATTACATTATAGTGTGTACAAATGGGTTTCCTCTTTCAATGGAATTGAATGTTCACCTCCGACTTCATTCACATTAATAAAATAAATATAAATACTTCTTGCACTCACACCAATTAACCTAGCCCAAAGTAAGCTCTGTAAGGCTTGTGTTATGGGATCTTTTTTTTTTGTTCCCCCGAGGAAAATGTATTAAGTTGCATATCCCGGCTGTGGCGAGCCGGCGGTTATGTGGGGCTCTCCTCCCCAGAAGGGAGGGGCCAACCCACTAAAAACCTCAAGGATGGCCTTCCTCAGACATGTAGGGAGCCCCCGGGAACACCAAGCTACTTCCGAGAACCCCCAGCCTCCGCTCCCCCGCCGGTACAGGGGAGCCCTCCTCGGGGGAGGCTACAATACTTCTCCCGATCTCCACCACCGACGACGCCCCCCGGCCACGGAAGGGGCGTGGTCCCTCCCTGTGTTATGGGATCTAGGGTAACGGATAGACATACATATATTATACATATCTGAATATGTTTTATAGAACTATGATAATATAATAACAATTGTGACCAAGGTATAAATGCTCGCATTCATCACACAAATTTTATAAAAATCCAACCTAGGGCGTGTAACGGCTTTGTAAACGTTTTCTCACTGCAATTGTTCAAAAATAATACTTCCTTTTACAATCCAATTGTTAGGATGTGTCGTCAATGCAATGATATAAAAAATGCATAAGAATATTGGCAAACATAGACTCAATGACAAGCTGTCGACCCTACTTTGTTAAATATGGTATATTGACATTAATATCGCTATACATCTTAGAGATTTGTACCTTTGTTAAAAGACACATTGACATATTCAAGATGAGAAAAGAAAATTATACGCGACCAATAAACTTAAGACAAAAAGAATATCTTGCACTCCCTCCAACCAAATTGAAGAGAGTAGGTTCCGGTCCCTATTCTATGTGTGTTAGGATATATAACAAGATTCCAATTAACATACGAAACATGGAGAAATATAATTTTTTCAAGGGCACGTTGGAAGCATACCTTAAAGGAAGACCTTTATATACGTTGCAGGAGTTTTTTGATGACAGAACCGGAATTTGATCTGAGAGTTAATTAGTTATTTAATATATTATGTAATATGTATTATATAAAGTGAACAATTGATTATAAGCTCTAAAATAGAATAATAGTGTGTGATGATAGTTGAAAATAGGCTAATGTAAATCTGTAAGTTAGTGCAGGTATATGTAGAATAAGTGGTGAAAGATAGAAGTTTTGCAATAGAAATGGTGTAGTATGCAGTGTAGCGTAATGTTGCAGTGCCCTAGCAGGGTTTCATGTTTGAAACAGTGAAATGTGAGTAAGTGTTATCAAATGTATTGTACAACATGAAATCAATATATAAATAAATAAATAGATATCTCAAAGTCTCATCACGAGATAATATATATATTTTAACAAAGTCTCACAAAATTAAAAAAACCGGCCAAGTGCGAGTCGGACTCGCGCACCGAGGGTTCCGTACAAACCTGCAAGGTTTACAAAGTTCGTTCATTACGACAATCGAGTCATAACTATGGTATTTTTATTGCAAAATGAAATTCATAACATTACAATGGGGAAAGATGGAGGAGCATAAATTTAAGACAATGATCTCTTTATCGTTTAAGTAATCCTTTATTTTATAAAAAGTAATAAGTTTATATTAATTAAAAAATATACATTTTGTAATATAACTAAAAATTTAAGGTTTTCGGAATTTTTCCTTTATGTGTGCTATAAAACGTTGCTTCGTGCCAAATTTCAAGATTCTAGGTCGACTGGAAGTACCCTTTAGGTTTTGATTCCCTTGCGAGTACTTGCGAGTTTCAAAATATGCAGCTTAAATTGCTGTTTCTTTTGATTGCGTTGACATAGAAGTTTGATTTTGTTACAGCTTAAAGGTATTATAGACCTGAGTGTTTGGTATGAATTTCAATTTGATACCTCTACGCGTTTATGAGGAAATGGGTAGTAAGTTTAAAATTATTAAAAAAAATATATTATGTGATGTAACTAAAAATTTATGGTTTTCGTAATTTTTCCTTTATCTATGCTATAAGACGTTGCTTCGTACCAAATTTCAAGATTCTGAGTTCACGGGAAGCACCCTGTAGGTTTTGATTCCCTTGCAAGTGTCGAAAATTTGCGGCATAACGGCTGTATCTTTTGATTGCGTTGGCTTAGAAGTTTGATTTTTCACAGCTTCAAGGGACAGTAGACCTGAGTAATTGATATAAATTTCAGCTTCATACCTCCCCGCGTTCCTGAGAAAAAGGGTCTTGACAGACGGACGGACGGACGGACAGACGGACAACTAAGTGATCCTATAAGGGTTCCGTTTTTTCCTTTTGAGGTACGGAACCCTAAAAAGAGTGTGATGAACATACGTATTACTTCATACGTGACTAATATATTGCATGCTTATTTCTCTCATTAATAAACTTAAGTTTTATATTGCCATATGTGTACTGCTCTAGTTATGTGTCGTTTATTTAAGAAATGTATCTATAATCGATTATATTTTGTTTTGTGTGTCAAAATAAATAAACAAACATCTGCCCCCACCGGGATTCGAACCCGGAATCTCAGACACGGTGCCTCTTTGAAACCTGTGTACTAACTACTCGACTGAGGAGGTCGTCGATTATATGATATGTGATTATAGGATATTATTAGTGTTTCTAATAGGTAGTTTAATTTTATGTTGCAGAAAGAATGTCGATGTAACCGTAACATGGATAAACCTAAAATCAGCGTGATTTCCGGGATCTTAAATAATGCAATGTAATGGAACTTATGTCATTTTTATATAATCATGAAAATTACACTTATTGTTTATTTGCAGGTTTATAGGAGTGAGTAGAAGGAATAATATCATGTTCAGAAATTACAGATATTTATTGCAAGTTTACAATATAATATGTTATGTTATGTTAAACTTTTCATAATCAAATGGAAATTGAAAAGTAAATGTTTGCTGTAAGATATTGCAATAATAATCTTGATTTTCTCTCTTACTCTTTTCCCTCTTATGCCGTTCGACTTTGGAATTCTCTCCCTGAGAGTATTAGGAGAGCGCAAACGTTAGAGTCCTTTAAGAACCAAGTCTGTATCCATTTCCTGTCCTTAAATTCTTAACGTAATTTACTTTATTTACTTTCACAATAATTGCACCTATTCCCAAATTCCTAGTTTGTTTTCGTTTTTCTCTTATCTAAGGTTACCTGGAAGAGATTGCTTTTAGCAATAAGCCGCCGTTTGCTCATAATTGTTTTTGTTTGTTTACTTAATTTCTTGTATTTATTTTGTGTGCAATAACGAGTTTATTATTATTATTATTATTAATAATCAAATTGAATGAGTAACTATAAATCGGAAATTTTATATAATATAAACGCTGACTGAATAAAGTTGAAATTACATAAATTATACTAACTGAATTAAATGGAAGTTAGTAAATATAAAATTATAACCAGTGTTGCGTTTTCCCGAACGCCCGTTATTTTCTTATATTATTTAATTATATAATAATATTGCTTACTTACCGGTCCGTAGTTCTGGCTTGGCTTGAAGTGTGTTTTGTGTGTACTAATGTGCCCTACCGTATGTGGTTATAAATATATATCATAAACTACGATACTTGTAGTGTAAAGAATAGGAGAACGCGTGGCCGACCACTTTTCAAATCCAAAATGATCAATTATTAATTCGCCGTAAATATAACTCAATAAAAATGCCGTGAAAAAATCCGAAGTGTCAGTCAAGTACCGAAACCGTAATGTCCAAAAACTTTTTTTTTATAACCTTTTTAAATTTCTTTTCCGCGGTCCGAAACTCATAAGTCCTAAACAATCCCCCACCCCGAGATGAGCAACCCTCATCTCGCTAGTCTACCGGTAGACGGGACAGGGTTGCCACCGCACGGCGCATCACAGAGTCGCCGATCGAGACCTCTGCGAACCGAGGTACACCGTCAGAGCCTGGATAAAGCTTCAAAATGCGTCCTCTACGCCAACGTAGAGGAGAAAGATTTGAATCCTTAATCAGGACAAGATCCCCTACCCGTGCAGGAGCCGTTTTATCTGTCCATTTCAGCCGCTGCTGCAACATGTGCAAATACTCCGAATAAAACCGTTTATTAAAATTTTGTGACATCTGTTGCAGCATTTGAAAGCGAGAAAGTCGACTCAGTGGTACATTCCAAAGGGATACTCAGGGAGAGCTGCAAGGGGCTGGCCGATGAGGAAATGACCCGGTGTCAAAACCTCCATATCGTTGGGATCCGAAGAGAGTGGGCATAAAGGCCGTGAATTTAAAGTTGCTTCCACTCTGTAAAAGACCGTAGTAAGTTCCTCGAACGTAAGAACCGTTTCCCCAATAACACGTCTCAAATGTGTCTTAGCCACCTTCACGACAGCCTCAAAGATGCCTCCCCAATGAGGACATCCAGGAGGATCAAACTTCCACGTAATGCCCTGAGTAGCCATTGCTTGTCCCAAGTCCGTACTATGTTTCGTTAAAAAATCATGGACCTCCTTAAGATACCTGTCAGCACCCTGATAATTTGTGCCGCAGTCCGACCGTACCAAACTCGGTAACCCCCTCCGTGAAACAAAACGTCCGAACGCCGCGATAAACGCTTCCGTACTAAGCGAAGATACTATTTCTAAATGTACTGCCTTCGTTGACAGACAAACAAATACACATAAATAAACTTTGTAAGTCTTAGAGGTCCGCAAGTGAGAAGCCCTGACAATAAAAGGACCAGCGAAATCCGTACCGACACCGTGAAAAGGTCTGGTGACACTAACCCGATCGCTAGGTAGGTCACCCATCATAGGCTGCATGGTGTTAGCCTTTAACCGATAGCAAGGTATACACTTAAATATAACCGATCGGACGCACCGTCGCGCCGATAGTATCCAAAATTCCCGCTGAAGAATAGCAAGCAGTGCCGTACAACCTGCATGCGAGTTAGTAATGTGCCGATCACTTACTATCAACTGCGTCAAGGGTCCGTCCTTGGGCAGCAAAAGGGGATGCCTAGCCGAATACGGCAGCTTCGAGTTGCGCAGCCGTCCGCCAACACGAAGTAATCCCTCGCCATCAATGAATAAGTTAAGTTTCTGTACGGCACCCTTTAACCGACCCGTCGTCCGTAACGATTTAAGCTCGTCAGAAAACCGTTCCGATTGTACCCGTCGTACCCAAAACATGAGAGCAGCACGCCGTTCGCCTGCCGTCAGAAACAAAGATGTATTTCTTACAACCGGTTTGCGAGTATTCGTTATAAACCGACGCATCCATCCCGTAACGGCCAGTAATTTATTAAGAGAGCTAAACCGCAGTAAAAGAGGGTTTGTGACGATTTCTTTCTCCACAGCCATGACACGCACACAGGGCAGCGGATCCGATCCGATTAAAACCGTAGGGGGCCATGACGACTCCGGTGCCGTCAACCAAGCAGGTCCCCACCAAAGGTTATGACTCACCAACGAGGAGGCATAACAGCCGCGAGAGGCCACGTCGGCGGGGTTCAACTCGCCGGGAACGTGCCGCCAATTCAGATTCACTGACGAGTTTTGAATTTGCGAAACCCGATTCGCAACAAATGTTTCCAGCCTATGTACCGAGGTCTGGAGCCACGCCAAAACAATTTGGCTGTCAGTCCACGCATAAACGTTACCTATGTTAATGTGCTTCCCGAGTGTATCACAAATGATTCATTCAATAACCGAGTAAGTAACGCAGCTCCCGAGAGCTCCAATTTGGGTATGGTTTGGCGGTTGCGTATAGGAGCCACCTTGCTCTTCACCGTGATTAGATGTAACGCTACTGAACCATCTGACTGTATCGTCCGAAGATATACGACTGCCGCGAAACCCGATTCCGAGGCGTCACAGAAACCGTGAAGTGACGCATGATACTTCCCCGGTGGAAGTATTTTACGAGGTATAACAACCCTTCCGATAGTGGGTAACTGATCAATAAATGCGAGCCAGTCCGTTAAGAGTTCAGTAGGTAGGGTCTCATCCCACTTAAGCTCAGCCAACCATAACCGTTGTAGAAAACATTTAGCCCAAAATATTATAGGAGCGATCCACCCGTTAGGATCATAGATACGAGCAACCGTAGACAGGACTAGCCGCTTAGTCCATATCTTTTCCGTTATTGTTAAAACCCGAAAGGAAAAGATGTCAGGAACCGGTAAATACTGAACACCTAAAACCGATGTTGAACGAGGAGAGTCCGGATTCTCAAATAACAATGGATCTTGAACGTGATCCGCTGGTAGTCCTTCTAAGAGACGTGGACTGTTCGAAATCCATTTCCGTAGTTCATAGCCAGCCGTTGCCAATAACGCTATGAGCTCGTTACGTAAAATTAAAGCCTCCTGTTCCGAAGATCCACCCGTGATAACGTCATCGACAAAAATTTCCGACTCTAAGACGTCCGCCGCACGAGGGAATCGAACGCGTTCCCGTTGAGCGAGTTCCAACAAGCACCGCATAGCCATCCAGGGGCTAGATTTCAAACCGTACGTGTTTGTGTTCAGTTCGTAGACGCGTAATGGGTGAGACGGGTCCTCGCGCCAAAGAATCAGCTGATACCGTCTATCAGCCTCATCAATCACCGTTTGCCGGAACATCATGCGTATATCCGTCGCGAAGACCACCTGGTGTCTACGAAAGGCCGAAATAAGATCCGAAATATCTTTATGTAGTTTAGCACCCGAGTGCAGGATTTGGTTCAATGAAACACCGTTAGAGGAAGGGGCCGACCCGTCAAACACGACCCGTATCTTACCGCTATCCGATTTAAAAACCGCGTGATGTGGTATGAAATAGTGTTCTTCCGATGAGTAGTCCCTCCGTGCCAGGGACATGTGACCTAATTGTTCATAATCCCGCATGAACTCAATGTATTTGTCGCGAAACTCTGTATCTCGCTTCATGCGACGTTCCATAGAAAGCAGGCGTTTCTCAGCAGTGAGGTAGGACTGCCCCAGCGGTTTGCGAATGCTCACAAAGGGCAACCGAGTAACGAAACGACCGTTCGGTAACCGATAAACATTTTCGATAAAATGGCGCTCGCATTCTTCGTCGAGCGGGTCCTTCCGTGAAACCGTGGGTACCTCTTCTGTCTCCAAAAACGCTGTACTAAATCCGAAAGAGAAACGCCCGTAAAAACCGTATCAGAAACCGTATCATATGCTGGGCCCATAATCATATATCCGTAGTGCGATGGTATAGCAACCAAGCCATTATTATTTAAATTTATAGTGCGTCCGGTGCACAATAATTGACCAAGCACATCAGTACCAAGCAACAAATCAATTTTTCCAATATTTTAAAATTTTCTATCAGCCAAGACAGGTGAGAAGCCGAGTTCAAAATTTCCGAAGGTAATTCCACCTGTGGATGTTCTCCTAAAATATCATGCAACACTAGTGCTGTAACTGTAATAACAGGTTGAGAGACCGATTCTCCAACAATGTTAAAGGTACATTGACCATAAACATGTGACACGAGCACATCACCTATGCCACGAACCGAAATATTATTATTAAATATGTATAGGCCTAACCGTCTCGCCAAATTAACTGTTATCATGCAACCTTGCGAACCCGTGTCCGCTAGAGCCCGTGCTCTAACATAAAAACCGTTAATATCACAAATCCTTACCGCAACGGTAGGCAATAAAATAGTATTTAAAAAGGTTGCATTTGGCGAGGCGGCGGCGACTACCTATTCTTGAACGTCACTATGAAATGAAGCATTCACCCGATTAAAAACCTGGGCTGCCGACAGCGCCAGAGGGTTATATGTAGGGGGTCTCGAGCGCCCCATGGTGCCCGAGTCAGGTGCCAACTGGCATCCGGTGTCCGGTAACCAACCGGATGACCGAAAGATGGCGGCGTGTTCCTTAATCGCGGCCGTTCCGCGAGTGGTGGTGAGAAACCCCTCGCTCTCGCTGCATACGAAGCCGCAGACGCATACTGTTCCGCAGTGACGTCACGGGATTCGTCCGCTTGAATATGCCCTATGCCCGCTGCATAGGGTGCTTGTACCATAGGCCCGGTGCCTCCCCCACCCGTATGTGGAGATGCCTGTGAAGTAGGCCTAAAGCCACCCCCACCCGTATATGGAGGTGTCGCGCGCACGTCCACCGTCGAGGCGACGCTCGTCCAGAATGAGGAGGTGAAGTCCGTACTTGTCCGCTTTGACCCCCTCCTGAAGGAGAACCAATCCGTCCCGCTGTAGGCCTAACTCCACCATTCCTATTCAGGCATAACATCCCGTGATGTTTGCCGTTACAATGAATACATGGCCGTGCCACTGCACAACTATTAACAAGATGATCCCCTAAACAAAAATAACAAAACTTGTGATTTTGCACAAAACGCCTCCGCTGTTGAGCTGAGCTGTTGTTGGCATTTAGATATAAAATGGCCTATGATGCCACAAAAGGTGCAACCAACCCGCTTGGATTGCAACCTATTATTAATAGTATGGTCCGATGTAGCCATACCTACCCTAGTCCCCCGAGTGGGTGGCCTAATCCTACCCTGACTGAATACAGGTCTTCCCTGACTGGACACAGGCCTCCCAGATGGCCCTGAGGTAGCCGTTGCAGGAGGTGAGCCTACATTGTCAACAATCCGTGCTTCTTCCTCCAAGAAGGTCAAAAGGTCAATAAATTTAGGCAACGGGCTTGCCTCATCTCCGCTTCCATATTTTTGTTCAAATCTTAATTTTAAATCAGAGGGTAACTTATTCAATACAATATGGAGCAACAAGAATGACCACTCCGTTACTGGTAAATTTAATTTCTCCAAACAATTATAGGCCACCTTTAATGGATTTGAAAAATCATCCCTTATAAACATGATATTCCTTAAATAAGGCAAATTTAATATCTTTGCCACATGGGCATCCGCAATTAACCTAATATTTTGATATCTGCCCATCAATAGCGCCCTTGCAGTCTCATAATTGTTATCTGTTATGGTTAAATGTGAAATAACCTGGTGAGCGTCTCCCGATAGACAACTCAACAGATAACTTAATTTTTGTGAGAGTGATATATCCATCCGACAATGTACCAAAGAATCAAAAATGTTAATAAATGACATCCAAGTTTCATACCCACCAGAATACTTGGGCAAATTTAAATCCGGCAATCTAGTATAAATTGAGGCATTACTACTTGACTGACCCTTAACCGTGGGACTACTGGCCAGATCCAGTGTCCTTACCGCCTGAATAATGCTGTCATAATATTCTAAGCATTGCTTGTAGTCTGCCTGAGCTTGAATCAACCTTGCCTGCAAAGTTTCATTGTCTGGATTCATGTCAGCCCTATCATAACACATTTGTAAAGCTTGATCCAGGTCCGCCATGTATCTGTTCGCATTTGAAGCCCGCTCTTTCAAGGCCTCAACCCTGTCTGGTCTACTCACCAGAGAAAATGCGCTTACCAACCATTGCAATATGCGACGAATTTCGTTGTAACCGTCCGACATTTTAATAATTATATAACCACAAAACAAAGAATTTACAAAATAACAGGTCCGTAACCGAAAAGTAAACCACGCTCTGCTACCAAAAATTGTTGCGTTTTCCCGAACGCCCGTTATTTTCTTATATTATTTAATTATATAATAATATTGCTTACTTACCGGTCCGTAGTTCTGGCTTGGCTTGAAGTGTGTTTTGTGTGTACTAATGTGCCCTACCGTATGTGGTTATAAATATATATCATAAACTACGATACTTGTAGTGTAAAGAATAGGAGAACGCGTGGCCGACCACTTTTCAAATCCAAAATGATCAATTATTAATTCGCCGTAAATATAACTCAATAAAAATGCCGTGAATTAATCCGAAGTGTCAGTCAAGTACCGAAACCGTAATGTCAAAATCTTTTTTTTTATAACCTTTTTAAATTTCCTTTTCCGCGGTCCGAAACTCATAAGTCCTAAACAACCAGTTACAAAAAAAAAATGAAAAGAATGAATGAATTATGATAATGAATCGTTTAAAACGTCAATATCCCATTATATTAGTTCTATACGAACGGTCACCCATCCGCCCTCGAACATAACCAAGGTCACTGCACCTGAGCGATCGATCTCCGAATGCGCAATAAAATTATAATACAACTTCGGAGCCGCTCGAAACGCACATGCTTTATGTACGGCGTTTTAAAATTTATATCAGGGCCATAATTTTATTCATAGACTTCTTGGATGGGGGAGGCGAGAGGTCCCTTCCCACGTTTTTGTCTATGGATAGAGTTTGTTGCGTTTGTTACGCGTAAAGTCGAGTATTTTAAGATGTTATTTTGTCGACTATTGAAGTGAATCTTAAAAGGAATGTTTTTTTTTATATGTGGAAGCTTGTAATTAGCCTATAAATGTTACTTCTATTGTTTTATATTGTAAATGTAGCTGTAAGCTTTCCTAATAAAATAAAATAAAATAAATAAAATAATGCTTGGGAATTTCGTATACAAGTGGTTACTACACCGGTTTCAAGGTGCTGCCATCTCTGAGGTCCCAGGTTCGAACCCCGGTGAGGGCAGATATTTGTGTGCGAATATTTGTACCTTAGTCATGGTTGTTAATATATATTTTTATTAAACATATTTATATATATGTATAATATACGTATGTCTATCCTTTACTGTAGATCCCATAACAGAAGCCTTATAGAGCTTACTTTTGGCTAGGCTTAATTGGTGTAAGTAGGCTAACTAATATTATAAATGCGCAAGTAACTCTGTCTGTCTGTCTGTTACGTTTTCCCGCATAAACATCGCAACCGATTTTGATGAAATTTGGTACAGACAATCTTTAGACCCTGAGACAGGACATTGGCTACCTTTTATTTCGAAAAAAAGGGATGAAGGGGTTGAAATGGAGTTTGAAAGTTTGTATGGGATTTCTTAATTTTAAAAGATAAAATCATGAAACCTTATATTTAAGCACTTGATAAGAAATCATTAAACATTTATTCTAGCATGTTTGAAATTTCGACCAGCTAGGGGGTGAAATAAGGGTTGAAAGTTAGTATGCAAGTTCGTCAAATATCACGAACATAAGAAACAAAAAATCGTTTGTTCTAGCATTTTGAAATTTTTACCAGTGTAGGGGTGAAATAGGGGTTGAATTGAAGATAAAACCATGAATCTTGGCACCTTAGACATAAGGGACCAGAATTGCGAAAACTAATTTCACGCGGGCGAAGCCGCGGGCGGAAGCTAGTAAGAAATATTTATTATTATTATTATTCATATGTGAAAGTTTAATAATAATTATAAAGTGTTTCAAAACAAATAATAAGGTCCTAAAATAGTTCGAAAATTATGACTTTATAAAAAAGTGCCTAATTTATTAAACGATGAAATAACATTAACACTAGATTAGATAAATGACGTTAAACAATATCATAATGTAGTGACACTAACACTAACACTAGATCAATTAAGATAAGAAATATATAAAGTGACACAGACATTCATTGTTATGACTTATGAGCTGTATTTTTGTAACTCGTACGTCGTTAAAAAGATGAAATACTATTTTCAAAGTTCAATATAATATTTTTTTCATCCCACCACCTCGGAAAGTGTAATTTTGCGCTTCGAACTCTGGCTGGAAAATTCTATTTTATTCGCTTGAGCGGCAAAGTAGATTTGAATTTAGAACATCACATATAATGAGTACTCAATATAATTGTAAATTCAAAACGTCATTAAACCTATTTAATGTAACCTCTATGGTGCCAAATTTATGATTAGAACTTTTTAAATTGTGAAAAAATTTAAATTTGGAACCTTCTAGGTTTCTTTGTTTTATTTGCGTGCTTCGCGCCATTCTAGTTTTTCACGTTTTATTGCTTAATATAATTGTCATTATAAATTGTTTTCTTTTTCATTTTGTCATTTCCTCGCTGAGGTGGGATGAAAAGTTACGTATTGCACTCGAGTGGAAAGATTTTTCACCTTGTGCTCGTTTGTTTCCCTCGCTGACGCTCAGGATTCTAATTTAGAATCCTTCGCTTGCTCGGTCATCCAAATCGAGCACGCGGTTAAAAAGGAACTTTCCACTCTTGTATAATAAATAACTATACAATGTCTGAAAATAGTAAGTTCCCAGGCATATTCATACTATTGATGTCACAAAATCGCAAGGACATAAAATTAAACTACTTATTCCAAGCACTGTACTAACCAAAGGAATATACAAATCAATCTTCTATTTCACTCTTAAAGGAACAGAGCACACAGAACACAACGGAAGGATAGCGGTGAGATTGTTTCTCAAAACATCAAGTAAGATATCGAAAGACTTGCAAGGACTGCTTAATAGTTATGATTAAATAACTCAAATGTGCATTTTCCACTTATCAGTGAGCTGTTTTATGCAGCAACTTTAATAAATATTTATTTAATAAAATCCTTCTGTTACGCCGCTGTTCGGTAACAATCAGGAACCTCCCAACAGAAGAAAGAAGAAGGAGCGATTCGAACTTTCTGGGAGGCTGTACAAAGTTGGAGAAAATTGTAGAATATTCGGGAAAGGTACTTTAGCCTTGTGTCGATAGCGCCTTCTAGCGACGAGATTTCTTCATGTAACTATAATTCATAATTCATAATAATTTTATTTTGTCAAACATGAGTATACATACATATAGATGCAGGTGTCAGGGTTTTACATTGTTCTTACATGTTTGGCGTGGCAGGGCATACAAAATTCAATTTTAATTCAATTAACAAATTCAATTACATTACGAATAAGTCAATCAATAATACCAATAACATTTTTTAAATAATGATAATCAATGTTTCAATTAATATTGACTAATAAAATTATGAATTGTAATATAATTAAGTAGGTAAAGTTAACAAATTTGCATATATGAATAAATTTTGATGTAAATGTCAATAATTCGTAAATTACATATAGGGTCACAATTAGAAGTCCTATTTTTAAAATAATAATTATATAACCTAGTCAATTAATGAATTTATAAATCTAAATCTTTATCAAAGACATAGTCACGTACAGTATAATAACACTTATCAATTAGGAATTTTTTAAGTCTTATCTTAAACAAATTTAAGTCAAGTTCTTTTATGTCCATTGGCAGCTTATTGTATATAGTTGCACCCATACCAAAAATACTGTTACGCATAAGTGCCGTATTAGAATTACATACACAAAGCTTTGTCCTTTTAATTTCTCTAATTCGATTACTATTAAATAATTCGATTTCATACAACTCTGGATTTGCTTTCACAAACACAGCTACCTCAAATATGTATAAAGATGGCAATGTTAACAGTCTGTACTCTTTAAAATAATCCTTACAGCTATCAGTACTTTTTAAACCAAACATTGATCGTATTGCTCGTTTTTGGATTTTAAAGATCATATCTTTATCTACGGAATTGCCCCAGAAGATAATACCGAATTTTAACACTGATTCCACTGTCCCATAATAAGCAGTGATCAACCCGTCTATGTTAAGAACTGGTGCTAATTTGTATAATGCATATGAGGCTTTTCTTATTTTTAGTGATAAATTTTCTATATGTGACTTCACTTATATAAGCAGAACTTGTCGGCTGACAGGACTTCCCTCATAAAGCCGGCGCCACTGGCTTCCCGCGCCTCTTCTAGCGCTTTTGGGCTCCTTTTATTGGTGTACGTTGCATCGTCCCTCTCCTGAGGGGCGGTGGCCCTCATGATTTGCCTATATGGTTCTTAGAACTTAGGCACAGGCTGAGTTTAGTCGGTCACGTGGTCAGAGCGCTCTGGCTGCGTGGAGTCCGACATAGCCTCCGTGACACTTATTACAAAGGTTTTTTGCTGATTCCGCGCAGTTGATGATGACTTGTCCAACAAGCAGACAAGGTCGACACGTGTTTCGTCTCTCAGCGTAATATATACCTAATATTACATTGCTGAACGAACAAACAAATCTTACACATTCGCCTATTATACAAACAGTTGCCCAATGGTCGGTATGTAGTAAAATTAAAAAAAAAAAAAAAGCCCTGAAGATGTCTCGCTGAGAGACGAAACACGTGTCGACCTTGTCTGCTTGTTGGACAAGTCATCATCAACTGCGCGGAATCAGCAAAAACCAATATCCTTTGTAATACAATGGACTTCCGCAAAATAACACCTGCTACAATAGAGTCCGTGACACTTGTTGTTGCGGGGATGTCCTGGGCACGTTTCGTGCTCCTTGTGAGGATTCTCAGCCTTCCTCTCCAGAGGAAAAAAAAGCTGACAGGACAGTATTCGATTACGATACGATGAACAAACATCGAAGAGCGAACGAAGAGCGAACTACGGAGTGATATCTTAAAAGGGGTATTTTATGGTGGAAATCCGCATTTTATTCATTGAGAAAAACCACAGCTCGTAACACTGCTAAGCTTAGCATTACTTATATCAATTGACATTTGAGAATTGTGCGTAAATTAAAGCCGTATGGCCGTATCCCCTTTGCCCGGCTGCCGTTAAAACCACATCTCCACTCTTCCCCGGCTATAAATCTGTCATTGTCAGGAAGCTACAACGCTCGCCACTTACCTTACTGCTTTGAAAACCTTTAATTTTGGAATTTATTTCCCTTTAGTTCCCGGCGATAAGCTATATCAATTTAAGGAAAAGGGTTAATTTCATGTTTTATAAACAAATTATTTGAAAAATACACTTATAACACATTTTATACTAATTTTCAAATGCATAATTTAAACACAAGAAATAAAAATAAGCTTGCCGTTCCAACGTACAGGCTACAAAAACTACAGGTTCGTTCATGGGCAAATGTATAAATTTTTATAACAAGATTCCACATAGTGCAGCTGAAATGCCTTTTCATAAGTTCAAGGTACATGTTAAAAATACGCTAATGAGTAAGGGCTATTACAAAGTCAATGATTGTTTAAATGATACCAATGCCTGGTGTTGATTTGAAGATATTACATTCTAGAGTATAAATATTTGTTTTCTCGTATATATTGTAAACACATATGTACATTGTATGATAACGACATAATTTATTGTACATTTTATTATTGCTTTTGATAAAGCTGATAAGTTTCTTCCACCCATTCTTCTTATCAGCGTTCTTCTTACCTTCATATCGGAATAGTAGTAGGAAAAAAAATTTGGACGATTTTAAAGAACTTTCTATAAAGTCATATTTATAATAAAAAAAGTAAAATAATTATAATTAAAGTTAATTTTGATTGTTTGGATAAATAACTCCGAAGATTTATTATAATTAATTTATTGGAGGTTTCAATCAAAATACAATAATTAAGGGATAACATTGATTAATTGATTGATTGATGCACTTAGCTCTGAAGTCCAAAAGGCTCCGCTGTCAAGAGCGAATCATATGTGACATCATCGCTGTAGTTTCGCGCTGACCGTAACTTCGCTTTTAATATAACGTCAGGTGTTATTCTTTCTTTTTTATATCGCGATGTTGTCAAACATATACTTATATTTTCTTTCTTACCCACGTCCGTGAGCCACTGTGGATGCCAGCTGAAAAGCGCTGTTTCTGACATCCTGCACATGCTGAGATGGCGACCCTTTCGGCTCGGGCACGCTTAACGCAATTCTTTTGTATTAACATGTATCCTAATATTAATCGCGTAAATTGTGTCTGTGCCGAATAAGGAAGTAAAGAAGTTTCTTAAACTAATATTTAAATTATTTTCAATTTGAATAGTATTTTGTTAATAAGGAACAAACATCTTTAAAACCTTTGAAATACTTTCTAAGTAGTAAAAAATAACACAAGTAAAATTATCTTCTCACAAATATAACACTTACGTTGACTATTAACTGATCAGTATTTTCTATTTAGCATTTAACAATGACTCAATGAACACATTAAGACATGATATTTTTTCAACATTTACCGTGCCTTTGATGTAAAGCCAACAACACCCTAATGAACGGTGGGTAAAAGTTCGAATCGCAAACCTTTTTGGACATTTACCATGAAAAATTGCTAAATCTTGGGTTTTACTGGTAAATCTTAGAATTTACCGTAGTTTGAGCTTTTACAGTAACATATATAACTAATCCTTTTTGATTAGATTTGATATGTTTAATATTACTGTTGATTTATAATTCTTGCTTTTTATTATCAACTAACTGACCCCGCATGGGCCTAGAGAACTCAGGGGGGTTTTAGTGGGTAGGCCGGTCCTATCAGGCTGTGGCCTCCTTCTGTGAAGCAGTGATGCTCCAGAAGGAGGCCGCTGAGCGGGGTCAGGAGATGGCCGATTCCGCTCGAAGAAGGTAGCCTCCCCCGAGGAGGGCTCCCCTGTAGGCAGGGGAGCGGAGACTGGGGGTTCCCGGAAGTCGCTTCGCGTTCCATGGGGCTCCCTACATGCCTGAAGAAGGCCATCCCTGAGGTTTTTAGTGGGTAGGCCTCCCCCTTCTGGAGAGGAGAGCCCCACATAACCGCCGGCTCGCCACAGCCGGGGTATGCAATTTAATACATTTTCCTCAGGGAAAAAAAAAGCCGGTCCTATCAGACCGGAGAGCCCCACACACGGCCGCACCTAGCCAGCGCGGTGTCATGGTGCAAAAGGCATTTATATTGTATTTTTCCTCTTAAAAAAGTGGGGGGGTCATGACTCCCCCCTGAGCTGGTTCCAGGACTTAGGTGGAGCACAAATTTAACATAATGATTTTATTTATATATTTTGTCATCATACAGATTTTATGTAACTCGCGTCATACCCCTCGACATACCTCTAGCTGTTATGACAAATCATTCACCACGGCTATGGAATATAAATAGGCTGCCTCATCGCGTGCGTGATAGTACTGTAGTAGTAGGTACTGGAGTAGTGTAGTAGTGTAGTAGGATGTCTTCAAGAGAAGATGGCAATATGTACGTGTATATGTGCAAGTTATATATGTTAAGTTTTTCAAGTGTACAATAAAAAATCAATATTTTTAAGTAAAGTACTTACGTACATAAATTAAATACCTACTTTTTATTCGTATCTATTGTTATCAAAATTAAATTGTAAGTTCTTGACTTGACCACGACTATATGACCTCCCCTTGGCGCTCAAGCTGGATCCGCCCTTGCGATAATTGCGGATAGCTAATCAATACATAGTATAAAACAAAGTCGCTTTCGCTGTATGTCCGTATGTATGCTTAGATCTTTAAAACTACGCAACGGATTTTGACGCGGTTTTTTTAAATATATAGAGTGATTCTTAAGGAAGCTTTGTATGTATAATAAATGCATAATATAGTAGAGAAACACTGATAAATTTAAAGGTTTCTAATGTGATGTCGTAAATAAGCACGTTTTTTTGCGCTTATATTGCAATCGCTGGCTGAACCCTACGAGATAGACCAAAATAATGTACTACAGTATTGTACAACTTACAAAAATCCACAAAAAAGTCCGCGATGGTATATGTCTATCTCTTAGGGATAACCCACCATAACCATTTTTTCACTGCACCCGTGCGAAGCCGGGGCGGGTCGCTAGTAGCTTTTATAAGTCAAACAATGTACAAACTGAAAAACTTCATGCAAGAAATAACAGTAAAATTCATGCAACAATAAATCTTCTTTCCTTCTACGTAAGCCTCATACATAAAGGTATGATACACCTTTTTTTGCATACATGTTAAGTTCATACCCTCACGTCTACACAGTTTGGGGCCAACTTAGCTAACTTTAAGTTGCTTAACTGAGGCAGCTATATTTCACTCACGTAACAGCTATAAAGATTGTAACCGACTTTATTACTACGAAGCCTATGTACGGGATGTTACGGGCTTTTTATGTCTGTGATATTATGTAGTTTTATATTTAAAATTATGCTCAAGTTAATGATAGCGCTAGATTATTTATTACTAGCTGTTGCCCGCGACTTCGTCTGCGTAAATTTCGAGTTGAATGTTATTGATACACAAATCATATTAGTATACGATTTTACCGATTAAAATATTTTTGGTATAAAGCAATTCCTTGAGGTAAAGTAAACTCAAAGAATTTCTTTATATACCACATTATTCGTTTTTCCTTCAGGGGCTAAAAAAAACAAATGCTCTGCACTGCTGACTCGTGAGCAAGCCACGTAAACAAAGTTTAGATATTATTCTGAGTTAAAACAAAGCAAATAGTGAAAGTTTCAAGCAAATCGGTTCAGTACTTTCGGAGATAAACGTGAACAAACATACAGACAGACAGACAGACAGACAGACAAAAAATTCCAAAAAAATTTTTTTGCTTTCTAATAATCTATTTAAGTGCCCCTCTATCCATTTCAGTCAAAAATACTAAATGTACAGACAAAATATTTTTACTGTCTTTCGCAATATTATCATGCCTTGAGTTCATTAAAATGACGATAACTTTTTTTTTAATGAACCGATTTTGATGAAACTGAAACAAAGTTTAGATATTATTCTGAGTTCAAACAAAGCAAATAGTGAAAGTTTCAAGCAAATCGGTTCAGTACTTTCGGAGATAAACGTGAACAAACATACAGACAGACAGACAGACAGACAGACAAAAAATTCCAAAAAAATTTTTTTTGCTTTCTAATAATCTATTTAAGTGCCCCTCTATCCATTTCAGTCAAAAATACTAATGTACAGACAAAATATTTTTACTGTCTTTCGCAATATTATCATGCCTTGAGTTCATTAAAATGACGATAACTTTTTTTTTAATAAACCGATTTTGATGAAACAAAGTTTAGATATTATTCTGAGTTAAAACAAAGCAAATAGTGAAAGTTTCAAGCAAATCGGTTCAGTACTTTCGGAGATAAACGTGAACAAACATACAGACAGACAGACAGACAAAAAAATCCAAAAAATTTTTTTTGCTTTCTAATAATCTATTTAAGTGCCCCTCTATCCATTTCAGTCAAAAATACTAAATGTACAGACAAAATATTTTTACTGTCTTATTATATGTATAGATAATACTTTCTGAGTCTGACAAACGTTGTCATAAACTTTAACTTGCATTAAACATTTCTTTTAAAACGTCTATTTTAGTTGGCTGGAACAGATATGTCCAGCATTGTACGGTCGGCCAAGAAAGTGGTCTACCAGTTTTGACAAAATTTCATATGTGAGTAAAATAGCGATAAGGTTGAACTCCTGTACTTATTACCTTTTTAAGATTATGCAGAGTGATGACATTTAAACCTAAAATAATCTGACAGCTATTAATCTGTCAATTGTGTCAGAATATTTTTGCACGGGAAAATCAACTCTGTTACTTTATAGCGCGCGAATGATTTTCAACCTTAGGGTGGTAGACCACTTTCTTGGCCGACCGTACATATCCTTTTCTGTATATAAATGTATATAACGTCTAATCTTCTATACATATAATAAGACAGTAAAAATATTTTGTCTGTACATTTAGTATTTTTGACTGAAATGGATAGAGGGGCACTTAAATAGATTATTAGAAAGCAAAAAAAATTTTTTGGAATTTTTTGTCTGTCTGTCTGTCTGTCTGTCTGTATGTTTGTTCACGTTTATCTCCGAAAGTACTGAACCGATTTGCTTGAAACTTTCACTATTTGCTTTGTTTTAACTCAGAATAATATCTAAACTTTGTTTCATCAAAATCGGTTCATTAAAAAAAAAAGTTATCGTCATTTTAATGAACTCAAGGCATGATAATATTGCGAATTATAATGTACACCATTCTTACATAAGTTACATGGGAAATTTAAAATCTAAAGACAATTCATCATCATGATACAATACATACATAAGATAACGTCTTTATCCCCTGCGGGGTAGACAGAGCCACAGGTTATAAGACCCCAAAGGCCACGTTTAGCATGTTCGTGGGCAGTGAGATGGAATAGGGAACCAAAATACGATGAAACGAAACCAGTTTTTATCAAAATAATATAATAAATGCGAAAGTTTGTTTGTTTATTACCTCTTCACGCTTAATCTATACATATAATAGAACAGAAAAAATATTTAAGTGTAAATCAGTTTCATTACGCATGTTAGTTTTTTCATAAATCACTAGATGGCGCTGTTTCATTTAATCAATTTCTACAACGCGCTATTGTAGTTTTTTCAAATAAAGCCTAATAAATTCAACTCGAAATTTACGCAGACGAAGTCGCGGGCAACAGCTAGTTGTGTTATAAAATGTTATAATAACAAATTATGTCTAGGCAATTTCTAGCGTAGAAAAAAATAACAAACTTATTGAAATTGCTGTTAAAAAATAGTTGTAATAGAAGGGTGAAATTATACCACATTATAAAAAATCAAAATTAGCGATATGAAAATATCGTTATAAATTAATTGCGTACGTATTAATTTGATATTTATAGTAAAAGATATATTAATATTTATCAATTTTAAGCCCTACTCGAGCGAATGAAAACATAGAAACTGTTTTAATCTTATATATAAAAATGAATCTCAAAATGTGTTGGTAAGCTCATAACTCAACAACGCCTGGACCAATTTGGCCAATTCTTTTTTGTTAATGTTCGTTGAAGTTCAAGGAGGGTTTTTACAATGAGGAAAATTCGAATAATTATCGGAAATACCCTAAAAACAGCCCTTTTATTTTCCCATGCAAACGTTTTCTAACTAAAACGTACAGTCGAATTGAGTTTTATTGTTATTGTATAAAGTTCATATTGCAAGCACTCACTGTTGTCTAAGCAATGAAGGTGTGTTCCTAACATCAAAGAGTCAATTTGCGCTTTATTAACGCTACATATAGTTGAAATTCAATCATATCTATCAAAACAGTGTGCGTAATAATAATATAATATAAAAATACAATATAGTATAAGATACAATCATACCTAATACGATTACAGTCGTATGTATGTTTACATACACATATAAAAATAATATTATAAATAATGTTGTTACCAAACATGGCTCTATGAATAGTGTGTGTTAACACAATTTATCACTGAGTAACATAGGCTATATTTAGTACTAGATTACTATAGGAATCTTTAGAAATTCTTATTAAAACCAACCGAAGGTGTAAAATAATAAGCCATAAAATGTCTTTCATCGCATACGTTGCGAAGGGACAAATCACTGACTTAAGCACCTAATTTTCGAGCTATAGTAATTAATTGATTATCTATTATATAATATATATTTATGTATGTGTATGTATATATATGGCTATGTATATATGTATCTATTAGGTAGTTAGTTGTTATTTTAATTTGTGATGACCTTATTGTAAGTTATTATATGTATCTGCGCCACTTACACTTGGAACTACTAGCCATTCAGTTGACTGGTAGAGAATGCCTTGTTGCATTAAGTCCGCCAATTGTACATTGTAGTTGTAATTGTAGTTGTAATTGTAGTTTAAATAAATAAATATATCTTTACCTATTTATGGCTACCCGTGCGAAGCCGGGACGGGCCGCCAGTATAGTATAAATTAAAAAAAGTTTAATCGTGAACATCCTTTGAACGCAGGTGGCGAAAGCTCACTTCATAGCACACGCATTATTGAGTCGTGCAATGAATACATTTCTCAGGTTGCTTCAGTACTTTCATTTGCGTATACAGAAAAATACTTATAAAAGTATTTTAATATTGTACTGCGATGTGTGGTTGTTATAAATATCATTATATTTATTAAATTTTGACAACACCATTAACAAAAAATAGTGTACAAACGACGGACTTAATGCCAAAGGCATACTCTGCCAATGTCTTAAAAAAAACAGTTACGAGTATACTAACACTTATAAATTTTATTACACCTAAATACTTTAAATTATAGGAACACACACATAAATATACATAGTAGATATATAACAGATACATTATATATATACAGCCCCATCTATATCTATATCAATACATAGTATAAAACAAAGTCGCTTTCGCTGTATGTCCGTATGTATGCTTAGATCTTTAAAACTACGCAACGGATTTTGACGCGGTTTTTTTTAATAGATAGAGTGATTCTTAAGGAAGGTTTGTATGTATAATAAATGCATAATATAGTAGAGAAACACTGATAAATTTAAAGGTTTCTAATGTGATGTCGTAAATAAGCACGTTTTTTTGCGCTTATATTGCAAACGCTGGCTGAACCTTACGAGATAGACCAAAATAATGTACTACAGTATTGTACAACTTACAAAAATCCACAAAAAAGTCCGCGATGGTATATGCCTATCTCTTAGGGATAACCCACCATAACCATTTTTTCACTGCACCCGTGCGAAGCCGGGGCGGGTCGCTAGTTCTACTATAATATACTATTACAACCATTATTTACTATTTTTAACGAAGTCAGGAATAGTGTGATAAGGGAGTGATACGGCGTAGTTGAAGATGTAGTGACAAAGATAGAGAAAGGGATGCTTAGATGGTTCGGCCATGTTGAAAGAATGAATGAACGAAGATTAACGAAAGAGATACACAAGGTAAGAATGATAGGACGAATCGGTGCAGGTCGACCTAGGTGGACATATCTCGATCAAATCGAAGATATCCTAAAGAAAGGCCGGGTCAAGAGTACTCGCAACCGACGAGATGCATGAAGACGCTCATTAAAGTGGAGGAAGCCAGAGAAGTGTGCCAGGATCGTATCAAGTGGAGAGAGGTGGTCTCTGCCTACCCCATTGGGAACAAGGCGTGACATATATGTATGTATGTGAAAGTGGAGGAAGCAAGAGAAGTGTGCCAGGATCGTAGCAAGTGGAGAGAGGTGGTCTCTGCCTACCCCATCGGGAACAAGGCGTGACATATATGTATGTATGTAAAAGTGGAGGAAGCAAGAGAAGTGTGCCAGGATCGTAGCAAGTGGAGAGAGGTGGTCTCTGCCTACCCCATTGGGAACATGGCGTGACATATATGTATGTATGTAAAAGTGGAGGAAGCAAGAGAAGTGTGCCAGGATCGTAGCAAGTGGAGAGAGGTGGTCTCTGCCTACCCCATTGGGAACAAGGCGTGACATATATGAATGTATGTAAAAGTGGAGGAAGCAAGAGTAGTGTGCCAGGATCGTAGCAAGTGGAGAGAGGTGGTCTCTGCCTACCCCATTGGGAACAAGGCGTGACATATATGTATGTATGTAAAAGTGGAGGAAGCAAGAGAAGTGTGCCAGGATCGTAGCAAGTGGAGAGAGGTGGTCTCTGCCTACCCCATTGGGAACAAGGCGTGACATATATGAATGTATGTAAAAGTGGAGGAAGCAAGAGAAGTGTGCCAGGATCGTAGCATGCTGGGGAGAGAGGTGGTCTCTGCCTACCCCATTGAGAACAAGGCGTGACATATATGTATGTATGTAAAAGTGGAGGAAGCAAAAAAGTGTGCCAGGATCGTAGCAAGTGGAGAGAGGTGGTCTCTGCCTACCCCATTGGGAACAAAGTGTGACATATTTGTATGTATGTATTAACTATTTTTAACTATTCCTTAAGACTAACAATGTTTAATATCTATGGGTAGTTTTTACATTTTGTTTATTATAAGTTTACACTAGTATTAATACAATTACAGAATTATTACATGTTATTTGTTTACATTAGAGTTTATTATAAAAGGTTTCCTGGTTAACATTGCTAATATATTATTAATAACAACATTTTTTTTTTACAAAAGTTTTATGGTTAATCTTGTTTTCTCTTGAATCCTTACCCTATTGCTATTAGTCACTATAGTTCATTTATAATCTTTGCAATGAAAACACAAATGTCTAGAGGTAAGGGAGCCTGGAGATCTGTAGAGCGTTAAGTTGTTATTATTATTATATATTACAAAGGATATTGGTTACGTTTGCTGATTCCGCGCAGTTGATGATGACTTGTCCAATAAGCAGACAAGGTCGACACGTGTCTCACGAGCGACACCGAGCGGGCAACAGATCCTGAAGATTTCTCGCTGAGAGACGAAACACGTGTCGACCTTGTCTGCTTGTTGGACAAGTCATCATCAACTGCGCGGAATCAGCAAACGTAACCAATATCCTTTGTAATACAATGGACTTCCGCAAAATAACACCTGCTACAATAGAGTATTTATTATTATATATAGTTTGACGACCTCCATAGTCGAGTGGATAGTACACCGGTTTCAAGGTGTCGCCATCTCTGAGGTCCCGGGTTCGAGTCCCGGTGGGGGCAGATGTTTGTGTGATGAATGCGAGCATTTGTACCTTAGTCATGGTTGTTGATATATATTTCTATAAAAATTATTTATATACTAGCTGACCCGCGCCCACTTCGTTGGGCATAATATTAATAATCCCCGAAGCGAGCACGAAAGCGAACGGAATTAAACCCGAAGCCATCGCGCGCCGTCCGCTGATGATGATGATGATGATGATGATGACACTCAGCAATAATGTGGCTTTCTATTGGTGAAAGAATTTTTAAAATCGATGATGATGATGATGATGATGCTGATGACACTCCGCAATAATGTGGCTTTCTATTGGTGAAAGAGTTTTTAAAATCGGTTCAGTAGATCCCGAGATTACCCCTTACAAATATACAAACACACAAACTTTACTTCTTTATAATATTAGTATAGATTCATTAAAATGACGATAACTTTTTTTTAATGAACCGATTTTGATGAAACAAAGTCTATACACTGCCCGGGAGTGTGCATTCTTCATTAGTGAAAACCGCATAAAAATCCATTCAGTAGTTACGAAGATGTGCTCGAACAAACAGACAGACAGACAGACAGACAGACAGACAGACAGACAAAAAATTCAAAAAAAAATTTTTTGTGTTTCATTGGTTTTCTTTTATCGCCCTGACTCCATTTTTGTCAATTATCTTCAATGTACAGACACACCGGGTCCTACTGTTTTATTATATGTATGTATAATATATGTATGTCTATCCGTTACCCTAGATCCCATTGCACAAGCCTTACAGAGCTTAGTTTGGGCTAGGCTAATTGGTGTAAGTGTAACAAATATTTATTTATTTATTATATAGTTTATAGTCTCCTTGTTTTGATATCTCAAACCTTTTTATTTTTTTGTTCCCCTGAGGAAAATGCATTAAATTGTATACCCCGGCTGTGGCGAGCCGGCGGTTATGTAGGGCTCTACCCACTAAAAACCTCAGGGATAGCCTTCCTCAGGCATGTAGGGAGCCCCCGGGAACATCAAGCCACTTCCGGGAACCCCCAGCCTCCGCTCCCTGCCTAGAGGGGAGTCCTCCTCGGGGGAGGCTACTACCTCCCCCGGTCTCCTCCACGGAAGGGGCGTGGTCCATCCCGGGTCGCCGTAGCAGTCGCGACTTCCTCGCGCCCGCCGGCGACCCGTGGTGATATCTCAAACCTAATATGTGAGTAAAACAAGATTATTTTTAATATTATAGTTCAACTTACATTGTGGTCGTTTCTCTCGTACTAGTCCACAGCAACAATTACTAACACTACTTTTTTGATACGAAAAGAATTATGATATGAAAACATTAAAACTAATCCTGCGCAGAGGAAGTCACGGGTATCAATTAGTATCTTTAAAAATTTCTTATGTATACGCTATATTATTGTGAAAATTCGTTAAAATCTAGTCATTAGTTTTTACGAGATATAGTAACGAACATCCATCCATACAAACTTTCGAGTTTATAATATTACTAGCTTTCCGCCCGCGGCTTCGCCCGCGTTATATTCGAATTTCCCACAGGAAGGATATGTTTTCCGTCGGTAAAATTATCTTATTTCCTTCCTTGGGTCCTCGGGTTTTACGATTGGTATATACGGGGTGGTTACCCCGTATATACCAAACGTAGTCCGTCCGACCAACCGACGTACCAACTCTAGTCTATCTGTGTATAAAATTTTATTTAAATCGGTTCAGTGGTTTTTACAATACTGCCATACAACCTTTCACCCCCTCTTTTCAACCCTTTACAGCCCTTTTCTGCTTTAAAAGGTAGCCTCTGTCCTGTCTCAGCCTCTAGACTATCTGTGTACCAAATTTCATTTAAATCGGTTCAATGGTTTTAACAATATTTTCATACAACCTATTATCCCTCCTTTCAACCTTTTACAACCCTTTACTACCTTTTTTTGTATAAAAAAGTACCTTGTGTCCTTTCTCGGGCTCTAGACTATCTGTGTACCAAATTTCATTTAAATCGGTTCAGTGGTTTTAACAATATTTTCATACAACCTATTATCCCTCCTTTCAACCTTTTACAACCCTTTACAGCCATTTTTGTATAAAAAAGTAGCTTGTGTCCTTTCTCGGGCTCTAGACTATCTGTGTACCAAATTTCATTTAAATCGGTTCAGTAGTTTTATCAATATTTCCATACAACCTATTATCCCTCCTTTCAACCTTTTACAACCCTTTACAACCTTTATTGCATGAAAAAGTAGCCTATGTCCTTTCTCAGACTCTAGACTATCTGTGTACCAAATTTCATTTAAATCAGTTTTGGCGTGAAAGCGGAACAGACAGACAGACAGGGTTACTTTCGCATTTATAATATTAGTATGGATATAGTTTATAGTTTGAACAAGTAAATGTATATTAATTCATTCATTCATTCAGTCATTCATTCATCAGTACGGCAAAGCATCATTTACGTAGCAAATATGGAGACACTTGACAGTTTTATCAAAGGCTAGCTTAGTCGCAAATCGCCAACGCCACGCGTCGCCATCCGCAAAAATAATATTTTCTTTACCCAAGACAGCGCAGCGGTCACTTTATTTTCCCGTCTATAGTACAGGCGAGTACAGAAATTGTTACTCGGCTGTCTTAAATTTGTGTCAAATGAGACAAAAATATCGTATCATTGACTTTAAGTATAGTAACCAACTGCAAATAAGTTTATTTCAGTAAATCGTTACGTTATAAGTAGCAAAATTGGGGGTCCATAAAATGAAAATGGGGGTCCACGATATTGGATCTCAACGAACACTGATGGTACCTATTTGTTTGCATTATACTATCGTCTAATATAAAGACAAATACGAGTACATTATTTATGAAAGTACCTTTTTTTTTTTTTGTTCCGCTGAGGAAAATGCATTGAATGAATTGCATACCCCGGCTGCGGAGAGCCGGTGGTTATGTGGGGCTCTCCTCCCCAGAAGGGGGAGGCCTACCCACTAAAAACCTCAGCGATGGCCATCCTCTGGCGTTGTAGGGGGCCCTCAGGATCGAGTGTCGCAACTGAGGACCTCTGGCCTTTGCACCCCTGGGTGCGTAAGGGGAGCCCTTCTCGGGGAGGAGTGATTTTGCCGCCTCCTCCCCTCCAACCTCCTACGACGTCACCCCCCGGCCATCCGGGGGTGAGGTCCCTCCCGGGTCGACTCCACGGGCACGAACTGCGTCGCGCCCGCCAGCGACCCGTGGCGGCGCCTCAGGCCAGGCTATCTGGCCCGAGGTAGGTTTACCTATGAAGTAAAAAAGTTATTAATATGTTTAACAAAATTTTGTAACTTGTAGGATGTAGGCATTCAATATCAGGTGAGTAGGGGGTGTACCCAAAATCGGAAAACATGAGAAAGGGTCTACGACACAAAAAAGTTTGGTAACCATTGGTTTAAAGTGATAATTCGCTTTATCATATCGTATAATGTGTGGCGGCGAATAAATACGAACGACGCGAAAATAAACAACAGTACATTATGGTACAAGTGTGTAATGTTGGTGATCTGTTGATAATGTTGGTAATGCGGGTCTTAAGGAGCCGAGGACGGTAATCATCAATACACAGGTGTATCATACAACGTTTTTCAACACACTTCTGAATAAAATAATATTTAAATAAAAAACCATTTTCTTCATAAATTGAATTTTTTTTTTTTTTTATGTGTTAGGGGGCAAACGAGCAGACGGATCACCCGATGGTAAGCAATTACCGCCGCCCATGAACGCCCGCAACACCAGAGGAGTCACAAGCGCGTTGCCGGCCTTTTAAATGGGAGTACGCTCTTTTCTTGAAGGTTTAGATATCGTAAAGCTTCGGAAACACTGCAGGCGACAATTCATTCTACAGTTTAGCTGTGCGAGGCAGAAAGTTTCTAGAGAAACGCACAGTGGTGGACTGCCAAGTATTGAAATTGTGAGGATGGAAGGTTTGTCGCGTGGAACGATGTCGGAAAGTACTTGCAGGGATTAGTCCAAATAATTCCTATGAGCATTCTCCGTAGTAAATGCGATAGAGTATGCAGAGAGAAGCTACATCTCTACGCAATGCCAAAGGGTCAAGCCGACTTGAAGTTTCCTGGTGGTCGACGATGCGAAATTTGCAGACATCTTAATTAATAACTAACTAAATAACTTCAAAAGAGAAAACGAGACAAGTTGTGAAAAATGTTTCGTAATGGCGGGAAAAATTAATCAGTTTTCCTATGCGCGTGCATCGGCCATAGACTAATAAATTTCGTAATGGCGGGAAAAATTAATTAGTTTTCCTATGCGCGCGCATCGGCCATAGACTAAAAAATGAGGTTTCTTTTTTTGGGCTTTTCGCGGATAGCTTTTTATCGCAAATGTAAGCGTAACTCAAAAAATAATATTAAAAAAAACTATTACTTACTCGTGAATAATAGTAATGAAAAAGTCACAGTTTGATTATAGGTGTCATTATGTGCCTAATTGCCATGGGATTAGAACCACTTTATGAGGAAGTGTGTTTAAAAATTATTTACGTGTACACTTTTCTCCATGTCTGTTCCAAGTTCGGATGTTACGTTAGGCTAGCCTGCTTGACCGCCGATAAGACGAGAGGGCCAAAGTAAATAGTATTATTGAGGATTAAGATAGCACTGAAGATGATCCACTGGAAAGTAACTGCTCTGTGAGTGAAAATAAAAACTCGTTGGAGCCGATAGAGTTATCATTTTTTTTATTATTTTAACTTTGGCTCGCACGACTTGCGCATTTGCCACGACGAGGTATAAGGTTGGGAAACGTTATTTTAGAATAATTCATAATTGTAGGATAAGAAGATGAAGGAAAGAAAAAGTTAGGGTAAGATTTGTGGAAATAAAATAATAATTAGGTAATATGAGAAATATGTGTAATACTATAAATATTTAATATTATTTATGTATTTAAATATTGATATTGTTATTCAATATTATACTGTTCTAGACATTTAAATACGCCATAGTTTAAGGATTGCAATAAGGTGGATATATTGGTCGGGAAAGGAAAGGAAAACATTAGAGTTATCATGTTTTATACATAATATGTTTAATTTTTCCAGTTTCAAAAAAGCAAAGGGATTTTTGTCATACGATGATTGTCTTAAGTAGTCATAAACCTGTAAGTAAATAATCATTATGCAACTAATTAGATGATGTTCAAGAATATCTATTCACATAAATTAAAATAGGGTTGATTATATTATTTAACGCAAAAATGGCTGAAACGAATTAATAATATTAACATTGTCAGATTCGTCTATGGCAGAGGTTCCCAAACTGTTTTGTGTCGTAAACCCTATGCCATGTTTTTCGGTTTTGGGTAGACCCCTACTTATCTAATATTGAATACTACAACTTACAAAAATGTGTTAACATATATATTTTTATCTTCATAGGTATTTTTATAAATAACTAGCGGACCCGACAGACTTCGTCCTGTCAAAAAGATTTGTACAGTGCAGTTTTTTGTTCCTAATTATTTTATAGATAATGTCGCATAGCCAACCAAATCGCAAATAAGACTAAATGACCTATTACATTTTGTGGCTATTCAATTTTGGAACGTGACATTAAATCCTCCAACGATGTATTCTGTGCTCCAACGCACGCACGCACACTGTTTTGAAAGATATGATTGAATTTCAACTATATGTAGTGTTAATAAAGCGCAAATTGACTCTTTGATGTTAGGAACCTTCATTGCTTAGACAACAGTGAGTGCTTGCAATATGAACTTTATACAATAACAATAAAGCTCAATTCGACTGTACGTTTTAGTTAGAAAACGTTTGCATGGGAAAATAAAAGGGATGTTTTTAGGGTATTTCCGATAATTATTCGAATTTTCCTCATTGTAAAAACCTTCCTTTTTGTTTTGAAAAAGAATTGGCCAAATTGGTCCAGGCGTTGTTGAGTTATGAGCTTACCAACACATTTTGCGATTCATTTTTATATAAATAATGTATATGTCTTTATATTAGAATATAGTATAATGAAAATAAATACGTACCTATCAGTGTATGTTGAGATCCATTATCGTGAACCCCCATTTTCATTGTATGGACCCCCAAATTTCTTTTCGCTGACGTAGACACTTTGCAGGTTGTTATAAAAAGCATTTCCTCTGCCTCAACAAAAAAAAAATTGTGCGCCTCGATACGTGATGATGATTGTTAAAATTGATTCATCACCAGCCAAAGAATTTTGACATATCTTGAGATAACAGCGCCATCTGTTTTCGATTGTGCCAATAACTTCACCTTTTTAATTAGCTGTCAGATAGATTTGAATTAATTTCTTTTCACTCTGATTATAAGTAGATAATGTTTTGTTTCCGTCTATCGAGTTGATTTCCTTTGTCAAAAAAATATATAAAAAAACAAAATGTCCTTTTGTCAAATGGCATGGCATTATTACTTGTTATAGTTTTTAATAAAGACGATGGCTGCATGGCTCTGCCTTTGCCTTACCCAAGAAGGGAAAAAATATTAAAAAAAAATACTTGTTACTGCGAGTCTCTCATCTTTGTCGTGATCCCTCCAGCTTCGCGTAAAGTGTCCGCTTATAATTAGACATGATTCATATTTTTTTCTTAATGTCTTATTTCGCGCGTAAATCAAAAGCGGGCGCGATTATATAGTTGTAAGTTGCATTTATATTTTTTTATAGCTATAAATTAACTAACATGGAGACTACACATCTGGTGGTAAGTTTATATAACCACCGTTAAATTTTTTTTATTTATTTATTTAAAGCATTGGCCATAGGCCATCAGCTTAATCAAGTAACAAGTATATTATAATATTAATTTAAGTAAATAATATGTTAAAAATAACTAACACTAAGAACTCAAATTTAACAAACATAAATTTAAAATAACAAATGGTACCTATTACCTTACTTTTGGAATACACTATAAAATGGCACCACAGATTGAATATTCGAAACGATTCTGGACGCAAACGCAAGCATGTATATGGTGGTCCTAACGCCACTACTACCACCAAAATATCACATTTATATATAATTTTATTTTTAATTTTTATAGTACTATCATATACTTTTATCATGTGTATTATAAGTTATGTATGTCTATTTTAAGTTATGTATAATATTAATAATGTATATTTATCAATTAATATATAATTGTGTATTATTTATTGTTTCCCGTACGTCACAAATGGAAAGGCCCTGCCAGAATATCAGCGCTTTGCGGCATCATATATGGCGCAAAGCACATGCTGAGGTAGGAACCTTTTGGCTTGGCACATGTCTATACTTTATTTTAAACTATTTATTGTATTTTATTATGTGTAATGTTGTATGTCTGTGCGAGTCAATAAATGTTTTTTCTTTCTTTCTTTCTTTCTTAAATAAAATCAAATCAAATCGTTTATTTGTAAGCATAGATGATACAAACAGGTTTACAATGTTGGGATTTTCAATATATCTTTCTACAAAATCGTGTATGGTTAGTCAATTACGTACATAATAATTGTTTAATATAAGTTTAAAATGGTGTAATTTATTAATATTTAATAAGAAGTCTCACTGCCACAATATTGTTGTCAAACCAACTTCCTTTTCGAATCAATTCAACAAAAAAGTCCGCGATGGTATTTGTCTATCTCTTACTGTCAAGAGTAACCTCCAAGCAAAACATGTTTGTTTTTTCTAATGACAAAAAAACTGTGAACGTTGTGGATAAGGATATTTTGAAGTAGGTATATTTACATAAGCATTGCACCCGTACGAAGCCGGGGCGGGTCACTAGTATTAAATAAATAAAAGAGTTAATTTATTTTAGGTAATTGTAACCCATATTAACACAGTACGTTTAGAGTAATAACCACTTATAAATTTATGTATCATATATATAAAAAAAAGGCTACTTTTATTTTAGAAAACCAAAGTAATGTTTTAATGTTCAAGCACTGTCTAGTACCGCGCGCATTTAACGCGCATGCTACTTAAAATAAAAATGCAAATACCAAAAAAAAGTCGCGGATACAGCTAGTTAATATAATAAGAAAAATGTGTTACATAAATAGTAATTGATACACCATTATATTTCGTCCGCAGTTGTTTTATTCTTCTTCTTAAGGTGCCTCTCCAACTAGTGAAGGTCAGCGATCAGCTTGGTCCAGTCCTCTCGTCTCCTAGCAAGCCGGAATAGGTGGGCTGCCTTAGCTATCCCAGTGCACTGCCTGATGTCTCGCAACCATGACTTTTTCCTGCCGCCTACCCTTCTCTTTCCTGCAACTTTGCCCATCATTATTAGTTGCAGAAGGTCGTATCTTTGGTATCGGAGCACATGACCATGATAGGAGATTTTCCGTTTCTTTATTGTTAACATAAGATTGCGATTTTGGCCAACCCGTTGGAGAACGCTGTCATTGGTCACTTTTTGGGTCCAGCTGATGGGCAGAATGCGTCTATACGTCCACATCTCAAACGCCTCTATTCGTCGCTTAAGGTCTTCTTTGATAGTCCAAGCCTCACATCCATATAATACAATGGGCCAGATGTAACACTGAAGTAACCGAGTGCGTAACGCGATGTTGATGTTACGACTACAGAGAATGTTTTACATAGAGTTAAAAAAACTGCGAGCTATTTCGATACGGGACTTTATCTCTAGCTCACTATCCCACTTCTCGTGTAACCATGTCCCCAAGTATTTATACTTCTGCACCCTTTCTAGATTTTGGCCTGAGACTTCAATATTAACAGCGACATTTGCATTTCCAGAAATGAGCAGTTGTTTTATACAATAACTATGATTTGAAGGAGCACCGGACATCTTATGTATCCTAAACGCTCTATCTCCTAACTTAGTCCACACTCCAAAGCACGCCGAAGTTCTGTAAAGTGTCCGGGCCTCTAATAAGCATAGAAATGGGCCCTTCCAACTTTGTGCTAATCACTGTTTTCTCAGTGCAGAGGGGAAGACTGCGTCTCATCGTCGCCCAACTTATACTGATATTCTTAAAAAATAATGGAGCAAAGTGGATGTACGGTATGTCTAGATAGGAAGACTTATTTCCGACTAATTCGTGTGTAAGTCGGGGCTGATATGCATCACTGCGACCTATTAAGATCTATTGTGACCAGCCTCCTATGTAGGTTCTATGTAGGCCCTACAGTAGCTCCCTTAACTGGGCACTGACCAAGAAAGATAGGATGTTCCCAGTTCGGATTGTTTTTATTTCATCTGGGTCAAGGATGTGTTTCCCCAGGTGTCTGTTTCTTTTGTGAATCAGCGGTTCACAGTAGCACAAGAGGTATATTGGTGTTTCACGCTCTTGTTCGCAGACTCTGTCAGTGTCAGTGTCCTTAAGTTTCATGTTGTAGAGGTGTCTATTCAACTTGCAGTGGCCGGTCAAAGCCCTAACCATCACGCTCAAGTTACACCTGTTAAGCTTTAATAGCTCGTCAGTGCGTTTGCGAGAGTATGGTTCGATTAGTGCTTTTGAGTGTGTCATGTTTATTACACATGACACACTCAAAAGCACTAATCGAACACTAATCAATCATGTATTTCCGACTTATTTAAGACTGATTGTATGATACTAAATCCCTTTGTATTTCAGTTTGTAACGTCTGTACTATTAGAACATTTTGGAAATTTCTCGGAACTTGCAATTATATCTTCTAACGTCTATACTATTAAAATGTTCTAGAATTTTCTCAGGTCTCGCAATTATAAGTAAATTGTTATCTTTTAATGCAAACCTGCCCATCTGCTAGTTTTCAAGCTACGCTCATGCAATCTACGCATCTGCATTTCTATAATTAATCGTGTCATGCATGTACAGAGTTCAAGTATGGGAATATTGAACACCTCTAGATAGTCGGCATGGATTGCCCTAGGAAAGTGCTCGCTACACCCAACTTGTATGTAGGATACACTGGGGGTACTCCCCCACAGCACTGCCGTTGAATACCTGCCAGCTCGCCGCTGCACACCTGCCAACCTGTTGCTGTGTGTCTACCAGCCTGCTGCGGAATACCTGCCAGCCTGCCGCTGAATACCTGCCTGCCTGCTGCTGTATACTGCCAGCCTACCGATACTTGGTCTACCTAGATCCTGGTACCGCCTTCCTTTCTTTCCCTTCTCTACCATTTTATTATTGTTATTTTGTAATTTTAATTTATTTCATAAGTTTGGGCCGTGCTGTCTTAATAATTCTTTCAATATATTAGTCTCTTGTATTTATCTTTTTATTATCCTTATCCTATTTTGCTCCGTAGCCATCCGCTACGTGACAAGTTTTAGTCTCTCTGACACTTTGCAAAAACGGGTAATCTACAAAATTGCAGCGCCCACAATGAAAGCTCTCAAATAAAAATCATATTTGAGAACAATTCAACAAATCTGATAATTAAGATAATCTCACAAAACTAACATACTAACATACTAGCGACCCACCCCGGCTTCGCACGGTTGCAATGCTGATATATCATACTAAATACCTACACTACAGAAAAACTGTGAACGTTGTATATAATCGTTTGCAATGTACGCGGAAAAAATGCAATTATTTACGATATCACATTAGAAACCTCAAAAATTATTTAAGTATTTTGACGACCTCCATAGTCGAGTGGATAATACACCGGTTTCAAGGTGTCGCCATCTCTGAGGGCCCTTTTTTTTTTTTGTTTCCCTGAGGAAAATGCATTAAATTGCATACCCCGGCTGTGGCGAGCCGGCGGTTACGTGGGGCTCTCCTCCCCAGAAGGGGGAGGCCTACCCACTAAGAACCTCAGGGATGGCCTTCCTCAGGCATGAAGGGAGCCCCCGGGAACTTACCAAGCTACTTCCGGGAACCCCCAGCCTCCGCTCCCCCGTCGATACAGGGGAGCCCTCCTCGGGGGTGGCTACACTACCTCCCCCGGTCTCCTACACCGACGACGCCCCCCGGCCACGGAAGGGGCGTGGTCCATCCCGGGTCGCCGTAGCGGTCGCGACTTCCTCGCGCCCGCCGGCGACCCGCGGCGGCGCCGCAGCTGTGCTACCGAGCCCGGCGCCGCCTCCTTCGAGCGGGATCGGTCATCTCCCAACCCCGCTCGGCGGCCTCCTTCTAGAGCATCACTGCTTCATAGAAGGAGGCCACAGCCCTCCAACCTCCCTCGTCCGCCAGCATTGCCGCAATCAATGCCAGCGGAGACAGATCTCGCCCGATCTCTGCAACCAAGACTCTGCGCTCGGAGGCCCACGCGGGGCACTCCGCCAGCGTGTGCTGGGTGCCGAGTCGAGGTCGGATGCGCAGTGGTGGCAATGTGTCGATCCCTCCCGTCCTATTCGACACAGATACTCACCGAAGCAGCCGTGCCCGGTGAGTATCTGAGTAAATCGGTAGGTGACCTCCTCCTTCCCGTGGAGCCAAGCTTCGAGGGGCGGGAGTACGGCACCGACGGCCCGCTGGCGCGCGCAGATCCGTAATTCGAGCTGCGCACGCCAGGCCGCCACAATCCGTCGGTGCCACTCCCGCTTAGGCACTTCGCGCGCGGGTTCCAGGGCGCTCCCCCCATCGCCCCATCTCAGAGGGCCCGGGTTCGAATCCCGGTGGGGGCAGATGTTTGTGTGATGAATGCGAGCATTTGTACCTTAGTCATGGTTGTTGATATATATTTCTATAAAAAAATATTTATATATGTATAATATATGTATGTCTATCCGTTACCCTAGATCCCATAGCACAAGCCTTACAGAGCTTAGTTTGGGCTAGGCTGATTGGTGTAAGTGTAACAAATATTTATTATATGCCTTTACCTTCCTTAAGAATCACTCTATCTATTTAAAAAAACCGCATCAATCCGTTGCGTGGTTTTAAAGATCTAAGCATACACAGGGACAGACAGACGGCTGATATTAGAGACTTTGTTTTATATTATGTAGTGATATATAAAAGATGGCTTTTATAACATATACAGGGGTAAAGGGTACGATATATATATGTAATTAAAATAAATAAATACATTCTTAATACCCATATAAAAGCCTATCTAATAGCTAAGTATGCTAACATTTTTCTTTATATGAAAAGATTCTGTCAATCATATTCTAATTAAAAATTCAATTTCCCCAAAAAAGAACTACACAGAAGAAAAATTATTCCATTCCCTTTATTTTTTCAGCTATCCCAACCTCCATGGAGTTTTGTAAAACAAAAGATTTCTTTAAATATGGCTGCCGGGGGCTAAGCATACAAGATTGAATAATTCCTCACTCAAGATTACTTCTTTGTGTTGTTGGAATAGTATGGATATTCCATTGGAGAATAGGGCAATAGTGCAAATCACTGAGTGTAGGGTTACAAATTACTTTTCATTTCTCATACTCGGAAAGTTATGTTGTTTTGATCTGATTATTGGGTGGAAAATGCTGCTTCCCGACATAAGAGGGAAAAACTCATACAATTTACTTCCCACCCAAGGGCCGGAATGAACGTTAAAAATAGAACTACGAATGTCAGCTGTGAACTATAAAAAAAATGTTGCGGTCATGTGAGTTTCTAAACAGCTAGTGTGAACTTAGCGCAAACTACTTCCAGCGGAATAAGCCGCAACAAACACGCGGTGAGTTCTTTAAAATTTAAACAGTCGACATAAATAGGCGGGATGTGAATTTATTATATATATCTGTGACGGAATTTGAAAAAATTCAAATAATCTCTTATACTAGTTAAGATTTTAATTTTAAAAATGAGTTCAAGCGATTGCGAAATATTGACACCAGATTCAATTAAAGACGAGGCAAATTGTGTTCTGCCTACTGATGGTCTACTGATATTATCATATATTATCAATAAATAGATTAAATAAACAACCAATGTTTTATTTTCCTCATATATTCGAAGTGAAAAGTAGAGTGTTTAACACGGGTAAAAGAATCAATTCCTTCTCTGACTATAGCCTCTACTACTATAGACTATAGTCTAAATACCTCGGGAATTGATTCTTTCCACCCTCGGTTAACAATCTACTATTCTTTGTAGCTAAGCTATTGTCAAGGTAGATTCGAGAAGTGATACTACAAGCATTCTGAACACTGTGATGGTTTCGACATTTATTTATTTATTGAAACTTTTTTGCACAACTTAACTTTTAATGCTTACGACTCATCAACCAATAAACGCACAGAAAGGTTATTGATAAGGTAGTGCAAGTGTGTGAAAAGAATACAAATATAAATAAAGCAGCAACAAATTAACGGAAAGGAGCCCGAATGAAATAATAATCGTTAAATTTATATTCAAATACAGCTTATATCACTCATTTCTTTTTGTTTATACGTTCTTATTAGCTATTACATAAGTCCACTGGCTTCCAAGCTTCGTATACAACCTGTGATTTGGAAGACAGTGGTTCAGTCTCTGAGCAATAGAACAAATCAGAGCAAAGCAAGCACTCGCATATACTAATTTATTATATTTGTGGAGAACTAAACAATTATCCTATGTGTGTATATATATATATATGTGTGTGTGTGTGTGTGAGGGTATGTGTGTGTGTTTATTCCTTTATGATTAAACGTATGTTATATATGTGTATCATGGCCTCGAGTACTTCGGTGTCTTTGTAATTTTACTATAAATTTACGGAAATAAGGAATTTAGGTAAATATGAATACATACATACACAAATATACACACATAAATATACATACGTATATCACACTAATGATCCCTATTTCTCAAGGCTGTCTTTAAGAATATACATTTTAACAATAGGGTAACGTAATTGCAATATATTGTTACCTTGGAAATTGTTTTATTCTTATTTATGACCGTATTTAAAGTATTATCTTCTTCTTCCTGCCCTTTTCCCACCTTAAGTAGGGTCGGCACAACATGTTTCTGCGAAAGACCGCAGCGGACTATGTTACCGCTGCGGCGAGGAGGGGCACAAGGCGTTCGTTTGTGAGGCGGCACATAGGTGTGCTCTCTCTCTCTATTTTTGTTATGTATAAATCTATTTAATGTTACATCAACACAATTCAAGCTGTGGATAATATAATCTCAAAAGATCAGTAAGTATTGTTAGTTAATACAGTTGAGTAAAAAAAAAGAAAATGTCGTCTGAGTCCATTCCATACTAACCTTTCGTAGGCGGCTCATTCCAATCGTGAAATTGAAACCAGTGTAGCGTTCATCCCTTATTATACGCAGTTACGTTGACAATGCGACGCATTCTAATGAGGAGGGACTATTCCCTTTGCTTCTGATGTTACAAGCTAAATATATTTTATGTACAAATAAAAAAAAAATAAAAAAATGTAATTTGTAGCTCAATGTTTCAGCCCGATGTGCCCAATTACGGTTTTTGAATTTCGAATTTCATATGTACAGACAACAACCAGCATGTTCCTCAAATCTGCCTTTCCGATTTTCAACTTAAAGTCGAACGTACAGAGTTGACCTTTTTTTTTGCGGGGGAAAATGCTCCTAATGCTGGCTAGGCGCGGCCGTATTTGGGATGTGGCTCTCCGGTAGAGGACCGGCCTACCTACAAAAAAACCCCCGGTGTCCTTTCAGCCCATATCGGAGCGCGTGGCGGGGTGCGCTTTCGCGATGCTACCGTCACACGCCCGCGGGCTAGCTCAACCTTAGTCAGACGAGCCTTCGCCAAGGAGAGATTGTCCCAGACACTAGGACAATCCCCAGGTAGAGAGGCACTTCAACGGCGGGGGCTTCTCAGCCTCTTCTCTCCTGAGTGGAAATATTAACAAAGTATTAATATTTATGTATGGAATATAATGTTTTATACAATAACACCATTACAATAATAAAATAATTAGATTTATTTACAACATCGGTTACACAGTTAAAGCGATCATTAAATAATGCGTTCTTTAATAAGTACTGTGTTAATAGTAGCGATGTGCCGAGTACGGTTTGACTCGAGTCAGACTCGATTCCTGCTTTGGACTCGCCTACTTGAATACCAATTTATTTTGATTCGAGTACGCTGGACGCGATTCCGGTACTCGAGTCAGGAAGAATCGGTTCGTACTCGCTAACTCGATTCTATTTACACTAGTCCTACTGACTCGAGTCTAGTATTCGAGTTTGCTTAACTCGCTTGTACTCGCAAACTGTTTAAATAAGCAATGAAGTGGCGGCGGCCGAATATTACAAACAAGTTTAAACCTGCAACTTTTTGTTTTGATTTTGTTCTAAAATCGGACTCTAGTTCTGGAATAGACTAAAATTTTCAGCCTCGAATTTCTAGACTCGAGTCTAGGAATCAGACTCGAGTCTAGAAATATTCGAATACCTGTGGTGACTAACCACATATTACCATTATATGTTTTTATAAATATTTTATTAATTGTTTATTTATATATTCTGTATTGAGTTGATTGTTGGCTCTTGGTGGAACTTATTATACATGTTGAATAAAACTCTTGTACTGTTCCACTAATTTTAATTATTGTCGACCTGACCGGTTTCGCTTTACAGCATTTTCAAAGGTGTTACAGCAAACACAGCTGTTCGTGTTTACGCTTCTATCTAAAAATTGATTTTGAATGAAAATTGAAATTGAAAAATTGATCTAAGAATCTCATTACTTGCTGTTGCTTTAAGTCGGAATTTTGTACATTATTGACTGTTCACGCCAAAAACCTGTTTCGCGCTTGTTGCCTCAGTAGATGGTAACGTGCAACGTGGTGAGAATATTGAAGAGAAGAGAAGAACTCAGTGTGTAATCCCTATGGTCGCTTTTTTTATCCGCTCTTTACACCTGGGCGTGAAGGCGTCATCCCAAAAGAGAGCTACATCGCGGCTTGACGAGGCCATAGGAACCATTGCGGACACTACCACGAACCTATGCGCATGGCGATAAGCGCCCACATCAAGCCACTAAGGTGGCTGCCGGATACCGCCGGCCATCTACCGACCCAAAATGGGCCGGCTGCCACTGGCCGCTTCAAGCGGACCTCTAGGTTGGCCGTCCCACGCTCCCGCTCTCGGGGGTCCTTTGTCAGACTGTTAGCCTTCAAAAGACGTTGCCCGTGCACCACGAGGAGGTTGTCTGACCCGCACCCCAGTCCCTATGGTCGACCTAGGGTTCTCCGAAGACGTAGTGAAAACGCGGTAACAATTTGATTTGCCATTTAACAAACAACTATAAGAGGGCCCAGCACGTGGTTCTTATATAGAATTTTTCCCAAACGTTATTTCATTAACTTTCATAGACTTCTTACTTAGTTTAATGTCTATTGTACGTGTGCGTAAAAAAAAACATAATGTAAGAAAAACGTTACTATAGAGTAAGCGATTTTTTTTTAAAATTCCTATAAAAAACGGCAATTTTACACTTGCCCCATTGCCAATGTTCTGTTTCAATAACATCACATACATTTGCAATAACTGTGAACGAGCGACGTATATTCCAAACCCCATAATCTGTTACGGGAAAAAAAGTTATGAAACAGACATAGAAACGCAATATTCAGAATTGATTTAGGGCGGCCCGCCCTCCGGTTCGGAGGATGCATGCAAACCATCTGCCCAGTTGGTTTGATAATATTCTTATAAACGAATCTTAGAGTTAAAGACTATGTTTGTTTGAGATATATATATATGGAAAAACTGTACGGATAGCACAAAAAAATGTGTTACTCACTTAACACTTAGTACTGTGTAGTGTAGCCCCAGATTAATCATGCAAGCCGGTTCGATTCCCGCACAGCACAAATGTTTTGTATGATCATCAGAAATTTCCAGTTTGAGCGTCTGTGCAGATTTTATGTTGCAGTCACGACACAGGATTAAAATAACATTTAAAAAAACTTTTCTTAGGCTGTCTCGTGCTCGACTTCGCACTTCGATCCATTTTTAGTTTGGGCGTCTGTGCAGATTTTATGTTGTACCCACGACACAAAATTAAAATAAAATTTAAAAAAAACTTTTCTTAGGCTGTCTCGTGCTCGACTTCGCACTTCGACCCTTTTTTAGTTTGGGCGTCTGTGTAGATTATATGTTGCACCCACGACACAGGATCAAAATAACATTTAAAAAAACTTTTCTTAGGCTGTCTCGTGCTCGAATTCGTGCGTGCTCGAGAGCAAGGTTGAAAATCCGTCAAAAGGGGCACGAAACGTACCCAGGATACTTCCGCAATGGCAAGGACACTCCCGCTGATGTGGTGCTTGTCCAGGAAACCGGGCTCCAGCCCTGCATCAGTAAGGGCCTAACTATATCTGGTTATAGGTTAGTTAGGAATGACAGACTTACCGCCGACCCGCACGATCGTGTGGCCGGCGGTACTGCCGTTTCATTAAAGATTTGTATTTTTGTATGTAACGAAAAAACTCAAAAAGTACTGGACCGATTTTAATAATTCTTTTTTCATTAGAAAGCTACATTATCATTGAGTAACATAGGCTATATTTAGTACTAGATTACTATAGAAATCTTTATAAATTCTTATGAAAACCAACCGAAGGTGTAAAAAAATTTGCCGTAAAATGTCTTTCATCGCATACGCTGCGAAGAGTAATGTCTACCCGTGCGAAGCCGGGACGGGCCGCTAGTCATTTATATAATCTTTAGTAGTATAATAACCTTATGTATGTAGGTATATACGTGTGTATATATAAATATTGTTCTTAAGTTCATTGTATCTTTTAAATTTAATATTAATTCAAATTAAGATGTATAATATTAAAATGATTCTGATTCTTGGCGAATGTTCGTCTGTCAAATTCATTTCATCGTTGTCATTTGAGGCTTTCTGATGTCAAATTTATATCGTTCGTTCGATCGTTCGGTGGAATGCTTTAAACGATAGTAACTAAGAGTAGGATACGACACGACGAAGTCCACGATATATCGAATATCGTTTTTAAGAGTACGCCCCCAGGATGTTATAGACGCTCGTCCTGATGCGTCTTTAAATATTCCTTCTCCGTGTTCGTCTTCTTGTTTATGCGCGATACGGGAATACGATAGCGCGTAGATCGCGGCTGATTGTAAACTTCGACGATAGGATCCCGATTGAGATGCTCGACGCGAGATGCCGATCGGAAATCCGTAAGCGAAGTAAAGTGTGAACGTTAGGGCGGCCGTACACGGACTGCTCGAGCAGTTAACGGCTGAGCGAAATACACGGACCGCTCGAGCGATCGGCGTCGACAGCTTGAGCTGTCGGTTGTTGACTGCTCGAGCTACGCTACCCAACTGCTCGAGCAGTTGATTTTCTACCACAGTAGAGTCATGGATTCTGACGAGGAAGCACTGCTTTTGCTGCTTCTGCTCAGGCGGAGACGACGGCGGCGACGTCAAAAGAGAAAATTTTGGGTTCATCCAATTTTGCAATTAAGAGAACATCATGGACAATTCCATCATTTGTTTATAGAACTTAGAAGTGATCTGCTCTAGCGCAGTCAACGGCTCGAGCAGTCGGTATATGCCTCACAACCGCTCGCGAGCGGTCGACGGCACGATGGAATTTCACCATGCAGTTGACGGCTTGAAGCGGTCGCGACTGCTCGAGCAGTCGTGTGTACGGCAGCTAATGAATGACTATAGTTCACCGCGCGGTCGCGGCTTTAAGCAGTCGGTCTCAACTGCTTGAAGCAGTCTGTGTACTACTAAAATCAGTCCCAATAAGGATAGGATTAGGGTAGGTAGGGAATACAGTTATAATTATTTTACCCTCCATAAAAAATGTTGACATATGCGTTCCGTTATACGTTCCGTTATAATTTAAACACGAGAAATAAAAAATCTAGAGGTATACATTTTTATAACAAGATTCCACATAGTGTAGCTGAATTGCCTTTTCATAAGTTCAAGGTACATGTTAAAAAGACGCTAATGAGTAAGGGCTATTACAAAGTCAATGATCATTTAAATGATGCCAATGCTTGGTGTTGATTTGAATACATTACATTGTAAAGTGTAAATATTTGTTTTCTATACTAATATAATAAAGCTGAAGAGTTTGTTTGTTTGTTTGTTTGTTTGTTTGAACGCGCTAATTTCCGAAACTACTGGTGCGATTTGAATAATTCTTTTTTTGTTGGATAGTCCATTTATCGAGGAAGGCTATAGGCTAAATAACATTACGCTATGACCAATAGGAGCAAAGACAGAGCGGTAAATGTGTAAAAAACGGGGAAAATTATTCATTTTTGAAGGCTTTCTTTGCGTGCGCTGCGAAAACGGTTCAAGATACACAAAAAATATGTATGAAAGAATTATTCCTCTTAAAATGATCTAAAAAAATGTCCGCAACAGATGTCTATCTTTTAAGGTTAACTCACTAGAATCGTTTTTATGGTAATCAAATTTGGATATGTCGCGTTGTCAAGATCGGGTAACAGCTGAGGTGGTTGTTTGCAAAAATAAATATGATGCTCAAAATAACTATTTCACGCGGACGAAGTCGCGGGCACAGCTAGTCCTGTATAAATTGTAAGCAATGTACATTGTATGATAACGACATAATTTATTGTAAATGTTGTTATTACTTTTGATAAAGCTGATAAGTTTCTTGCGCCCATTCTTCTAATCAGCTAAAAAATGTCCTGAATGGGTGATAGGAAAAAAATTTGGACGATTCAAAGGAGCTTTCTATAAATTCATATTTAAATAAAGTTAATTTTGATTTTTGATTTTATAAAATTATAAATACAATCGAAAATCCTCAATTTCATAGTAGTCTATTATTAGTGTTGATATGTTTGCTAAGCCATAATAAAACGCAATATTGTAGTAAAGGATCTATTACCAACGTTAAGCAAACATAAAACACTTCAATTAGAATTTTATTAGCTGTAGAACACAAAACCACGTCCACGCCGAAATGAATTAACAATGGCGTACGAAAAAAGGCATACTCGGAGAAATTCACCCCCTGCTCGCCATCTGGCTTCCAACGAGGGAACGATTGCCTGGGGGCTGTGGGGTCAATTAGCAGCGTCTGGCTTGCATTATATGTCAACTAGAGACTTGCGTATCTGGTTATAGTGACGATAGTATGAAATAAAAAGAGACTATAATTATAGGCGAATCAAAAAATATTTATTTAAATAAATAGTATGTAAGTATAGGAATAAATTAAGCTCGGTATGCGTGGATTCCTATTGCCGAAACAAAGTTTAAAAAAAAATATTAATAAAATGAAAAAATGTTTTACCGTCATTGCGGATATTAATAGCGCGCATACCGAGATATTTTTAAAAAATAAATGAAAATTAAATAAAAATTGATTAAGGCATGATGGAGAAATTTTAGCCCTCATCACACAATGCAAATAGGTATGCCAGACCCTTCCGGTAGAACAAAGTGGTTTGCGTGATTTTTTTATAAAAGCCAATAAAACTTACTATCGAATACATTAAATAAAATCTTTTGATTCCGCTATGACGGGATTTTCAGTGTTACCGGCTCCTGGACCATTACAAAAGATTATATAAGTAGTATAGATATAAGTTCAATCTGTTAGAGATCTCGGAGTCAAATTAGACTCAAAGATGATGTTAACTGAGCATATCGACGCCATAGTTGATAAAGCATATAAACAGCTAGGGTTTATTAAGCGCGTTTGCGGACCGTTTCAGAGTGTTGATTGCATCAAAGTTTTATATTTTACGTATGTTAGAAGTATCCTAGAATATGCATGTAGTGTTTGGTCACCTTGTTATAGTATCCATATTAAAAGAATAGAATCATTACAAAAAAAGTTTATTAAATTCTTAAATTTTAAGACAAGTTAAACAATAACAGACTACAATGAAGCATGTAGGAACTTTGGCTTTGATACACTGGAGCGGAGACGTAAACAATATGACATCTTGCTCCTCCATGATATATTATCTGGCAAAATTGACTGCGGTGAACTCCTATCTGATATACATCTCTCAGTACCATCGCGCCGAACTCGCCACACTCCCCTTTTTCATGTACCAATCGTTACCACAAACTACGCACAGAATTCAGTGTTGTGTCGCGCAGTCCGCACATACAATGAAGAATATGCCGAGTTAGATATATTTTATTTATCCAGAAACACGCTAAAATTTGAAATTAAAAAAATGCATCGTGATAAGTAGCTTCAACATTATTAAATGTAGTATGAACACAAATGATATTAATTCATTTATACGTTGAATGTTTAATGTTATTTGAATGTCTATTATACAACGCACATACATACTCGCACACGGACGCCACACTGTACACACACAGGCACACACGCACTTACACACACAACCACAACTTTGTAAACACATGACGTTTAGTTTAATTTAACCCCTTATTTATAATTGCATGTTAATTGTGTAATCCTAATTTGGCCTTATTTTGTGCTAAGAATCTTATAATATATGTGTTGTATCGCTGTTGGATTACCTAAAAATAAAAATAAAAAATAAATAAATAAATTATACGGTATGAAAAGAGACTTTGCCGGTATTCTTACGTATTTTGACGACCTCCATAGCCGAGTGGATAGTACACTGGTTTCAAGGTGTCGCCATCTCTGAGGTCCCGGGTTCGAGTCCCGGTGGGGGCAGATGTTTGTGTGATGAATGCGAGCATTTGTACCTTAGTCATGGTTGTTGATATATATTTCATTAAAAATTATTTATATATGTATAATATATGTATGTCTATCCGTTACCCTAGATCCCATAGCACAAGCCTTACAGAGCTTAGTTTGGGCTAGGCTAATTGGTGTAAGTGTAACAAATATTTATTTTTATTATTTATTTATTAAGAAGAGAGAACGACCGTGTTACTAGGAAAGTTATGCACATGAAAATGGGTGGAGAGAGGAAGACGGAAGAAAAGATGGATGGAGTGTGTGAATATTATATATTGCAGAAGGTAGTTAGTGTAGAAATGGCAAGTGACAGAGTAGAGTGAAAGAGGAACAGCGCCCACCCCAAATAAAATTGGGAAGAGCGCAATAGATAGAAGAAGAAGATAAATACAAGCGCACACACAAATACACGATATACAAATGAATAAGATCAACATAGTCAAAGGACATTGTTCAATTTTGGCCTAAGAACCGACGTGAATATAAATTATATAATAATTTTCATTTATTTTTATATTATTTGAAACATATTTTAGAATTCTACGGACACTTCAAATAAATAAATTCCAAATAAAAAGTTGGGTCACAATTATTGATGACGTATAAAATGTTTTCCGTCAGCCAGTGCTGCCAGTTTCTGAAAGTTTCGCGATTTCGGTAAATACGGATCGAATTGAGAACCTCCTCCTTTTTGAAGTCGGTTATTAAACTTAGTTGATAACACTTTATTCATTTAAATACCTAAATTGACTAGCTAGAAAAAAATTAGTATTATACTATATTTTTAAGTGAAATCGCGAATTTCTAGCTTGGCATTCGAGTATTATAGTTTTCGTAATTGGCAACACTGGTATACTTCATACCTTATCTGTGTCCGTTTCTTCGTTTTTTTGTGATTTTCTATGCGTTTCATGGTTTTATTCTAACAACTTTGGCTTGATTACGGACTCCGATTACATTGCGTACTTGGTAGACTCGGCTGTGTGTAAAGGACTGGATTTTGTAAAATAATAATTTTGAAAGAATTATCTTAAACTTGACTAGGTACTACCTCTTTTCCTAGTATCTAGTAGAGTAGTCCTTTCCTAGTTCTAGAAGAGAACATATATAGCTGTACATAGTATTGTTATACTTTGATATTACTACTCTGATATTTCACGCAAGGTTGGTTATTTTTTATTTATAACCTCAAAATATTAACTTTTTTCGTAATTATTTTAGTTTCCTGAAGTGTCCGTTCGTGAAAACTTATTTCATAGGATTCCATATAATTTTAAGAGTTTATATAAGTCACTTTCGATTCGAACGGTTCTTAGGCAGAACATGTATGGAGTCGGAACAATGTCCTTTTAGCAAAATATACTGCATATATAAGTTTGATTATAATATTCAACTAAAAAAACATATAAAGCCAATTGTTATTGGGTGTTTATATTTTGTGTGTATCTTAAACTTATGAAAAGGCAATTCAGATACACTATGTTTCCACATTATTTTTATAAAAAATTATATCAAATCAAATCATTTATTTGCGAATATAGGTAGTATACAGGTGGCACAAACAATGTTGTAGTATCACTATGCTCGGCCATATAAGGCGTACAAATCTATGAAGTAGGCGCGCGAAATTCAACATATCATAAAATATATCATTCATTATTAGAGATCGGATAATCGGTTGCATATTTACCTAAAGTTAGTTTAAGACAAAGTATGGAAACGACTTTTTATTGTTTTGTTAAATAAAAAGCCGGATGTTTATTTATTTACCTAATTTAGTTTTTGACATTCATCAAATTCATTCAAATCGCACAGGGAACTGAAATTAAACTTCATGTAAATACGTATGCATAGTTGTATAAATGAACCCGGAGTCTCGGTCTTTTGAAAATAAATACCACGTGCTAATTTAGTAATTTTCAAACAATATCACTACGTTAAATTTGCAGTCCCGTATTTTCCCGGGATTTTTATTTAACAAAATGTATTTTAAAAGCTTGAATCTTTAAAACTACACAACGGATTTTGATGCGGTTTTTTTAAATAGTTAGAGTGATTCTTAAGGAAGGTTCATGTGTATAATACATGCATAATATATAGAGATCGGATAATCGGATGCATATTTACCTAATGTTAATTTTTGGCTCACAAATTATGGAAGCGGCTTTTTAAAATACATTTTGTTAAATAAAAATCCCGGGAAAATACGGGACTGCAAATATTGTTTGAAAATTACTAAATTAGCACGTGGTATTTATTTTCAAAAGACCGAGACTCCGGGTTCATTTGTACAACTATGCATACGTATTTACATGAAGTTTAGTTTCAATTCCCCGTGCGATTTATGAATGTACGATTTATTACATGAAGAGTGTTATACGAAAGTAGTGAGCTAGTTTGACTAAAACAATAATCAATTAAATAATTGAATAAAAAAACAGAAATGGTGAAAATTTTTATTTAACAAAACAATAAAAAGCCAGTTCCATACTTTGTCTTAAACTAACTTCAGGTAAATATACATCCGATTATCCGATCTCTAATTATAACATTGTTAATAACAATGACACTTAGTGTAGCCAACCAAAATACACATAAATAAAATAAACGAACACTTTAGCAACTTATTTAAATCATTACAATTATTTATCATTACAATTATTGACGACCTCCATAGTCGAGTGGATAGTACACCGGTTTCAAGGTGTCGCCATCTCTGAGGTCCCGGGTTCGAGTCCCGGTGGGGGCAGATGTTTGTGTGATGAATGCGAGCATTTGTACCTTAGTCATGGTTGTTGATATATATTTCTATAAAAATTATTTATATATGTATAATATATGTATGTCTATCCGTTACCCTAGATCCCATAGCACAAGCCTTACAGAGCTTACCTTGGGCTAGGCTAATTGGTGTAAGTGTAACAAATATTTATTTATTTATTATTTATTATTTATTATTTACCTCCTGTACAGATTCCATCCGATAAGTATAGTTTTTGCACCCTCGTTCAAATCTGATACAAAACGTCTCCGTTAAAAGGTGATACAAAAACAACAATTCGTGCACCGCGACATTTTCCAAATTAATAAGCAATTCTTTATTCCGATAAAACACAGCAAAAGGTAGTCAGTGAGGCAAGTAATAAGTCCAGGAAACACAGCAAGGGTTAGTTAAACTAATTATAAAATCACAAGTAAGCGCACGGAAACAGCCAGAACACAAAAATCACAAGTCACGCACCACGACACTTATACTATTTCCAAGATGCGTTCTTTTGACTTTTGGCCATATTAATCGGCCATATAAATGGTTTTGTATTTATGTCATATTGCCATTTCCGTTTCTAAGAAACATTTTATTTAATTGTGTTTTCCTCTCGCACGCCTATTTGCGAAATAAAGCCACAAAAATTCGTAATAATATTTTTATATTTCTTTACATTTTGTTATAGCTTTGGGACTAGTGGGGCAAATTTGGGCATTCTCCTTTCAAAATGCTAGAACAAACGTTTTTTTGTTTCTTGTGGCGTGATATTTGACGAACTTGCATACTAACTTTCAACCCTTATTTCACCCCCTAGCTGGTCGAAATTTCAAAAATGCTAGAACAAATGTTTAATGATTTCTTATCAAGTGCTTAAATACAAAGTTTCATAGTTTTATCTCTTAAGAAATCCCATATAAACTTTCAACCTCCATTTCAACCCCTTCATCCCTTTTTTCGAAATAAAAAGTAGCCTATGTTCTGTCTCAGGGTCTAAAGATTGTCTGTACCAAATTTCATCAAAATCGGTTGCGAGGTTTAAGCGGGAAAGCGTGACAGACAGACAGAGTTACTTTCGCATTTATAATATTAGTTGGGATATTAGCAAGGATTGTGTGCATCTTGTGCAGACGAAGTCGCGGGCACCGGTTAGCGTTTAATAAGTCCAAGTACACAATACAAATTTCAACGCATACCTGTATTCAACCCCCTGTTACAACCGAACTGAATCCCTTGGGACGTAATGTCAATTAACCCTGCCGGCACATTAGAAGCGCGCGAACAATTTATGATGGGCTGAGATTTTAGGGTTAATAGCGTCGGAAATTCATTTTGGTATTTCTGTAGTGTTATTACATTTTCTTCGCTTTTGTGATGCTTGATTATAAAGGACCATATAAATGTCGAGGTTAGGCTTTTGTTCTCCAAAAACTATTTACGTAAATAAAGAGTTTAAACTTTACATAGCGATATTGAAGAGACGCGTCCGCGTGGAATCGTAATTTTAGGTAGCATTTTAGCATGTTAGGATAAATGGTGCATACACAGAACCGTTTCACATCGAAAAAGGTGTGAGGCAAGGATGTGTAGCATCTCCATGGCTGTTTAACCTATTCATGGATCAGTGCCTGTCGAATTTGAAAGAGAGTGAATGTGGTTTACGCATGAATGAGTTACTTGTCAAATGCCTACTATACGCTGATGACCAAGTAATATTGGCATCATCGGCCAGTGAGTTGCAGGAGATGGTAACTGTTATGAATGACGCTTTAAATGATAAAGGAATGAAAGTGAACGTAAGTAAGACCAAGGTATTGGTGTTCGAAAGAGACGTAAATATGACATTGTGTGACATTATGATAGAAGGAGAAAAAATAGAACAAGTAGAAGAGTTTGTATATTAGGGATGTATGTTTACAAGGGATGGAAGGTGTGATAACGATATAGAGAAGCGAGTGAAAGCTGGTAACGTGGTGAATGGGGCCATGCATACGTTTCTGAGTAGTCAGAAAATATCAGAAAAGGCGCGACTAGCAGTGCATGAGGGCGTGCTGGTCCCAACATTAATGTACGGAAGTGAAAGTTGGGTATGGGAGAAACGACATGAAAGCAGAATAAATGCAGTAGAAATGAGAGCTTTGCGGAGTATGGCAGGAGTAAAACTGAGTGACAGATTGTATAATGAAGTGATTAGAAAGAAATGTGGTTTGAAAGAGGATATCGTGACAAGAATACCTAGAGAAAGGGATGCTTGGGTGGTTTGGGCATGTGGAACGGATGGATGAAAGTAGACTGACCAAAATGATTTATGAAGCTGGAGTGAGTGGAGATACCGGACGAGGAAGACCTAGGCGAACATATTTCGAACAAATCGAAAGTGTCCTCAAAAAAGGCCAGGTCACAAGTACCCGCAATCGTCGAGCATGTATGAGGAATGTTATGAAAGTAGATGAAGCGAAAGAGATATGTAAGGACCGTAGCAAGTGCAAAGACGTAATCTCTGCCTACCCCCATGGGAAAAAGGCGTGAGTGTATGTATGTATTTTTATGATTGAGAGTGTTTTAAACGTAAGAGTAGACAAATATAATTAGAAAGCTTCGAACTACTAAGCTATCGGGAGTTACACATGTTACTGTGATTCAACCATAAAAGATAGACATATGCTGTCGTGGGATATTATTTATATATTTTTAAGGAGAACATTTCCATCATACATGATTTCTGTGTAGCTTTAAAAAAGTAACCGCACAGTGTTCACTTTATTGAAGTGTTAGTACGGATCCCTAACTTATTTGAAAATTTAAACTATATTCACTAAAGATAGTGTAGCCTCCCAATAGTGAAAGAGTTGTTGAAATCGGTCAAGTAGTTTCGGAGCATTTTCAATGCAAACAAACTAACAAAAAACAATCTAATCTTTCTTCTTTGTATAGTAGTGTAGAGGAACATCCAAATTGCAATTCAGTAGCCTCGCCTGAACGGCTTCGTCCAATAAATAAAAGATATTGATCTTCGTTAATTGAAACGTGAGGTCGGATCGGCAGGACCGCCTGACTGACCAAACTCGCTTTTTTGTGTCTACCCCATAATTATACTCGCCCTGTGTCGAATATTTCACATTCTTTCCCGCTTATGTTTGAAATTGGAACGGCTGTGGCGCTGGCTCTTTTTGCGATTTTTTAAGTTTAATACAAAGGGATTTAAATCCATACAGATTTGTCTTTAGTTTTTTTTTTTATTAACAATACAATTACATTTAAACTTAATCCTCTAAGGTTTGTGTGTGGCACATACAGTAATAAAAATACATTTATTTGAGGTATTTTTGAAACAAATGACATACATATTATAAAACACAAAATTCAAATAAACACCATGTAAACAATTATAACATCTTAGAAAGGAAATAACAAGTCTTTACATACAAGGTTATATTATAATTGTGACAAGAAATATTGCTTTAGCTTACTTTTAATATTAATACGGTTAATACTATTGCGTACGGAGGTAGGTAAACAATTTATTAATCATATGTGCGGTAGTCCGTTCGCCGTAATATTTTTTTGCCGTAGTTGTAACCAGTTTCTTTTGTGCAATTTTACGTGTATATATGGGATGATAATTTTTTGGGAGGGTATTCTTGAATTAAGTTTAAGAGGTGACCAAAAGTTTGATGAAATAAGTAACAATTAAAAACAAATTATTAGTCATAATATTATTTATTGCACCAAGCAAAAAATTACAAACTCAAAAATTTTCGAACCAAGAATCATTTAATAATCCCCTCTTCGAATATTTGTTTAAATTTTGATTCACTCGTATCATTTACTAACTGTGTCTTTAATAACACGTGTAACGTATATTAACTAATAACTTTCCGAAAAATATCTTGAAACAATCACAAACCACGGCTAGTTGACGCCATATTGAAAACAAAACGCACCTAGCACTGCGGTGGTGAGCGCTGAACTAATTAAATTAGACGGCGGCTTGTGAATCAGCTGTAGTGTTGAACGTTTTGAGCGACTCAAACATTCAATTAATAAGCTAGACGTATGGTTGAATGGCGTTGTTCAGTCAAAGGGCTAGCTGTATGATTAAACGGCTGTTTTAACCAGTTGGCTGCGACATATATTTATGTATATTGTAAGAAGATCCACGCTATTATTAAGATAATGACGTAACTATTTACAAAATACTAGATGCTTAAGGCTTTGACTTAATTTATGCAAAAAAAAAGACGCTCAACTAATATTTAATAGAAAGGTATAGAGGGTAATTTGAAAAATATGTGTTTACTCGTCGACTAAGTAAATGAGAATTGAAGTCGCCACGCAGCCTCTGAGCTCGAGAGCGCTCGGATAAAATCGGCTGCTGTCGAACGCTCGAACGCTACATAGCACACGTAGCGCCATCTGTTTTCCATCAGCGAAAACACGCAGAAATGTCGGACAGCAATGCTGCTTTTATACATATTTTTTTCGTATCTTCTACAATATATATGTATATATTAGAGAAAAATTGTGCAGGGCCCCGTTATCGTTGATTGTCAAATCCAATTGATACCGCGTGTCCATTCACTACGCCTTCGGAAAATCCTAAGTGGACCATAGGGATTAATACTGAGTTCTTCTCTTCTCAGCATTTTTCATGGTGCAGATAGAGATTACACCCAGTTGGTACACTCCACGCACACTTTCCTTGAATTTCGCTTAAATGGCCTTTACGCGTTGGATCTGTATCCCCGCGCACGTTTTGTATAGGATGTGTAATCTAATCGATAAAATATACACTTATATTTGACACTTATTCCAATTAATTTAGCCCAAAGTAAGCTCTATAAAGATTGTTATGGGATCTAGGCTAACGGAAAGACATAGATATATAATACATAGATAAATATTTTTTCAATTGAAATCCCAACTAATATTATAAATGCGAAAGTATTTCTGTCTGTCTGTTACGCTTTTCCTCAAACCTCGCAACCGATTTTGATGAAATTTGGTACAGACAATCTATAGACCCTGAGACAGAACATAGGCTACTTTTTATATCGAAAAAAAGGGATGAGGTTGAATGTTTGTATGGAATTTCTTTATTTTAAAAGATAAAACCATGACACTTTGTATTTAAACACTTGATAAAAAATCATTAAACATTTGTTCTAGCATGCTATGCTAGAACATATATATAAAAATATATCTGTTCTAGCATATGAAATAATAAATCCATTGTTATAGCGTTTTGAAATTTTTACCAGTGTGGGGGTGAAATAGGGGTTGAATTGAAGATAAGACCATGAATCTTGGTACCTTAGACATAAGACTTAGACATACCTTAGACATACCTTAGACAAAAACTAATTTCACGCGGCGAAGTCGCGGGCGAAAGCTAGTATTTAATAACAACCATGACTAAGGTACAAATACTCGCATTCATCACGCCAACATCTGTCCCCACCGGGATTCGAACCCGGGACCTCACCGGTGTACTATCTACTCGACTATGGAGGTCGTCACTTATACTCATATATAAGGTCGACCCTGCATTGCACCGGTCGCTGTCAGTCGGCGATCCCCCGGATGTCCCGGGGATCGACGGCCCGGATGTTCCCAGACCACCGGGGAGGCGAGTGAGCGGCTCAGTTCTGGTGAGCAGACGTCGATAGGGTCGTGGCGTCATCCTCACGGCATCCCACGGCCCTGTCATGCCGCGGGCAGTTCTCCTCGGCGCGTCTGGCGGCGATGTCGGGTGCGCCGTCGATCGAGCGTTCGCAGCTGGCGTCAGTGGAGGGGCACAGCTGAGGTTTTTAGTGGGTAGGCCTACCCCCTTCTGGGGAGCAGAGCCCCACAAAAATCTGCACTTTTCCCGGGGTGCAGGATATGCAATTCAATGCATTTTCCTCAGCGATAACAAAAAAAGGTATACTCATATCGATGGGTCCTATGTATAAGGGCCAAAGTGCAAAATCATAACTTTACAGGAGCGGCTTCCAAAGTATATAATTGGTATAATTTTAAGATGGTAACACCAAAGTGTATGAAACTTTGCATGGTCGCTAAGACAATTATATTCGTTATTTACTCTATATTATTTAATTTGTATATATTTTAGTTTTTTTTAAACGCACATTGGCCCTTATACGTTAGTTTTTTCTATAATAATTTTTCTCTAATATCTTCATAATAAGGCCAATGTGTTAAATTGGCCGTTATACTCGGATCACGCTTATTAAAAAAAATGCAAATATATTTATTTTCTTTTTTCTAAAGTTGATGAATAATCATACAATGTGGATAACTCACTGTTGTAAGTACATATTATTCACATACTGTGCAAATTATGTCACATTGGTACTTATACGTTATCAAATTTGGTGAGATAGTAACCGGGTTGTTAGTTAGAACAGTTTATAAAAATAAAACAAATACTAAGTTTCATTAATTTATTGCAACAATATTACTAAATCAGTCTTCATAAACTATGCATATAAAATTTGTACTCTGTTGTTTTGCTAAAAGAAATATAATAATAATATAATAAACCGTAGGTAATCTTTAATACAATTTTCGAACATTCATAGATCTTCAATTACTTATGTTATACAAAATAATCGCATATGAAAATAGATAAAAAATACGAAAAAAGAAAGTTTATTAGTTAAAAAAAACGACCTGTAGGCTTATTGATTGTGAATCCGTACACAAAAAGAGTACGTTATGTTTAACTTTTAAAGGAAAATAATGATTCGTTTATAAATTAAAAATAACGAACACGCGTTATTTTAAGATCACTTTTGATCAATTCGATTACTCAGCCTAATTTAATAAGAAAATATAATATCTCTCCCATTAATGGTGAATAAAATTGTTAAAAGTATAACAAATATAAAATTATTGGCCTTCTTGCCTTAAACAATTATAAAAAAAACATTTCTAAATCCTAAAGATCGGGTGATCGGCACTCATTAGAACGTTATTACAAAAAATCTATTGATTGCCATTATCAATAATAAGGATTCAACATTAATACAAAAAATACTAATTTTCATTATCACTTTCATTCATTAATATGGCATCATTAGATGTCACTAAACTTTCATAGTAACCATGGTACAATGGTGGGATAATATTTTTTCGACATAAATCAAGTAAGTCTTTCTTTTTGGAAGGTTGTATAGGTAACAATTGATGATACGCAACTTGTAAAGGAATTTCTGATCTATCTGTCATTTGCCTTCTAGTTCGTACTGGCGGATTTACGATTTTAACGTGACTTTCAACCGCATCTTCAGACAAATCACATTTATAAAAATAAAACGTTTATTTCGTGTCTGCTCACTCGAATTTGCTTTATTTTGGACCAAATAATTTTTTCGCCCTCTGAGTTTTTAGTCCAGTTAAAACAGGCATTTGTCTGCATCTTTTTGAAGTCATAAATCATGTTTTGAGTAACATCTATGACGCTATAAGGAGTTCCTTTTGTTTTCGCCAATGAGCTCCATTCAGATGGAGTGTAAATACTTTTATATTTTGCAGCTCTTTCAATGGTAGCGTGTATCGAGTCCCCCTCATTTTGTGTATGCTCTTTCTCAAGAAAAGTATGTTTTATATTTATATTAAGCTCTTTAGCCGCATAAAGGTACATAAAAAACACAATCCTGTTTCTGTTTTGGCCAGTGCAATTGTCGGACCAAAATCTGAAGTCATCACACCCTTCGCTCCTTTTTAATTTCATTATGTCATAAATACAGCTAGCTACTTCGTTTGATCCCTTCATAGCAATTTGTTCATTCCACACATAACAAGTACCAGTCAAATTCCCAATATCAAAAACTGATAAGTTATGGACTTTTAATCTTTTGCAATAATAAAATAGACTAACCTCACCACTGGGAGACAACAACACTTTTTGTAAATCGAATGTAGCACAAAAGATTTTTGCATTATTTTGTGAACCACGTTTGTCTTTTTCTTTTAAAGATCTAGTCAAATTTTTGTTTTTCATATGGTTATCAAAATTTATTTTACCCTCTGAAGTTACAGGACCGTTTTTATAAGAATGACAAACAGGGCACTGGTCTTTTTTGGGATGATGAAATGATAAATTAATATGTTTGTTTACTATATCTCTGTACTGCCTTAACGACTCACATTTGGTGCCATATTTTGCTGCATCATACCATTCTTTATATAAATTATACTAAATTTCGACTTCTACTAAACTTAGAATAATAATTAGACGCCATGTTTTACTAAATTAGCTACTAATATTACGTAATAACACAATAACAAAATTTTGAAGTTATCTCAACGAGACCGTTGCTCCGTTTGACGTTAAAGTGTCTAACCAGCAATTGGCCGACAACATAAACAAAAGTGCGGGATCTCCCCGTGTATAAGTCTCGAACTGCGCTTTGGCCCTTGTACGTTTAAATTTATGCTACATTGGCCGTTAAACTGCAATTAAAAAGCGTGTTTCCATGCAAAAATTACAACTATTTTTAAGTTAATCAAATTAATTGTACTACTAAGATGCATTTACCATAAAAAGCTCAAAATTACTAAATTGTTAGTTTGGCCCTTATACATAGGACCCATCGATATACATATGTATAATACAACAAACATATACATACGAAGTAATATTACATATACACAAACATATTTATACCAATCCCAACTAATATTATAAATGCGACAGTTTGTTTGTTTGTTTGTTTGTTTATTTGTTTGTTTGTTTGTTTGTTTGTTACCTCTTCACGCTTAAACTACTGGACCGATTTCAAAAATTCTTTCACCTTTGGAAAGCTACATTCTCCCCGAGTAACATAGGCTACTTTTTATCCCGGAAAAATCGACAGATCCCACGGGATGCGCAATAAAGGCTTCGCTCAAAAACTACTGCACAGATTTTTATGCGGTTTTCATCAATAGATAGAGTGATTCTTGAGGAGTTTTGCGGCATTTTTTATCTCGGAAAAACGGATAGTCCCACGGGAAGCGCGATAAAATCTTCGCACCATAAACCGACTTCCGCGTATATGTAGCCGTGGGCAAAAGCTATGACCCTTAACCCTCTATACACCCAATCCCGAAATCCACGCGGGCGAAGCCGCGGGCAGAAAGCTAGTATCCTTATAAATATTATAAATCGGAAAGTGAGTTTGTTTGTTTGTTCCGCTTTCACGCCTTAACTACAAAACCGATTGCTTTGAAATTTTGCAGACGTAAAGACAAAAGTCCGGATTAATTAATAGTGTACTTTTTATCCCGGAAAAATCGACAGATCCCACGGGATTCGCAATAAAGGTTTCGCTCAAAAACTACTGCACATTTTCATGCGGCTTTCATCAATAGATAGAGTGATTCTTGAGCAAGGTTTTGCGGTTTTTTTTTATCTCGGAAAAACGTATAGTCCCACGGGAAGCGCGATAAAACCTTCGCGTCATAAACCGACCTCCGCGCATATGTAGCTGTGGGAAAAAGCTATGACCCCTAACCCTCTATAGATCCAATCCCGAAATCCACGCTGGCGGTGCCGTGGGCAGAAAGCTAATAATATATAATAATAATAATAATATTTATTTAATAAACACTCTTATAGTCAATGTTACATTTTTAGCTTAAATTATATGTATACACGTATTATAATAACTGTGAACATACCTGAACTAGGATTAACCTGTATCTCAGGCTTGTAATTACAAAATAAAAATATGGACACATAAATCAAATGCAAAATGTATATTATATTTGATTAATAGCTAAATTTAAACAAAGTAAGAAAGAGATAAAAATATAAATAAAAATACAAATTATTTGGTAACTAGTAATAGTTTCTCTGTATCGTCATACGACATAACTTGAAGTGCTTCTTGAAGAAGTAGTTTAGCTTTATGATAGAGGTACAATTAAACATACATAGCTTGGCGTTTAATCATAATATTATATAGAAATGGTCCCAGGAATACATAAAATCTGGCCAAGAAAGTATGCTTAATTCCCATACTTTGAGCACAAACAATATCCCTTCGTCTTTTGTTAGTATATTCGGTGCTAAAGGGAAGTGTTGAGTGCTGTTTAAGGACTGTATTCATTATAAATAGTTGTCTCACAGTTAAGACTTTACAATCCTTATATAGGAGGTGCGTGGGAAAAAGAAATGAACGAGACGTGGATACTTTTAACACATTTTAATATATAAATAAATAAAAAAAATATACGTAAGAAGACTATGTTAATATGACACTTATGGTGGATTATCAACTGGCGTCTAAAGGTACTGTTTCAGTGTACATTTAAATGTACGAACAGATGGGTTCTGTTAGACTACAGAGGATAGATGGTTCCACATTTAGGCAGCACGAAAGATAAATGATTTCATCAGAAAAATCTAAATTAACTTTATTCAAATAGGACTTTATAGAAAGCACTTTTGAATCGTCCAATTTTTTTCCTACCAGCCATTCAGGACGTATTTTTTTTGGTCGATAAGAAGAATGGGCGCAAGAAACTTATCAGCTTTATCAAAAGTAATAACAACATTTACAATAAATTATGTCGTTATCATACAACGTACATATGTGTTTACAATTTATACGGGAAAACAAATATTTGCACTTTAGAATGTATCCTCAAATCAACACTAAGCATTTTTGTTAAGTTGAAAGTTAATGTTACAATAAAGAGGTTATGGGTACTCTTAAAAAAGTATCTATATATTTTTTTTATCTACATGCGGAAATATCTTATTTTTCCCTTTAAATTGGTTTAATCTAATTAAATAATAATAATGTTTATCTGTTCCCTGAATACAGATCAGAGGGGAATTCACAGCGACGCGAATAAAATGAAGATGTAGCAGCTATTCTGGAATCGCCTGCTAGTTATCGGATCCGATTAATTTTGACAAAAAATATTATTCTAATCGTCTTTATAATGTATGTTTTATGTTATGACATAAGGTTGTGTATTTCAGGGCTCACTTTCTTATCAACTTTATTCAAATATGACTTTTTAGAAAGCTTTTGAATCATCCAATTTTTTTTTCCTACCAAAATACGTCCTGAATGGGTATTTAACTCTTTGGGTATATGGGGTAATGGGTACAAATTTTTAGAAATTATTATGATTAATCACAGAATGAATTAGAATTACTTAGTTATCGTAGAAGTTATCCTTTTTATTTTTTACTTTTAATTCTTTTATATTCTTTCTAAACATACGTAGGTAAGTTAGTTGTGTACAATTTTGAAGTCGGTTTTATTTTTTGAAAATATATATATTTTTAAGTCGGTTAAAAATTTCCCTATCTCAAAAAGCACGCAACCGATTTCAATGAAACTTGCAGTATACCTAAGTTGAACAATACTTAGTAAAACAAAAAAAGAATTACTTAGATCGGACTTGTAGTTCCGGAGATATGCGAACACAAACATAAAAACATACATACATACAGTTTTGAAATTTGGCAGATTTGTTCAGATGCTGATATAGACTAACATATACGAAAACTGGGCAGTTCTGGAAAACCTCCTTTTATTGAAGTCGGTTAAAAATACAGAAGATTAAACATTCGAGCGTTTCGGGCATACATACTCGAACATTGAACTTTCTCCCGGCAACAAGTCAAAAAGAATGATTAATGGGGCACGGAAGTTGGAAATTAAAATCAAACAAAGACTGCTTATTGGCGCGTGAGATTTAAGGAAAGGGTGGACCTTGGAGTAGGCCTTGTAGGGGGTGTACTGGACAATAGGGTCTACTATCTACAACTGAATATGCCTATTTTTATTAATTATCAAAGTTGAGCAATTTCTATCTCATGAACGTATGTCAATATAGAAATTTCACTTTAATTTTGTACCAATATTCGCATTAAGTATATCGCACCAATATACTTATCATTCACTTCGCCGTCTGCAGTTCTTTCTTCCCTACCAGACTAAGATCATGCTTTCACAGACCTTAATATGGCCTATTTTTATTTCGAATATCTTTCAAATGCAGTATTCTAAGTCCACACTAACGTGTTATTTATTTATTTAACGAGTAAGTAAGCGATCTTTATAAAAAATTTACGACTTTAAATTAATATTTGACCTCCATGACTGAGTTAATTATTATGGCGGTGTCAAAGTTGGTTACGATTTTATAGTATTTATTTAATAATTATAATTATGTTAAGTGGTGCTAGTAAAATAAAAATAGTAGACTGTATATTTTCTTTGAATTTGCACTTGACAAGAACTAACGAAGAATGGAGTCCAGCTGTATTAGGAGATTAAAAATGAAAATAATAGCTGACAAAATTAGGAAGGAAACATGCAGTGGTCAGTAAAGACGGTCGCACGCGCACTGTAACAATTAAATCGTATCCAATCCCTTCTCTATTCTATTTTGTTTCATCCTGACACTTCCTTTTACCTAAAAAAATCGCTTTAAGTTTCTCCATGAAACCCATTCCCGCGTCTTAAGGTCGGCAGAGAACATAATGCTGAGCATACCATTTCACTTCACCAGATTTTATAATAAGGCCTACACGGTACAAGCAGTTTTATTGTGGAATGCGTTACCTTTAAATATAAGGCAAGCACAAAGCCTTCCCATTTTCAAAAGCCTTGTTAAAAAACTTTATTTGTCGCTATGATTTTGTATTTTATTATGTATATATATGTATTATAGTATGTATTGTTATATTTATGGTTAGTATGTCATTATGTTATACATCGCCATCTTCCCACGTAATAATTCATTTAAATTCCTGTCCATCCTAAGGTTGCCTGGAAGAGATCACTCTTTGTGATAAGGTCGCCCTTTGTACAGTTAGTTTTAAGGATTCATTATCTGTAATTTTTTTTTCACTATGGTCGATGTACAATAAAGTTATAAATAAATAAATTAAATGAAATAAAACAACACTAGAACTCGAACAGCGAATACCCAACGTCTGGGGTATGATTCTCATGCAATAGAAAAAAGTTCACATTCGTAAAAAAGTTCGAAGTTCGATTTTTTTTCGAATGTAACACAGTTTGTCTATTCTCAGAAGTTCACAATCGAACTAGTTCGCATGAACGTCATTCGAACAAAATGAGTCATACGGACCAGTAGAAGTGGACATTCGAATACGAATTTAAATGAAAGTTTGATTGGATATAGGTACTTTTTGTTTGTGGTGATTTGACTTTACATAAGAAATGGACTAATTTATTGTAGATTTTATTGGTAATTTAGTTCAAAAGTTAGAGGCAACGAATGCAGAACCGCCGCGACGAAGTGTTTCAGCAAATGTAGATCCATTTGATTTGAGCAATGCAGAGTTTATTAAACATTTTCGATTAAATAAGAACCTCACAAATTAGAACTCATCCAAATGATTGAGCCAGTGATTCAACAGCGATCACGCATTGACTTAAAAACAAAGGTAGGCAAAAAAAAGAAAACAAAATATATATTAGAAAATATAGGAAATAAATTATTTTTAATTTCTCGTTTTAAGGTTGTTTACTAAAAAAACTTATGTTCGTGCCGATTTCGGGTACCTAGAATAATTTAGGTACATTTATATATCATATACCTTCTTTGTTAACTTTATTACACTACCTACTTCTAAAATCTGATATCTATATAATACTCGCTTTGCTGTACTCTATAGTCAGTTTACGAATTAACGGCGACTCAGCCGGAAGCTATCCCGGTTTCTACCGCTTATAAAATTCGCGAAGCCAGTGCCTACTAAAGTGCTTGTGCTTCACCGCTGTCTCGACTGGCTGCCACAGTCGGGGCTGGTCCTTCACACCGCTACATATTCGAAGGCTGCTGAGGAAGAGCAGGAGAGCTGCAGCTCGTGAGCCCGGTGCCGTGACTGCTGAAGGTGAGTTGCTGTTTCTATTCGTAGCAGTACAGTAGGGTACAGCAAGTCACTTACTCTTCAACTCTTCCCCAAAAGGAAATTCATCTTAAGCGACCTATGGTATTACCTAAGAACCCCGCTTTTAGTGTTGGTAGAACCTACCGTCCTTATTGCTAGGATAAGCGCCAACAACTTAAGAGTTTTAAAAGTCAATGGTCATATCAATAAAATAAATATATTTTTAAAAGTAATATTTACGAATAAAATCTATTAGTAGATGAAGCAGTAACAGCGTTTTCATAAACGCTTAATAATAACGTAATTTATTATCAATCTATACCTGACGTACTATTTCGAATAGTAATTGTTCTATGGGTGCTCAGAATAAGAGATAAACGAAACATTCGAACTTTTCAATAGAGCGGAATAATTCGTATACGAATTTATATATGGAAAAAATTCGATTAGATGTGAATCAGCTTCCTGGTTGTACGTAAACACATAGGTACAGTGCTCATGTTAGGCGAGGAACGTAGGAAACGAGGTTAGCCGTTCCAAGTGCAAGTGCGCTTTAAGTACCGGGCACGGCTGCTTCGGTGAGTATCTGTGTCGAATAGGACGGGAGGGATCGACACATTGCCACCACTGCGCATCCGACCTCGACTCGACCCAGCACACGCTGGCGGAGTGCCCCGCGTGGGCCTCCGAGCGCCGAGTCTTGGTCGCAGAGATCGGGCGAGATCTGTCTCCGCCGGCATTGATTGCGGCAATGCTGGCGGACGAGGGAGGCTGGAGGGCTGTGGCCTCCTTCTGTGAAGCAGTGATGCTCCAGAAGGAGGCTGCCGAGCGGGGTCGGGAGATGGCCGATCCCGCTCGAAGGAGGCGGCGCCGGGCTCAGTAGCACAGCTGCGGCGCCGCCGCGGGTCGCCGGCGGGCGCGAGGAAGTCGCGACCGCTACGGTGACCCGGGATGGACCACGCCCCTTCCGTGGCCGGGGGGCGTCGTCGGTGGAGGAGACCGGGGGAGGTAGTAAGCCTCCCCCGAGGAGGGCTCCCCTGTGTCGACGGGGGAGCGGAGGCTGGGGGTTCCCGGAAGGAGCTTGATGTTCCCGGGGGCTCCCTACATGCCTGAGGAAGGCCATCCCTGAGGTTTTTAGTGGGTAGGCCTCCCCCTTCTGGGGAGGAGAGCCCCACATAACCGCCGGCTCGCCACAGCCGGGGTATGCAATTTAATGCATTTTCCTCAGGGAAACAAAAAAAAAAAAAAAAGTGCGCTTTAAGTAAAAATATTATAACATTAACCAACAAAAGTAGATAGATAGATAAAGCGTTTATTATTTTCCGCAAAATACACATAAATATCTTCTAAAACAATTGTGATAATTGAGAAATTCAAAACACAATCAAACACCATAAATATATGCATGTTGCAGAAAGCAAAAGGTAAATATTTGTCTAATTTAGACAAATCACAGATTTTCAGCCATCACCTTTTTTGGGTGAGTGGCGTTTTACAAAATGAGCAAATAAAATGAATGAGCGAGAAAAAAAAGATGGAAGTATAAGACACTAGATTTAGCATTTAAAGATTCTTTTTCTTTATTTGATTTTACATCGCAACACAGCAATTACATTGATCTTGTGGTAATTCGCAGCAAAAATAGGTATGACAAATGTGCCTAAACAGACGACACAGGTGTAGTTTCCCTTCAGTAACATTACTGGGTGCCACGATGTATGAAAGGTATGAAAGCATCCAGAATGTTACCCCAGCTCCAGTGCCACAGGTAGCTCACGCGAGAACAATAGCGGCTGTGAGCCCAATCGACCCTTTGTCGCTAGATTAATATTTAAACAAGACACGCGTAGTGCTGTCTGTACTTCATCGAAAATTTACAGGATATATATATATTAGTAATATTTGAATATGTCGCCATCTCTGAAATCTTGGTTGCGATTTGTACCTTATTAACCATGGTTGTTATACCCGGGAAGGATCACGCCCCTTCCGTGGCCGTGGGGCGTCGTCGGTGGAGGAGATCGCGGGAGGTATTGTAGCCTCCCTGAGGAGGGCTCCCCTGTATCGGCAGGGGAGCAGAGGCTGGAGGTTCCCGGAGTCGCTTCGCGTTCCAGGGTGCTCCCTTCATGCCTGAGGAAGGCCATCCCTGAGGTTTTTAGTCGGTAGGCGTCCCCCTTCTGGGGAGGAGAGAGAAAGTTATGTATATCGTACGACGATTTTAAACACATTCGAGCAAATAGAAAAAAAAAACATTTACATAAACTCAATCTGTGAATGCACACTGTTGCTTTCCCGCCATTTTACTACTGACTGGCGCCGCGCGGCGATTAGTTCGTTTGAATAGCAACAGCGCGCGAAATGGCAAATAATACTGTTATGGAATTTGTATGGACTATAACTTAACTATTTGCTTTGGTAATACACGCGTTTTTATGACCCGCTTTATATATTTGAAACCGGTGGAGTTATATCAGCTTTACGAATACGAGCAAAGATGTTAAAAATATATATTTCTATCAAATATATTTATATAGTATGTAAACAATAAATAGAGAGATTAATTTATGCATAAGGATTATCCTTACAATTAATGTAACTAATATATGTATTCAGAATATCATTAAAACCATAATAACAAAAAAATTTTTTTTTTAATACGCTATTGAGATTTTGTTCCGCCATTTAACTACTTCGATAATTGAACGCTGTATTTGGGTCGCGTTCTTTTTAAATAATAGTTATATTATTGTTTCTGATACGAAAAATATCTATAGTAGTATGCGCAGTAGTCAAGTGATTGGCTACTACGCAATGGGTCGCGGGTTCGATTGCCGCACGGAACATATATTTTGTATGACCCACAAAAATGATTTCCGGTCTCGGTGTTTGTGAGATTCTATATGATTATTATATATGATGTTCCGGGTTCGAATCCTGGTGCGGGCTGATGTTTGCGTAATGAATGCGAGCATTTGTACCTTAGTCATGGTTGTTGATATATATTTCAATAAAAATATTTATATATGTATAATATTTGTATGTCTATCCGTTACCCTAGATCCCATTGCACAAGCCTTATAGAGCTTAGTTTGGGCTAGGCTAATTGGTGTAAGTGTAACAAATATTTATTTATTTATTATATATTTCCATCAACATTATTTATATATGTATGTCTATCTGTTACCCTAGATCCCATAACATACGCCTTCAGAGCTTACTTTGGGCTAGTGTAATTTATAAAGATATACGCCACGCTAATTTAAGTTACTTGAAATACGTACCAATCCTGTGCAAACGAAGTCGAGGGCGCTATCTAGTTAAATATATATTTTCCCGCGGAAAAATTATATTGTGTTTTATCTGTAATGTATGATTAACTGTGGCGTCATTCTAACTCCAATATGGCGGCGTATTTAAGATAGCGGACCAATTATTTTTATGGCACTCCTACAATATGGGTATGAAATAAAAGGTATTGCCAAGAATAAGTAGAAAAATACTTCACTACTTGCTGCCTAGTTAAATTTTATAACTAAAAAAGTAAATATAAGTGCATAAATCTCGCGACGAGCTGTTTTATAACATATAAACTGTGTTAAATGTGAAATGACTTTATAAGTTAACAGTAAAAGTATATTTTATTCTTTTTAGCGCATTTAAATAAAAGCTTGTTTTTAAAGAAAATTTTTTATCGTAATTTTTCAAAAATCATAATAACTCCAAAAAGGATGCATTGTCTTATTTGAAAGATTCAGTTCATTGGATTTTCCTTGCTTCAAACAGAATGTAACCCCTTTCTTGTTATAGGATTGGATTTATCGACTATTATCGTCCCATCACTACATACCCGCAGGCGGCAGTCGCTCCAATTAGCCAAAACAAACAGGCGCCGCGCGTTTTGATATTTTCAAAGGCAATATGGCGTTCGTCGTCAAGATGGCGTCTTCGCCAATCACTTGTTTTCATACCAAACAAAATTTTAAGTCACAAATGTTATGTTGCCGCAGCTTATGGACGCTTGCCACCAGTCACTCGCAACACAAAAACCTCTAGCCACCTGATGTTACGTTGCCGCAGCCTATGGACGCTTGCGACCAGTTACTCGCAACACAAAACCTCTAGCCACCTGATGTTACGTTGCCGCAGCCTATGGACGCTTGGGACCTGTTACTCGCAACACAAAACCTCTAGCCACCTGATGTTACGTTGCCGCAGCCTATGGACGCTTGCGACCAGTCACTCGCAACACAAAACCTCAAGCTATCTGATGTTATTTTGTCGCAGCCTATGGACGCTTGCGACCAGTCACTCGCAACACAAATCCTCCAGCCACTTAATATTAAATTGCCGCAGCCTATGGACGCTTGCGACCAGTCACTCGCAACATAAAACCTCAAGCTACCTGATGTTAAGTTGCCGCAGCCTATGGACGCTTGCGACCAGTCACTCGCAACATAAAACCTCCAGCTACCTGATGTTAAGTTGCCGCAGTCTATGGATGCTAATGACCAGTCATTCGCAACACAAAACCTCCAGAACGCAGAACACTTATATAAACTAGTCGTATTTTGTACAATTTATGCAATATCTTTACAAATTGCAGATTTGCTGCGAATCTCGCAGGAATCACATCAACTATAAATGACTTTACAGTCGCTACCCATTTACTAACATTTAGGCAAACCATTTAGAAAAACTAAACGAAATAAGTAATTTGTTTACTTAACTTTAGGAATATTTTTAAATAAGTATTTTCAAACCGATGCGACATCGAAACCTTCAAAAAAAGAGCATATTCCCATTTAAAAAGCCGGCAACGCATCTGTAACTCCTCTTGTGTTCTATGGGCAGCGGTTATCGCTTACCATCAGGTGATCCATTTGCTGCCCTATGCTATAAAAACGGGATTTGATTAGGGCATAGGACCAGTAGGTGCAACCCCGCCCCGATGAAGGGCAAAGCGGCCGCAGGCAGTACTCCTCGGCGCGTCTGGCGGTGATGTCCTATAAAAAAAAAATACAGATGTTAAATAAAACATGTTAAAATGAACCTTATGCCAGGGGAATGAATTAGCGTTATGAATCGGTGGCCCAGATGACGTGTCACCGCTAGTCCACCCCAGGGCTTAATTACTTCATACTTTAGCTGGATTTCACGCTTGGCAAGGTCTCGATCGCTCGGCAAATTCTGTTATTTTTTAATTAACACTAATTTCGGCGCGAGGGAGTTTTGTTTGATTAACGAATTGTATTGGGACGATTCCAACTGTGAAATATGATTGTCTGTGCGAGGTAATTGTAAAGAATTTTGTGGTTGATTAATAAAGTGAATGGTGTACTTTTTTTAATTCATATAATAACAATAAGTGCGTAGGGAAGTGACGACCACATCGCCCGCTCGTGGGGCATTTAATGCCTCTTAACTACCATAAATGTTTGCTAAATGTTTCGTTATGATGTTCTACACCAAAGTTAAAGACTCAAACCCTTATCAATACCACATCGGTGGCCAACATCTAGCATTAACAGAAACGATTAGAGAGACTTGGGAGTATGTTTTGATAAAGAATTAAACTTTAAACAACATTACAATAATATATCGACGTCTTGTAATAAGATTCTGGGTTTTCTGCTTCGAACATGTAAACATTTCAGAAATGTCAAATCTTATTTCATTCTTTTTAATAGTTTGATTCGTAGTAAACTTGAATATGCATCGATGATTTGGAACCCATTTTATAAAGTACACATACTTTACTAACTTTAGAGAAAGTCCAGTCAAAGTTTTGAGACATGTTAGTTATCGTTTTAAACTTAAATATCAACTTAGATCCTATGATGATAGATTAAGGTATTACAGGGTCCCTACGCTTGAGAAACGCAGAGACTACCTGAGCTTGTTATCGTTACATAAAATCTTGAACAATGAGACAAAATCTACGTTGCTCTCATCTATCAACTTAAAAGTTCCTACCATACGAAGTAGGCAAGCCAGAAGAGAAGTGGTGTTTGTTGTACCTATATGTGACACACGAAGAGCATTCCACAACCCCCTGTATCGAGTGTGTCGGGACTATAATGAACTGTGTTGCAAATGCAGCGAGTTAGACATTTTTTATAAGTACACAGTGTTTAAGGCACAGTTGCGGCGGTTGGTGTTGGGTGATGCTTCGTAATTTTTCGAAATATTAATGACGATGGGTCTTGCTGCGCTCCTTCGCGGCTGTGCCTTGTCCTGTTCTTGTTTTGGTCTTGGTATGTATATTTGTATATATTGTTGTTTATTACTTTTATATAGTGTGTATAGTAGTACTGTTTTGATAATTGTGTGAACTCTTGTTAAGAGTTTGTTAGTAAGCTGTGTTTCTTTTGTCGTGCTGTAAACACTACTTTAGGATGGTATCTTGTACAAAACTGCTGTATATCTTATTTTATATGTATTGATAACCATCTGTTTGTGTTTCTAATAAATAAATAAATAAATGCCTCAGCAGTGCAGTCTCCTTTAGGGCAGCTTGTGGGACTTGGCCGTTGAAGAGTATCACCACGTTTTCCAAGTGGCAATTTTCCATCGTCAATGGGTAGCGGTTCTGGCAACAGATTGGACAACGGCAAAGCCACACAACATTAACTATATAATAACGAAATCGCAATAAGGAACCTTAGACTTGGCACGACTTTGTTATATTTCATTACTTTTTTGAGATAAACTAGCAGCTCCATCGAGACTTAGCTAGTTTTTGGTGGGATTATTTTGTTTTGTTTTGTTGTTCGTATCGTTGTGTGGTTCATCAATAAATGTATTTCTATTTCTTTTCTTAGTGCGACCATATATATACCGGGTGGAAATTTGTAATGCCACCTGGAGGGGAAGTACTCTTAATACTGTAGATAGAAAGTTTTACTTAAAGGAAACATTCCTTTATTTTTGAAATGAAATAAAACTGCATTCAAAGATTTTTGAAAATTCACTTGCCCCTTTGTAAAAACAATCTTATTATTATGTGAATAACAAATGAAAATCTATTTTCAAATGTAACATAAGATTCCATATTTAAACTACGTCACACACGCAGCTATATCGCATAAGAAAGGAGTCTGCATTACAAGATCGCATAAGAAAGGAGTCTGCATTACAAGAACGTACAAATTACTATGAAACAAATGAAATCTTAAATTATTAATTCTTTGAATTAAGTTTTCATTGTTTTCCTTTCATTTAATTTATGAAGTTTGTTAGAGAGATTTGATCCTTATAATTGACCCTACCTATCGGTGCAATAAAAATGGGTGAAACTTTTGCAGATTTTAGTCGGTTCGATTACCGGATGGGGCAAGTGAATTTTCAAAAATCTTTGAATGCAGTTTTATTTCTTTTCAAAAATAAAGGAATGTTTCCTTTAAGTAAAACTTTCTATCTACAGTATTAAGAGTAATTCCCCTCCAGGTGGCATTACAAATTTCCACCCTGTATATATATGCGTGTGTATAATATACAATACATGTCTAGATCTCATAACACAAGCCCTACAAAGCTTACTTTGGGCTAGGCTAATTAATGTAAGAAATATTTATTAATTATAATTGATTTATTATTAGTATTTCGAGTAGCTTCTATTAGCGTGGCATATCCTAAGTAATATTATAAATGCGAAAGTAACTCTGTCTGTCTGTTACGCTTTCCCGCTTAAACCTCGCAACCGATTTTGATGAAATTTGGTACAGACAATCTTTAGACCCTGAGACAGAACATAGGCTTTATATTTCGAAAAAAGGGATGAAGGGGTTGAAATAGAGGTTAAAAGTTTGTATGGGGATAAAACCATTTATATTTAAGCACTTGATAAGAAATCATTAAACATTTGTTCTAGCATTTTTTAAAATTTCGACCAGCTAGGGGGTGAAATAAGGGTTGAAGGTTAGTATGCAAGTTCGTCAAATATCACGTCATAAGAAACAAAAAAAAACGTTTGTTCTAGCATTTTGAAATTTTGACAAAAGCTAATTTCACGCGGGCGTAGCCGCGGGCGGAAGCTAGTATCTTATGTATAAGCTATATTTCTGTAGATTTTAATGAAAATCCTTTCAGTGGCTATTACGTGAAAGAGTAAGAAACATCTATTCATACAAACTTTCGGAATAAAGAACCGGCAAGGAACTTGGAAGGTCTATTTCCTTTTATACTCTTTATATTATAATATAATACAACTAAAAGAAAAGTAAAATTATTAAATACAGAATCGTACGTGAATTATTATAAACATATATGATATTCATATCTATACTAATATTATAAAGAGGAAAGATTTGTTTGTTTGTAATGAATAGGCTCCGAAACTACTGGACCGATTTCAAAAATTCTTTCATCTATGGAAAGCTATATTATCCTCGAGTAACATAGGCTACTTTTTATCCCGGAAAAATGGACTGATCCCACGGGATGCGTAATAAAGGCTTCGCTCAAAAACTACTGAACAGATTTTCATGCGGTTTTCATCAATAGATAGAGTGATTCTTGAGCAAGGTTTTGTGGTATTTTTTATCTCGGAGAAAGAGATAGACCCACGGGAAGCGCGATTAAACCTTCGCGCTATAAACCGACATCCGCGCATATGTAGCCGTGGGCAAAAGCTATGACCTCTATAGACCCAAAATCCACGCAAGCGAAACCGCGAGCAGAAAGCTAGTATCATATAAAAACACATATAAGTAAAAAGGTTAATTGTAAAAAATCGGGAGAGAAAATCTACAGTAATATTATAAAGAGGAAAGATTTGTATTTCTGTATGTAACGAATTTTCTAGGAGGTAGACTCTGTACCAGGGTCGTCTGCATGGGTACCTCCGTCTTACCTATTTCCGCCGCCAAACAGCAGGGTTCGCTTTGCTGTGTTCCGGCGTGAAGGGTAAGATAGGCAGTGAAATTACTGGATACTGTGACTTTACATCTTATGTCACAAGTTGGCAACGTTCACCGTGGTTCTTATGAGGTTTGCAGATTTGCTGCGAATCTCGTGGGAACCACATGTACTATAGGCGACTGTTACCACTTACCATCAGGTGGGCAGCCTGCTTGTTTGTCAACTTTAGCAATAAAAAAAAAAGTCAAAAAGTACTGGATCGATTTTAATAATTGTTGTTCATTAGAAAGCTACATTATCATTGAGTAACATAGGCTATATTTAGTACTAGATTACTATAGAGATCTTTAGAAATTCTTAATAAAAGCAACCGAAGGTGTAAAAAAATTTGCCGTGTAATGTCTTTCATCGCATACGCTGCGAAGAGTAATGTAGTAGACATTACTCTTCGCAGAATATTATTGCATTATACATTACTCTGCGAAGCCGGGACGGGCCGCTAGTAAAACATAATTTAATATTGTCGTTATTAACTTAGACAATCAGAAGACACAATACATAACATTGGCAACCCTTATAAATATGATAGTGGGGGCAACCCTATCTGCAAGTTTTTAATTAAATATTTAAATTCAGAGTACAATCCGCGATAAGAAGACAGCCCTCGCGGATGTAGCGCGCTCGAAGAGTTCTGATATTTTGTAGGAATTTCTTTTGCTTTGGTAAATGATTATTTTTCAGTGTTACACATTTTTCAGCTACAAATGCTCACATTTATTGTGACGTGAAAATGATTTGTTCTGTATTTAAATTTACACGTGTTATTAATTTTTTTATTTATTTTAAACTATATGTTTCCGAAATAAATACACATTTAAAGCATCGTTATATCAAATGATGGGCTTACATAATATTATATTAGGAGTAAACCTCACCTCACCTCACAACTTATTTTAGACCTCACTTAATCTTGAACTGTATCTTTTGTAATAATTACAAAATAATAACACAAACGCTGACAATATTGTAGCCCACAACGCCATCTTCGTATTACCCTATTGACAATTACACAAACACACAGTCGTGAGCCGCTGAGTAATAATAATAGTAACAATTGATATTTCAGTTGTGTTACAAATCCGCATACAAAACAAAACTATATACTATGTAAATAACTAAAATAACACATAGCCTAGTCCAAAGTAAGCTCCGAAGGCTTGGTTATGGGATCTACATACATATATAACATACATATATAAATATATTTCATATAAATATATATTAACTACCATGACTAAGGTACAAATGCTTTCATTCATCACACAAACATCTGCCCTCACCGGGAATCGAAGACCTCAGACTCGGGACCTCAAAGATGACGACATTTTAAAACCGATGTACTAACCACTCGAGTACCTCGACAACCCGGCCGAGAGAGATCTTTGAATATTGACTTTTAAAAACTATTTATATTCTACTATTATATTATTCATAACTATTTTTTTTTTTTTAATTTATTGTTAAATTACATTGGTACACTTTTTTGTCTAATGTATCTAGTCCTGCCAAACTGAAACAGTTTGTTGGCAAGTAATCGCGCTTATTCTATATAATATAGTTAAGTGTACCTACATACTATTATAAAGCTTAATTTTAACTTAATCCTTATACAATACAACCACAGTGCAGCACAATATACTATTCAATACTATCCAGTAGAGTACATTTCATTTTTCTTTTGAGTACATTCTTTGACATGTTGGACTCACCCCTCAACCACGCCATCTCATTAAATATAACCGGTACCACATATCTATTGAGTCGCTTTCCATAGCAATTTTTATATTTTGGTACAATTAGCTTTCGCTCTCTTACACTTCTGCTATTATATTTATTTATTTATTTTATTTTTATTTTATTATATTATAAACTGTTCAACTTTAGCATCATTTCGTCGTAATTTACACTAAAGTAGCTGCTTAAGCTTCCCTCTTTTAACACGCAGTTCTACAAGTGGTCTTTTACTGTGCACGCCGTCAGATTGTGGAACTCGCTGCCTCCTGAAATTCGGGATATACTAACCCTTCCTTTGTTTAAAAGGAGAGTGAAAGAATACTTTGTTGAATCTACTTCTCTTGATTTTAGATTGAATGTTATCCATTCACGTTGAATAGACACACTTAGAAATTTTTTTACCTTCTTTTTTATGTTTTATGTTTTTTATTATTATTATGTTTTGTTTTTAACGGTAGGTACACACATTGTTTGTACTTTTAATAATGTCTCCTACTGCAGGTTGGCTGGAAGAGATCTCTTAAGAGATAAGCCTAACCTTTTGTTTAATTTTCTGTATATTATTTATAACTACATATGTTTTATATTGTGTACAATAAATTGTAAATAAAAAATAAATAAATAAATAAAGTATCAACTTGATTTCGTTGCCGTATGAATGAGCTACAGAGCTACACGGGGCGTGTAAACGACCAGTCGAGCGTAGCAGGGGCGACACGCGGCCAGACATTAATAAGACAAATTTTGAATATTAAGATGTCGCCTAAAAATTTACTACGAATACTTGTCGTGTATTTCAATTGAGTTATAACTTAAGAAGAGCGATTATTCTTCATTTAATAATAAAAACTAATAATAAATTATTAAAAACTGAGCGTGTTGGTAATTTGTGTCAGATTTATTATTTACAATTTAGTTTTATTTAAGGTTTCATTTAAAGGAGATGTCCCATATTGGTTTATAGTAACTAACTCGGGTAAATTTAATATATTTGGATTTTAGAAGGCTCTAAAAGAAAGTAATCGCCGTAAGTCATATTATTTTCAAGACCCCCGATTTTTAATAATTCGTATTCTAGTATAATAAAAAATGAAATATCTTTAATGCAATAATTACACATTGCTTAAAAAAAAATTATCAACAAGGCTTTTAAAAATCTAAATACATACATAATTGCTTAAATGAACCGAATATTTCTAATTTTGAGAAGTTTTTAACTAACAAAATATAGGGACTGCTATGTTACTTAATGTATGTTATATCAAGTCAGGCACCTGGCTGTCAATGTCATAGTTTTGATTTTATGATTATGATCAGACCGAGTAAAATCATAGATTAAATGTATTCTATGATTCAACTCAACGGTAAATATTAAACATAGAGTAAGATACCGGTAGTCACAGATTAATAAAAACATCATTAAGGTGTTGCCATAATGAAATATTTCTTATAAACATGTTTTATTTATTTAAAAATAATTGGGGGTGGTAAAAATATTTCTTTTATTTGTTTCATACTTCATATTTTTTCGGCTTTCAATTTAATGTAGTTTGGTGTTTGTTAGTTAACGCTGATCACAAAAAATCAACCTCCTTGTAATAAGAGGACATCTCCTTTTTTGACGTGAAACGTCTTTATTTACTTTTAATATCAACCAAAAGGCAATATCAGAAGAACGATTCTTACTATTGATAATTTAAGACAAAGTGAATCTCTCGAGGACTTGTTTAAGGATATTTGTATTTTGTTATTATAGTATTTAATTTATTTAAGAGTAACGAAATCGACATTGACATCTTTTGTAAAATTTCAAATAAATGTCTGTACAATTTCAAAAAACACGTAGAATTGAAAGAATGTAATCCTTCGCGTACCGTTGCTCCACAGTTTTTAATGATTTTTTGTTTTGTGTTCCGTCTTGTTTTATTCTATGCTTATAGTTAACGCATGCCGTGGCAACCTTTAATTGAGATAGCACTTAGCATAGCTTTAAGTGTTATAGTGTTGACTAGTGACCCGCCCCGGCTTCGGACGGGTGCAATGCTGATACTGTGACAATGTGAACGTTTTTAGTAAAAGATAAACATATAGCGGAGTTTTTTGTAGACGTTTTTATGTGTACAATATTTAGTACATCATTTTGATAAATCTCGTAGGGTTCAGCCTGCGTTTGCTATGTAAGCGGAAAAATTTAAATTATTTACGACATCACATTAGAAACCTCTAAATTTATCAGTATTTCTCTACTATATTATGCATGTATAACATATAAACCTTCCTTAAGAATCACTCTATCTACTCGTATTAGGAAAACCGCATCAAAATCCGTTGCGTAGTTTTAAAGATCTAAGCATACATACGGACAGACAGATAGCGACTTTGTTTTATACTATGCAGGGATAAATATTGTGCTGGTTGTCCTAAATAAATAAAATGAAAGAAAGAATCATAATAAATAAATAATAAATTTGATAAAATTTTCAAATACATAATTAAACATGAGTAATAAAAATAGGTTTGTATTGCTCTTAAAATGTACATGCAGGCTGCAAAAACTAAAGGCTCTTTTTTGGCGAAATTCATAGTCTTTTAAAAAAAAGTTTACAACTTTACAAATACAAAATGTAAAACAAATAGTAGTAGCAACATACATCCATCCATACAAAATTTCTCGTTTATAATATAAATACATACATACATACATATATGTCACGCCTTGTTCCCAATGGGGTAGGCAGAGACCACCTCTCTCCACTTGCTACAATCCTGGCACACTTCTCTTGCTTCCTCCACATTTACCTACATACATATATGTCAGCCTTGTTCCCAATGGGGTAGGCAGAGACCACCTCTCTCCACTTGCTACGATCCTGGCACACTTCTCTTGCTTCCTCCACTTTTACATACATACATATATGTCACGCCTTGTTCCCAATGGGGTAGGCAGAGACCACCTCTCTCCACTTGCTACGATCCTGGCACACTTCTCTTGCTTCCTCCACTTTTACATACATACATATATGTCACGCCTTGTTCCCAATGGGGTAGGCAGAGACCACCTCTCTCCACTTGCTACGATCCTGGCACACTTCTCTTGCTTCCTCCACTTTTACATACATACATATATGTCACGCCTTGTTCCCAATGGAGTAGGCAGAGACCACCTCTCTCCCCTTGCTACGATCCTGGCACACTTCTCTTCCTTCCTCCACTTTTACATACATACATATATGTCACGCCTTGTTCCCAATGGAGTAGGCAGAGACCACCTCTCTTCCCTTGCTACGATCCTGGCACACTTCTCTTCCTTCCTCCACTTTTACATACATACATATATGTCACGCCTTGTTCCTAATGGGGTAGACAGAGACCACCTCTCTCCACTTGCTACGATCCTGACACACTTCTCTTGCTTCCTACACTTTTACATACATACATATATGTCACGCCTTGTTCGCAATGGGGTAGGCAGAGACCACCTCTCTCCACTTGCTACGATCCTGGCACACTTCTCTTGCTTCCTCCACTTTTACATACATATATATATGTCACGCCTTGTTCCCAATGGGGTAGGCAGAGACCACCTCTCTCCACTTGCTACGATCCTGGCACACTTCTCTTGCTTCCTCCACTTTTACATACATACATATATGTCACGCCTTGTTCCCAATGGGGTAGGCAGAGACCACCTCTCTCCACTTGCTACGATCCTGGCACACTTCTCTTGCTTCCTCCACTTTTACATACATACATATATGTCACGCCTTGTTCCCAATGGGGTAGGCAGAGACCACCTCTCTCCACTTGCTACAATCCTGGCACACTTCTCTTGCTTCCTCCACTTTTACATACATACATATATGTCACGCCTTGTTCCCAATGGGGTAGGCAGAGACCACCTCTCTCCACTTGCTACGATCCTGGAACACTTCTCTTGCTTCCTCCACTTTTACATACATACATATATGTCACGCCTTGTTCCCAATGGGGTAGGCAGAGACCACCTCTCTCCACTTGATACGATAATATAAATAGGATGTATGCTATGCTACAGATAACACTGCGCTATTTATTGTATCTTAAGATCTTAAGTTAGTAATTAAATAAGTAAATAAAAGTTGGGATCTCAATAATTTCTCAACTTTTCTCCCACCAGTATAACTTACTGAAGTACTCTGAACTGCAGTAAAACATTAAAAAAATCCCCAAATGGCGTCGCGTTGCGTGTGACAATGGAAATCTGCGGAATGATTTAAAACCACTTAAGCTCACGGGAATTTACGAGAAGTGGCCCTAAACCCTTTTATCTTAAAAGTTGTATTGGACCGCAACTATTTTGGAATATTTATGGTTTCTTTTTAAAGTAGGTTAGTTCTAAAATTTTATATTTTATGAAAAATTAGCGATCCAGCCCGGCTTCGTACGGGTGCAATGGTTATGTAAATATACCTACTACAAAATGTCCTTATTAGTGACGTCCGGAAATCCGTATACGTATCCGCGGATATCCGAGGCAGAAGAAAGATCCGTATCCGTGTCCGTTTCCGTTACTTTTCGGCGGACCTTTTACGGATCTATTTACATTATTAATTTTAAATTTATAGATAACTATCATTACGAGGCGGCGACGGTTCTGGGACGCTCCCCCCATTCGACATCCTGGCCGACATGTACGCGGCGACGTATGCGTCGCGGCGTGTCGGCCGGGGGAGCGATAGGGGGAGCGCCCTGGAACCCGCGCACGAAGTGCCTAAGCGGGAGTGGCACCGACGGATTGTGGCGGCCTGGCGTGCGCAGTTCGAATTACGGATCTGCGCGCTAGCGGGCCGTCGGTGCCGTACTCCCGCACCTCGAAGCTTGGCTTCACGGGAAGGAGGAGGTCACCTACCGATTGACTCAGATACTCACCGGGCACGGCTGCTTCGGTGAGTATCTGTGTCGAATAGGACGGGAGGGATCGACACATTGCCACCACTGCGCATCCGACCTTGACTCGGCCCAGCACACGCTGGCGGAGTGCCCCGCGTGGGCCTCCGAGCGCCGAGTCTTGGTCGCAGAGATCGGGCGAGATCTGTCTCCGCCGGCATTGATTGCGGCAATGCTGGCGGACGAGGGAGGTTGGAGGGCTGTGGCCTCCTTCTGTGAAGCAGTGATGCTCCAGAAGGAGGCCGCCGAGCGGGGTCGGGAGATGGCCGATCCCGCTCGAAGAAGGCGGCGCCGGGCTCGGTAGCACAGCTGCGGCACCGCCGCGGGTCGCCGGCGGGCGCGAGTAAATCGCGACTGCTACGGCGACCCGGGACGGACCACGCCCCTTCCGTGGCCGGGGGGCGTTGTCGGTGGAGGAGACCAGGGGAGGTAGTAGCCTCCCCCGAGGAGGGCTCCCCTCTAGTCAGGGGAGCGGAGGCTGGGGGTTCCCGGAAGTGGCTTGATGTTCCCGGGGGCTCCCTACATGCCTGAGGAAGGCCATCCCTGAGGTCCCCCTTCTGGGGAGGAGAGCCCCACATAACCGCCGGCTCGCCACAGCCGGGGTATGCAATTTAATGCATTTTCCTCAGGGGAACAAAAAAAAAAAAGATAACTATCATTAATACTCTTCGCAGCGTATGCGACAAAAGACATTTTATGGCTATCTTTTTTACACCTTCGGTTGGTTTTAATAAGAATTCCCAAAGATTTCTATAGTAATCTAGTACTAAATATAGCCTATCTTACTCGGTGATAATGTAGCTTTCTAATGAAACAAGAATTATTAAAATCGGTCCAGTACTTTTTGAGTTTATTCGTTACATACAAACATACAAATCTTTCCTCTTTATAATATCAGTGTAGATATAGATACACCAAAAGGTACAGTTTCATTATAATGTAAATTCTCAAAGTGATAATGAAACTTTGTAAAAATCTATTTATTTCTAATAGGAGCATCACATTTATTCAGACGTACCTACGCTGCGGCAGACGTCGGTTTAATCAGAGCACAAGTTTGCTCTGGTATTAATTAGCTGTCAAATGCGTAGACATTAAAACACTTGCATCCATTGTTATAATGCCAGGGCACACGCCAGACGACATGATAGAATTCTTGATTGATTTATGAAACCGTATATTACACACTGCGGTGTACGAACTTTAATAGGGTAGACGACTACAACTGATTATGGCCGTTTTTATACTATAATTATCTGATTTCAGCAATTTATATCTCACGAAAGTATGTCAATATAGAAATTTCAGTTTAATTATTAATTTATATTGTTTTTAGATTTCTAAAAAATGATCAATTATTATTTACGTAATTCTAATGAAACGAGCACATTTCTATCATCCTCACATTAAAAGTATATTTTTTTTTATATAGAAAGTATACCTATAAACGTACAAATAACAAAGTTATTTTAAAATTTGTTTATACGCTCATACAAATTAGGCGAGTTTACTGAGTTATGACGTCACGATTGCAGTGTTTTTAGTATGTAGCGTTTTTAAGCGACCCGCGACAGCGCCGCAAACATGGCGATGTATCTTCAAAAGTAATAGGTGCACGTGTACTGTTGGTTCTACAATATTTCTCACTTAAAAGAGTACTCTTATTATATATAGAATTTAAAAAATTGTCGTCTACCCAATAGGGAAGATGCAATATTGGTATTTTTGTGCTCATTTAAAAGAACTCCACGTAGAATAGACCACAAGTATATTAAAAAATGAAAAGACTGTATATTACTGAAAAAAATTCGGTTTAAAATTGTCAATTTAAATTTTCGCGCGAAAACGGACCTTTAGTTCGTATGACGTCACTCCTGTCTGTCATTGTCACTGGCTCACTGACTGTACTGCGCGGGTCATTGCTGGCTTTAGTTCTTTTTGCATTTATCTCGACTTAAAAGGTGTTATTTCATAAAAATTAACAGTGTACTATCCATCAACATCAGGTGATCATAACTAAAGTCTGATTATTGATTCACTGGAGTAAACTGACAGATGCTAATGTCACATTGTAAAATTATGTTGCTATATTTATCGTACTAGTGAGGTGACCTGCAAATATAATTGGATAAATTGAATAAATCGATAAGGATTTCACCCTTCGTTGTTATTCAGATCACTCACACAAAGTCAGTAACAACGTTTATTAAAAAAAGTACTCAATTAATTATAATATAGGTACATGAATTCTATCAGATACAAAAAATGAAATTCACTCACTTGCTAGCGTTCCCGAACTATCCGTTCAGTAAATCAATTTTTTGAGCTGTAATTATTAGAACATTTGGAAGTACTTTAATTATTGCAATCTTTTTTAAACAAAAATACACATTTAACCACTGTGTAATTGTAGTTATTGTATTTCATTTTAGACAAAACATAATTCTGTAAATTATTTATCGTTGTAATGGATATAACTACGACAATTTTACGTCAAGTTTTTTTTTATTTATTGCTGGTTATTACTGGTTACTGGTACAAGAACATCAGCCAAATTACGTCATCAATCACTTGATCCCGTTCTAAAATAAAAATCACACTGACTCGTTCTAAAACCATTATGTAATAAACTTAGAAAATAGAATGTTTAATCTCGACCATATGATGGACAATATTACGGACCGTTTTATAATAAGTGTCACTGACAGCGACGACGATAGTGATAAAATTATGTCTGACGATGACGAATAAAAATCTATCCATTGAATATTTTTGTTTCATTTCATATATATAATCGAGTAAAGTAATTACGCCATTTCAAAGTTATCACCTATTTGCCCTAAAGGTACCATGCTAATATTATTACATCGATTAAACAAAATTGGATTAAGATTTCTTAATAAAGTAAATAAAATGAGTAATGTGATTTGAGGACGCAATGAAATTGAATGAATGAGTTTGATTTCAATATTCTAGTCACAACACTATTTTCTGTTCATCATAAAGTGGTAACACCGTAAACGTCAGTTTACTCCAGTGAATTAATGAGTAGACTTTATGCCATTGATACTCCGAAAAAAGCCGTGTGGACGTACATACATATGTTTTGTGCCAATGTGTCCATCTACTTCAATAAGTTTCCCAATAAATTGTTTTTGACTGGACCTTCTGACCCATCCTTACAGCCTTTGGTCTGGCAGAAAGCCTGGGGCCTAATCGGCTTTGAAACGCCATTCATTGAGTTAAATAACAATTAATTTAATTTATACTATCTTAAAATCGTAAAAAAAATGGTAGTGAAAAGCTAGTAGTAACAGTACATTCTCGGCTGTGTGTCTGTCTGTCTACTAATAGAAATATAAATAGTCCACATTTATCAACGCTGGTTATGCTAACTGTGGCGACTGATCTTTAGTTATAATTAACTGGTCGTTCGATTGAATATAGATACGTTTTATATTCGTTATATTACTATCTACACTAATATATAAAGAGGAAAGATTTGTATTTTTGTATGTAACGAGTAAACTCAAAAAATACTGGACTGATTTTAATAATTCTTGTTTCATTAGAAAGCTACATTATCACTAAGTAACATAGGCTGTATTTACTGCTACATTACTATAGAAATCTTTAGAAATCCATATTAATATTGTTGGCAACACAGCCACAAAATAATTGTGCTATAAAAGCGCTCTCTGGTGCCGAATTGTTGTATAACTTCTTCTTGCTATAACCACCATTGTGAGAGGTCGGTTACATTATATTCTTATATACAAATATCGCTAATAAACCTTAAATATCTACAATTTAATACCGTGACTCTTGTACTGTGCATAAAATCTATTTAGTTATCATTATAGTTCAATAAATAGTACTTAAATTCCTTGATTCACTGGATTTCAATTACCACGCCATCATCATTAGTGTTGCCCAAATGCAAGAACAAGACGAGACTTAGCCAGTCTTGGTCTTGGTCTTGCGCCAATACACCTGGTCTTGGTCTTGGTCTTGGTCTTGCGCCAATACACCTGGTCTTGGTCTTGGTCTTGGTCTTGCGCTCCCAGTCTTGGTCTTGGTCTTGGTCTTGCAGCAAGAGTCTTGCAAGTCTTGCAATTACCTATTAGTCTATTACTATTTATGAAAGTTTACTTTAAATCTTAGAAAAACGTATTAGAATTGGAACATTGTGAGCTTGAATTAACATAGCCATAGTAAAGATCAAGCAGATTAATAAATAACTGAAGATTTGATAAGAAATTCGAAAAATCAACTGACCTATATGTCGTTTTCCATGGAAGTAACTGTTTCTTAATAAACATTTATGATTTATAAGCTTACATTTGCTAAAACATGTAAAAAAACAAATTAATTACAATAACTTGACTGTATTTTAAAGAACAATACTTATCTGTCTAGAAAGAGATTGAACCCTCAACGTATAAGAAATTTAATAAAAGAGTTTTACGATTTATCATTTATTTGAATAAAAAATAAAATACAACACAAATCAACAGCTTTATCATTAGGTTATGAAACTTTATATAATTTTTTTTGACCAAGAATTAATACGAAGTAACCATCTGGCTGACTCATCACTTAACCTATTTCTATGTTTTCTAATTACTAATAATGCTTTAGAAAAAAACCTCTCAGCAGGTACTGAAGTTGCAGGTATTGAGAGAAAATCACGGGCCATTTTCGATAAAATCGGATACTCTGTCTCATGCGTCCTCCACCAATCTAAAATGTCTTCTGAGCTGGCAGTTCTTGGTTTTCTCAGGTACTCCTCCAACTCGTCTATCACTAAGCCTTGAAGACAAGATCCAGATGACGTCGAGGGACATTCATAGAGTTTATCAAAGTCTATTACGTCTTCATCTTCATCACATACTTTATTTTCTTTTTCTGGTAATTCCAGAGATTTGTTCAGTGAGTGTAGACTTTTATATTCTTCATAAAGTTCATTGAACTTGCGCAGACTTTCTGTTTTAAGTTGCTTCCCCCACATTGTCAGGTCAAAAGTCTGAGCCTTATGCCTTGGGTCTAAAATTTTTATTCGCTATGTTTATGGTATTAGTCGTAATGCGCATAGGTCCAGTTTTTCATATTCTTTGATACAGTTTTTTGCGTCTCATAGAATTCCTAAGCGTACCTACCTATACACCGAACTGTTACACCTAACTACTCAGTGAAATAGCGCTAAGTCCTAGCTGCAAGACGCAAGAGTCTTGCAGGCTATGTCTTGTTCTTGCTCAAGTCTTGCACGGTCAGTCTTGGTCTTGGTCTTGCTAAAAATACGCGGTCTTGTTCTTGGTCTTGGTCTTGCAAAAACGCAAGAACAAGACCAAGACTGCAAGACCAAGACTGAATTTGGGCAACACTAATCATCATACAGTCCACTACAAACGTCAAGATCCCAACAACCCCAACAAATATTGTAAATGGGAAAGTTTGTCTGTCTGTTTGTCCGTCTTTCACGGCAGAACGGAGCGACAAATTGACGTTACTTCTTATGTGGAGATAGTTGAAGGGATGAAGAGTAACATAGGCTACATTTTAAACCCGGAAAAATCGTCAGATCTCACGGGATGCACTATAAAGGCTTCGCTCAAAAACTACTGCACAGATTTTCATGCGGTTTTCATCAATAGTGATTCATGAGCAAGGCTTTGCGGTATTTTTTATCTCGGAAAAAACGGATAGTCCCACGGGAAGAGCGATAAAACCTTCGCGCCATAAACCGACTTCCTCGCATATGTAGCCGTGGGCAATAGCTATGACCCTTAACCTTCTATAGACCCACTCCCGAAATCCACGCGGGATAAGCCGCGGGCAGAAAGCTAGTTCTTATTAAAACCAACCGAAGGTATACAAAATTAACCATAAACAAAATGTTCGTTTTTTCAAATACCACAGCCAACGTAGTATACAGGGAGACTTTAAGATGAGCATACAATTTTTTCTTATTTAGTGATGCATGGTCGTTTTAATTAGTATGTTGATAACTTAAATTTCTATACCTGTCTATGTCCACCCGAGCGAAGCCGGGACGGACCGCTAGTGCATATATATTATCGATGAGGTCCCTGGTTCGAATCCTGATAGTGGCAGATGTTTGCATCTGTTCCTTAAGTCACGGTTGTTGTTATATATTTCTATAAAAGAAATATTTATATGTGTATCCTATACTCTGTCTGTCTGTCCGTTACCCTAGATCCCATAACACAAACCTTACAGAGCTTACTTTGGACTAGGCTAATAGTTGTAATTATACTAAATATTTATTTTGTTTCTAAATATTTATTATTATTGTAGCTTAAATCACGCGTTTTTTTTTCCTCAGTAGAGGAGGCTGAGAATCCTCATGGATACCAACGCAACAGGCAAGCAGGGATGCGTTGATTATGTCGGACTCCTGGTGAATCGAGGCGGCTCGATCCAGCAGACCTACCGACTAAACTCAGCCTAGCCTTGGCCTTAGTGGCCTTATGGCTTGAACGGAATGGTTGGCGCACCCTCAGGAGAGGGCACGTCGGCGCTGCCCTCCGAAGAGGACATATGCGCGAAAGAAGGCTCGGTACGCCAAAGTGGGTCCGGCCTAGAAGTGATGGGGCCTACTCGTACATGTGCAGCAAGCTGCGAAGTATGGATTAACTAAGGGATGGCGGCGCAGATGCCGCCTCTCGCAAGGCTTGAAGAGCCAGCGTTAATGAGTCGGGAGGGTCAGAAATGACGTGCCTGGGTCGACGATTTTCCAGTCAATCCACGCGTCTTTATAAGACACGGTCTTTTATAGCGCGTACGCGGGGATACAGATCCAATCGTAGAGGCCATTTAATCGAAATTTAATGAAAGCGTGCATGGAGTGTACCAATTGGGTCTAATCTCTATCTGCATCATGAAAAATGCAGCCAAAGACTACACCCAGTTAGATGCACAGAAACTATTGTCATTTGTGGTCAAAACGTTTGTGGCCTATGAAATAAAAAATAAATAAATAAATAAAAAATAATAATATGTAAATTGCCTAAATATTTATTATTATTAGCCGTTGCTTCATGTGTGCAGAATTAGTATTTCGAGCGGCTTTTATAACGTGTAAAATTCCAAATAGTCACAACTAAAATTCTTTATTTATTGACACTCTATCAACAACTTAAATCTGCCATATTGCATATTTTGCGTCATCTCTCAAAGCTGTGCGCATTCCTAGTAATATGGTAGGAATAATTTCACTCCAATTTGACTGATTATATGCTTTGATTGAAGCTTTTAAAGTTCTATGCAAACGTTCAACTTTTCCGTTACTTTGTGGAATCAATACTCGTTGTCGTAACATAGATAAACGTGTGTAAGAGTCGAGGTCTGTTGGTGTCTGTTCTAATTTAATTTGCCCATTACAATTGACTAGCTAAAGAGTGATAATAATATTAGTGGCAGAGCAAGATATAAGCGACAATTGTACTCAAGGCGTGGACAGACGATTTGGTTCGATGTAGCCTGGTGAGCAGTGTGAACAACTTATAACAAGGGCGCCATCACCCTAACTCAATCAGAGTTTCAGATGGATGCAAAATAAAACCACAAAGAATTTACCAAAATGAGCATGCATGTATTACTTCATTTAAAATATTGATTAAGATTTAGACAAATCATGTAGATACATAATATTATTAAGATCTCTTATATAATTTAACAAATTTACCAGTTTATAATAAAGAAAATGATTAATGTAATACTATTTTTTTAATACAAAATGTTACTTAAATCTATTATGTAGTTAACTTGCTGTAGCCAACCGCTCCACACGAAATTTAAAAATACAGGTACCAAATTGTTAAATGGAGGTATGCACTCACGTTCCAGCCGGGCATCTGGTTACCACGAGGTGGATTGACGTGATGAAAGCGGATGGAATCTCTCACGATGCACTCCCAATATGACACCCTCCACGTTTTTTCTTGAACAGATGCGGCTTGACCACTTTAAGTTTGAAGATGCGTGCACATAGAAAATGTGCCACGCAGTATGCTACTCAACTAGCCAAAGTTAGACCACTAGTGGGAACCATGAGCAACAAATAGATTATATGATGGACATATAATCGGATAATAACCAAAGATTGGAACCCTGGAAAAGATGAAAATAAAAATTGAAATTGGCATCGGCCATTATGGAGAACTACCACGAGCTAATCCAATATACAAAACAATTACACTTACCGTTTTTTAGCGGGTTTAAGAATGAGATTTTTATAAAAGGAGATAAATGCACCCCATTTGGGCAAAAAAAAACAAACTAATTAATCTTCAATTTTAAAGAGATTTGAAGCGTGCTGATCTCCATTTCTCAAAGTTTAGAGTCACAATGCGTCCTGCCGCCATCGTGACCAACAAGAGAAAAAAAAAAGCATTGACAAACGGTTGCATACAATAGAATTCAGCCATAGACTAAATGAAACATAGACATCCGGACCTAATTGCCCTTCGGAAGAGGTAATCATAAGAGATCCAATGAGAATTAACAAATAAATATATTCTTACGAAATAAACCTATTTTATATTTAAGGTACTTTAATTATAATTTAGAAATTTTAATATTTAAAATGTTCATAGCAAATATATTCTATGACCTTCACAGATACGAGTTCAAGGTGAATTATCTATTCACAGACCCAACTCAACATTAAAAAGAATTTAAATTCTTTCAAGAATTACAGCTGCATTCCTTTAGGAATTCAAAGCATATTAACATCTGTTGCCATTGTTAATAAACAGTTAATTAAGTAAGACAGATTTACATATTGCACTGTCTCAATCATCCAGTACAGAAAGAAGTGTCTGAATGTAGGTGCATCCCTTCTGCTAACCGCGTCGGTAATATGTGAGGGCAAATGTCAATGTCAATCCACCTTTCATGTACAACAATAACAAATAATTTGTCAAATGCAGTTTAATATTTTAGTTGAAATCAATAAGAAAACAATGTACTAATGTTATGGAATTTTGGGATAAGCATTTATATGCCAATCATGAACTGTATGTAAAAAAAAACAACGTTACACGTGACATTATACTACTAACAAAATATGTATTGTTTAACTTTTAAGAAGAAATCCGAAGGCTGTTTACGCATTATCTTAATCAGAAGTTAAATTGGGTACATGACCAAATTGGAACATTACCTACGATTAAAAAAATATTACCAATACTAGGCATTAGGTACACATTAAAGTTATATAATAATGAAACTTACATAAAATTAAAAACTAAACTATAAAATAAAATATTTGAAATAAATCGCTGTCGTCAGGCTAGCAGCATTGCCACGTTGTACGAGTATGGCGATGCTGATTCGCTGCGCTAGATAAGATCCAGCTTTCTGGTCGTATGGTATGTAGCTTATGTGTAAGCTATTTTATTGAAAAGTTTCATTAAAATTCATTCAGTAGTTTTAACCGGAAATACTAACAAAAATCCATGCATACTAATTTATATTGTTAATTTATATTAATTTATATTGTTTTTAGATTTCTAAAAAACGAGCAATTATTATTTACGTAATTCTAATGAAACGAACACATTTCTAGCATTCTCACATTAAATGTAACATTTTTTTATATATAACTAGCGACCCGCCCCGGCTTCGCACGGGTGCAGTGAAAAAATGGTTATGGTGGGTTATCCCTAAGAGATAGACATATACCGTCGCGGACTTTTTTGTGGATTTTTGTAAGTTGTACAATACTGTGGTACATTATTTTGGTCTATCTCGTAGGGTTCAGCCAGCGTTTGCAATTAAGCGCAAAAAAACGTGCTTATTTACGACATCACATTAGAAACCTAAATTTATCAGTGTTTCTCTACTATATTATGCATTTATTATACATACAAACCTTCCTTAAGAATCACTCTATCTATTAAAAAACCGCATCAAAATCCGTTGCGTAGTTTTAAAGATCTAAGCATACATACGGACATACAGCGAAAGCGACTTTGTTTTATACTATGTATTGATTAATTTATATTGTTTTTAGATTTCAAAAAAATGAGCAATTATTATTTACGTAATTCTAATGAAACGAACACATTTCTAGCATTCTCACATTAAATGTAACATTTTTGTATATATAAAGTATACCTATAATCGTACAAATAACAAAGTTATTTTAAAATTTGTTTATACGCTCATACAAATTAGGCGAGTTTACTGAGTTATGACGTCACAATTGCAGTGTTTTTAGTATGGAGCGTTTTTGAGCGACCCGCGACAGCGCCGCAAACATGGCGATGTATCTTTAAAAGTAATAGGCGCAGGTGTACTGTTGGTTCTACAATATTTCTCACTTAAAAGAGTACTCTTATTATAATATAGAATTTAAAAAATTGTCGTCTACTTTTGCATTTTTAACATATAAATAAAACCTCCACTCAACAAATAAATTAACAGATATCAGTGGAATGAAGGAAAAATATTTTATCAAGGGCGAAATGCAATTAGCGCGTCCGCTAATCCTCTCCCTCAAGATTTTAAATTCTAATTAACCAAGATATCCTCGGCTTAATCCTGCGGACCGACTCGTAAAATTATATGGCACGGTCGCCATTACTATAAAGTGTCCTGTGAAGCCGCTGGGTTTTCTTATAAATATTTTATACAATTATTCTTTTTACGTTCAACGCTGTGGTTTTAAAATACTAATAAATATAATTATAACATTAATTATAGTGGGTATAGAGTAACAATGCATGTATAAATTTATAGATCATCCCAACTAATATTATAAATGCGAAAGTAACTCTGTCTGTCTGTCTGTTACGCTTTCCCGCTTAAACCTCGCAACCGATTTTAATGAAATTTGGTACAGAAAATCTTTAAACCCTGAGACAGAACATATGCTACTTTTTAATTCGAAAAAAAGAGATGAAGGGGTTGAAATAGAGGTTGAAAGTTTGTATGGGATTTCTTAATGTTAAATATAAAACCATGAAACTTTATATTTAAGCACTTGATAAGAAATCATTAAACATTAATTCTATCATTTTTGAAATTTCGATCAGCTACGGGGTGAAATAAAGGTTGAAAGTTAATATGCTAGTTCGCCAAATATTATTTATATATTTATATTTTTTATATATTTTTTTTTATTTTATACATGAACATACAATTTTGCAACGTATCGCCAAACTGCAAAAACAGTTTAATGGCGAAACAAAAAATACACTCTGTTAATTAGTACCTAATTACATAGCTATCTCTAAACATGCATTATCTCTTGTACAGTCATATTAAACCATCGTTACGAGTTTAAATAAACATTACATATCACGTCATAAGAAACAAAAAATCGTTTGTTCTAGCATTTTGAAATTTATACCAATGTTGGGCTGAAATAGACCAATAAAAGATAAGACCATGAATCTTGATCAACGTGAGGCTGGCCCCTGTAAGAGTCTCTTAGACATAAATAAATAATAAATATTTGTTACACTTACACCAATTAGCCTAGCCCAAACTAAGCTCTGTAAGGCTTGTGCTATGGGATCTAGGGCAACGGATAGACATACATATATTATACATATATAAATAATTTTTATTGAAATATATATCAACAACCATGACTAAAGTGCAAATGCTCGCATTCATCACACAAACATCTGCCCCCACCGGGATTCGAACCCGGGACCTCAGAGATGGCGACACCTTGAAACCGGTGTATTATCCACTCGACTATGGAGGTCGTCAAAGGAAACAGGATTAACAAAAACTAATTTCACGCGGGTGAAGCCGCGGGCGGAAGCTAGTATAAAATAAAGGCAAGTAGCTAGTATAAAAATATTAATAGCGACACAATATTAAGTGTTAAAAAATTATAAATAATAATAATAATAAGTCTTACCTTAGCCGGCCGGACAGAGAGGAGTTGCAAGAGCAGATGCTCAAAGGGTGGCAGTGTAATAATGTCATAACGCCGACGGCGTCTCGAGCGCTGTCGCAGACACACCTCTCTAACTCTCTACACCCTTAGCCGTTCACACCAATGTTGCTCTCTTCGCCTTCGGTCTCGGGGGCCCATTTAGTGAGCGGCGAGTCACCACCTGCCATATTTAAATAAATTAGGAGGCTTTGAGAAGGCAGGTGACCGGAGTCTCTTCCATAGTCCGGTGCTCATTACCACCGAAATCGAAATAAAAGCCCTGAAACGTTTTGATCAGTAATAACAATAGTTTCTGTGCATCTAACTGGGTGTAGTCTTTAACTGCATTTTCCATGATGGATCTGTATCCCCGCGCACGGCTTATAAAGGGCCGTGTCTTTTAAAGACACGCGAATTAAGCGATAATAATAATACAAACAAAACAGACCACAAACACTGACAAGATCAGGTCTTAGCCATCATCCATCAACAACTTGCATTAAATTATTAACTCATTACACATTAAGTTCTATACTATGAGGCGGCGACGGTGCTGGGACGCTCCCCCCCATTCGACATCCTGGCCGACATGTACGCGGCGACGTATGCGTCGCGGCGTGTCGACCGGGGGAGCGATGGGGGGAGCGCCCTGGAACCCGCGCACGAAGTGCCTAAGCGGGAGTGGCACCGACGGATTGTGGCGGCCTGGCGTGCGCAGCTCGAATTACGGATCTGCGCGCGCCAGCGGGCCGTTCGGCGCCCGTACTCCCGCACCTCGAAGCTTGGCTCCAAGGGAGGAGGAGGTCACCTACCGATTGACTCAGATACTCACCGGGCACGGCTGCTTCGGTGAGTATCTGTGTCGAAATAGGACGGAGGGATCGACACATTGCCACCACTGCGCATCCGACCTTGACTCGCCCAGCACACGCTGGCGGAGTGCCCGCGTGGGCCTCCGAGCGCCGAGTCTTGGTCGCAGAGATTGGGCGAGATCTGTCTCCGCCGGCATTGATTGCGGCAATGCTGGCGGACGAGGAGGTTGGAGGGCTGTGGCCTCCTTCTGTGAAGCAGTGATGCTCCAGAAGGAGGCCGCCGAGCGGGTCGGGAGATGGCCGATCCGCTCGAAGAAGGCGGCACCCGGACTGGTAGCACAGCTGCGAGCACCGCCGCGGGTCGCCGGCGGGCGCGAGGAAGTTGCGACTGCTACGGCGACCGGGATGGACCACGCCCCTTCCTGCGGGGGCCGGTCGTCGGTGAGGACGGGGGAGGTGGTAGCCTCCCCCGAGAGGGCTCCCCTCTAGAGAGGGGAGCGGAGGCTGAGGTTCCCGGAAGTGGCTTTGTGTTCCCGGCGGGCTCCCTACATGCCTGAGGAAGCCATCCTGAGGTTTCTTAGTGGGTAGGCTCCCCCTTCTGGGGAGGAGAGCCCCACATAACGCCGGCTCGCCACACGCCGGGGTATGCAATTTAATGCATTTTCCTCAGGGAAACAAAAAAAAAAGTTCTATACTATAAATACACACCTGAGACAGCGCTCGAGTCGGATCAGGGAGCCAATTCTCAGTTCATGTGATTTGGTTTCGAATTTGATATTATATCAAGCATCTTTTGTCGAACGTAAATGTCACAAAAATCTCCATTCACAGAGAAAATTGTATTCTCGGGCCTATTCGATATAACATTCGATATCATGTCGATCACGAACGAACGGAGCGCAACCAAACTTGGCTGATGGCCTATAAGCCTGTTGTTAAATATTTATAAAAAAAAATATTGTGTGGGGACACGTCACGCCATGTCACAAGTGCTACGTGGGCGGAAGTAACCTACGGCCAACGGGCGCACTGGCGTCGCCCCAGTCAACTTGTTCTCTAATTGGTCTGTGCCCCAGTCGTCCCGCACTAGCCACTCTATGTACACGTGTTAATAAATTCGGTACCGAAATCACATGTTTGATTGCTAACCTAACCTACGTATGGGGTAGTGGAACCCCCTAGACCAACATCCCACATATTGAATGAAATAATGACATCGAAAATTGTAATAATGTTTGAATGCTGAATTTTTAGTTAGTTTGAAGAATATTAATTAGGAATTGAAGAAAAATTTGTTGAAAAATTAATGAATTCATTATTTTAATCTAATAATAAATTCTAAGTCTATAGTGATTCATTTTAATACACTATTTTTATCGTCCCTATTGAATATCATTTATATGTGAACTAGCTTTCTGCCCGCGGCTTCGCCCGCGTGGATTTCGGGATTGGCTGTATAGAGGGTTAAGGTCTAGCTTTTGCCCCACGGCTACATATACGCGGAAGTCGGTTTATGGTGCGAAGATTATATCGCGCTTCCCGTGGACTATCCGTTTTTCCGAGATAAAAAATGCCGCAAAACTCCTCAAGAATCACTCTATCTATTGATGAAAACCGCATAAAAATCTGTGCAGTAGTTTTTGAGCGAAGCCTTTATTGAGCATCCCGTGGGATCTGTCGATTTTTCCGGGATAAAAAGTAGCCTATGTTACTCGGGGAGAATGTAGCTTTCCAAAGGTGAAAGAATTTTTGAAATCGGTCCAGTAGTTTAAGCGTGAAGAGGTAACAAACAAACAAACAAACAAACAAATAAACAAACAAACAAACAAACACACTTTCGCATTTATAATATTAGTTGGGATTAGGTAGTTTCTTTTTTTATTTTAGAAACATATGTAAAGCATTTACAAAACACCAGAAACTACTTAAACCATTAACCATCTTTAAAATGCAAAAGAAACATAACATAACATAACCCTTTATTGTATTCATAAAAATTCACACACAAAAAAAAAAGAAAATAACAAAGAAACAGTTTACAAATTAAAAAATATATTTAATTAGATTATTAGCTTATATTAAAGCACAATTAATTTAAAATTAATTAATTTTACAATATGAGGATACCAAGAGAGAGAATCTTATTTCATACATACACTCACGCCTTTTTCCCATGGGGGTAGGCAGAGACTTGCTACGGTCTTTACATATCTCTTTCGCTTCATCTACTTTCATAACATTCCTCATACATGCTCGACGATTGCGGGTACTTCTGACCTGGCCTTTTTTGAGGACACTTTCGATTTGTTCGAATCTTATTTCAATCTAAGTAAACTTATACAATAGCTTTAACAGTTAGCAATATAACAGACGATATTTTTGTATCGGCTACGATAAAGCACTCGTTGCATATCGAGTGCTAACACTGGATAAATGTCACGTTTGATATCACGAGAATTCCACATGTCGCGATTAGTTGATATCCGCCATGTTTTTTCGATAAATATTGAGTTCGACATTATATCATAGGAGTGAGAATTGGCTTCCAGATTAAGTTATACTCGGACCGTACTATTATCACCGATAAAACAATTTAGTACAATAGACCAGACATACTGCCAGACGCCAAGCGAAGGATTGGATGGAAGAAGTGACGTCAGGTAACGAGAACTTCCTGTGACACCCGTATTTCCCTAAAACTGAATGGCAAAATTTATAAATCAGTAATTAGACCTGTCATCATGTATGGATCGGAATCCTGGAGACCTATTTTTGAATTACGAATGCGACTTAGAAATTACCGATGTGACTAATAATGACCCATTTTCAATAATTCTTATTTTTGAATATCACTTATGTGACTACCTTAGTCACGGATGTGATTTCATTACGAGTGCTTTCACCCACTCGTAATCAAGTCATACTTGTGGAAATGTTATCTGTGTTTTGTTTAGACAACATACTGACAAGAGTCTGAAGTTGATGTGTTGATTTTTCAGTCTATATCAAGGAACTTAGACTATAAGTTCCTTGGTCTATATATATATGAATGAAGCATAATAATAACCATAATGGTTAAGCCGGCAATAACCGGCAGCGACTACATTCATATATATATATATATATTTATGTGTGTACTTTATCTATGTTGGCTGCTCTGCGATCGACTTTCGAAAATTGGATGTTTAGGAATCCATGACCTCAAAGTCACCGCTGACTATTTAGTCAGCGGTGATTTCGAAATCGCATTCGTAATTCAAAAATAGGTCTCCTGGTCCGTTAAGCGGATGGGTGAACAAAGATTGCATGTTGCTGAAATGCGTCTGTTAAGATGGATGTGTGGAGTGACAAGAAAGGATAGAGTGAGGAATGAATATATCAGGGGAAGTCTGAAAATAGCCCCTGTTGTAGAAAAATTGAGAGAAAGGAGACCTTCCTGGCATGGTCACGTATTAAGAAGAGAACGATCATTTTACCAGGAAAGTTATGGAGATAAAAGTGGATGGATTGTTGAATGTCGATATGCTGAAGAAGGGAGTGGGTGTCGAAATGGCGAGTGACAGAGGAAGAGCAAGGCATATTTCGGCGACCGCAAATAAAATTGGGAACAGGGAAACAGAAAGAAGAGGATAGGCTAGAGTTTTCTCACAATAACCCCAATAACTCCTCCTATTTGTTGCTTGGCACAATGTCCGCAGAAATAGTAAATACACCTCATTCACTGTGGAGATAAAATTTTAAAAGGAAAATAATAGCTATTTATGCAACTGTTGTATAATCAGGGGTATTAAAACACGAATGTGGGTTTATTACACGAGTGTTTTAATACCTAATTATACATACATACATACACTCACGCCTTTTTCCCACGGGGGTAGGCAGAGATTACGTCCTTCCACTTCCACTAGGGTCCTTACATATCTCTTTCGCTTCATCTACTTTCATAACATTCCTCATACATGCTCGACGATTGCGGGTACTTCTGATCTGGCCTTTTTTGAGGACACTTTCGATTTGTTCGAAATATGTTCGCCTAGGTCTTCCTCGTCCCGTGTCTCCACTCACTCCAGCTTCATAAATCATTTTGGTCAGTCTACTTTTATCCATCCGTTCCACATGCCCAAACCACTCAAGCATCCCTTTCTCTATTCTTGTCACGATATCCTCTTTCAAACCACATTTCTTTCTAATCACTTCATTATACAATCTGTCACTCAGTTTTACTCCTGCCATACTCCGCAAAGCTCTCATTTCTACTGCATTTATTCTGCTTTCATGTCGTATCTCCATACCCAACTTTCACTTCCGTACATTAATGTTGGGACCAGCACGCCCTCATGCACTGCTAGTCGCGCTTTTTCTGAAATTTTCTGACTACTCAGAAACGTATGCATGGCCCCATTCACCATGTTACCAGCTTTCACTCGCTTCTCTATATCATTATCACACCTTCCATCCCTTGTAAACATACATCCCAAATATACCTAATTATAACAGTTGCATACAAGACTTTATCTACAATCATGATGTAAATCCTATGTGATGATGTGAATTAGTCTACAATTTATTGTTGTTTTTAAAAAAAAAATGCGATCTGGTGGTGATAATGTCATTGCATGAAAATGTTCTTATATTGAAATTCATAATATCACGCGTTTTGATGATATAATGATCATAATATCATTGAGTGTTTTAATGTTGACAATAGGCCAATTGTTATAGGTTCTTTTATAAAAGATTAATAGCATGGTAGTAGATAAAAATAATTACCGCATTCCTTGTCGTATTTACATTACATATTGTCATTCATCATCATAACTTTATATATAATATACCTGCTCACAGAAGAATATAATTTTTTTAAATTATTTGTAGACCAGTGCTGAAATCACTTGACAACACAGAAACACAAGAATCTATATGTATGCTATCTTTACCTTTGCCTTCTCCGAATGAAAAAAATAATCATAGAAAGCCACGTTTAAATTTAGAAAACATCTTGAGGCAATCTGCGCTGGACCAGCGTGGTTGACTAATGTTTAATCACCACAGTTAGGGTAATTAATATAGGAATACTTATCGATTTACTTTTATTTGTAGCGAATATTCACGTCAGAACAAATGAATGCTGTCATTTTATTTTTATCCTGTATACAAGGGCTCTCTGTTGCTCCCATAATACTGGCTCAAATGAGCGCCATGAATATTCAAGGAATCAGTGATTCAGTGCCCATTGCTTTTTGTGCTGGGGGATGTAAATAAATTAAAAAGACTTGAGCCACGCCTTGTAAAATTCTTATTTTCTTTAATGCTTTATGGTTATTTCTTGCGGTCCAAGATGTGGGGCTGCCGGCGTCTGTGTTACGAGTATATATAAAATACATTTTTATAAATAAAAAAACTCCTTATATATCAGATATATCCACTCCTATAATATAAATGTAAGTATGTTTGGAGTGATCAGATAAAATCAAATTAATTTAATTATGACTTTATAGAAAGCTCTTTTGAATCGTCCAATTTTTTTCCTACCACCCATTCAGGACGTATTTTTTAGCTGATAAGAAGAGTGGGCGCAAGAAACTTATAAGCTTTATCAAAAGTATAACAACATTTACAATAAATTATGTCATTATCATACAATGTACATATGTGTTTACAATTTATACGGGAAAGCAAATAGTATTTACACTTTAGAATGTAATGTCTTCAAATCAACACCAAGCATTGGCATCATTTAAATAATCATTGACTTTGTAATAGCCCTTACTCATTAGCGTCTTTTAAAATGTACCTTGAACTTATGAAGAGGCAATTCAACTACACTATGTGGAATCTTGTTCTTCTGTTTTTGTAGCCTATATAATTAGCCTATAAATTAACCGACAACCTATTTCTTTCTCAATAAGTGTCCCCGAACTTTAAAGTCTGCGATACGACAACTCTCCCATATTGCGTTAGTTAAGTAACTCGGAAGGCATCCAAAAAGCTTAATAGCTTAAAAGCTAGACGCCCGAGCTTTTAACGAAGCTTTTAGCCGTAATCTGTGGAAGCTGGGGTTGTTGTTGCTAGAGCTATCTAGTAAATGGAATATTTTTATATGTCTCGTGAATATGCGAATTTGATTAGATTTATTTTTTTTCGAAGATATTTATTTTCTAATATACTCGTAAGACAAATAGTTACAATCTTATATATAAAAACTAGCGACCCGCCCCGGCTTCGCACGGGTGCAGTGAAAAAATGGTTATGGTGGGTTATCCCTAAGAGATAGACATATACCATCGCGGACTTTTTTGTGGATTTTTGTAAGTTGTACAATACTGTAGTACATTATTTTGGTCTATCTCGTAGGGTTCAGCCAGTGTTTGCAATATAAGCGCAAAAAAACGTGCTTATTTACGACATCACATTAGAAACCTTTAAATTTATCAGTGTTTCTCTACTATATTATGCATTTATTATACATACAAACCTTCCTTAAGAATCATTCTATCTATTAAAAAAAACCGCGTCAAAATCCGTTGCGTAGTTTTAAAGATCTAAGCATACATACGGACATACAGCGAAAGCGACTTTGTTTTATACTATGTATTGATTAATCGCAAAATGTGTTGGTAAGCGCATAACTCAACAACGCCTGGACCAATTTGGCCAATTCTTTCGTTAATATGTTCGTTGAAGTTTAAGAGAAAAATTCGAATAATTATCGGAAAACCCTAAAACCAGACGACCTTATTTCCCATACAAACGTTTTCTAACTAAAACGTACAGTCGAGTTGAGCTTTATTGTTATTGTATAAAGTTCATATTGCAAGCACTCACTGTTGTCTAAGCAATGAAGGTGTGTTCTAACATCAAAGAGTCAATTTGCGCTTTATTAACGCTACATATACCTAGTTGAAATTCAATCATATCTATCAAAACAGTGTTCGTGCGTGCGTTGGAGCACAGAATACATCGTTGGGGGATTTAATGTCACGTTCCAAAATTGAATAGCCACAAAATGTAATAGGTCATTTAGACTTTCTTTGCGATTTGGTTGGCTATGCGACATTATCTATAAAATAATTAGGAACAAAAAACTGCCACTGTACAAATCTTTTTGACATGACGAAGTCTGTCGGGTCCGCTAGTCATACATAAAAACTAAACAAACTTAGTGTTAGGGAAAAATTTTATATATAAACAACGTTCTAGGCCGTTATCGTTGTTTGTTAAATGTCAAATCAAATTGTTACCGCGTTTTCACTACGCCTTTGGAGAACCCTAGGTCGACCTTAGGGATCAGCGAGTGCGGCTGGCTACCGCGCACGCTGACTACATACCCCTTGCCATCCCCTTCTCGGCAGCATTCTTCTTAGCCACGAGTAGGTTTCCATCAACATAGGCCGGAGTTACTTTGGTATACCGTGCCTCATCTAAGTTTTTTTTTCCCCTCAGGAGAGGAGGCTGAGAATCCGTCATGGATACCAACGCAACAGGCAAGCAGGGATGCGTTGATTATGTCGGACTCCTGGTGAATCGAGGCGGCTTGACCCACCAGACCTACCGACTAAACTCAGCCTAAGCCTTTGGTCCTAATGACCCTACTGGCTTTATTGATGAGAGCCGCACCTCAGGAGAGGCACGGTTAGCACTGCCCCATGGGGAGGGCATAAGCGCTAGAAGAAGGCACGGTTCGCCAAAGTGGGACCGGCCTGTATTGACGGGAACCTACACGTGGCTAAGAAGGCTGCCGAATAGGGGGAGACAAAGGAGGCGACGGCTCAGACGCCGCCGCTTGCAGGTCTAGAAGGTCCTGCGTTAATTGATTAGGGGGGTCGCTTAGGACATGTCGTGGTCTACGTGTCCTCTGCCAATATGGACTGATGTGCCTCTTCTAGCGCATATACTCTCTTTATAGGGCAGCACTGACTGCGCCTCTCCTGAGGTGCGGTCTTCCTTATCACGTCAAGCCATAGGGTCAATAGGACCAACGGCTTAGGCTGAGTTTAGTCGGTAAGTCTGTCGGGTCGAGGCGCCTCAATTCGCCAGTAGTCCGACATAATCACCGTAGCACTTGCCGTTTTGGTGTTATCCATGAGGATTCTCAGCTTTTCTCTTATAAGGAAAAAGAAGAGAAGTATGAAGTTCTCCTCTGGTAAGACTATATAGGACTTAGTATTTTTAAATTTTTTCTTCAATATTTTTTGCTTTTTTTGATGTGTCTTATACATGTTAATTTTTGGACAGGTACCAAGTGTATGACTCAGGTGTAGAGTTTCTCCCCAGTAAAGGCTTCATAACCACAAAATAATTAGGCCGGCTTTTGCAAAGCTTTATTTCTAGTTCAAATTCAACCTTCCCTTGTTGTCGACGATGCCTACTTTTTGCATCCATCCTATGAAGGCACTGTTCTGTGTCAGATCCGCTTTCTTACCCCCAACACAATCCGCTAGAGGTCGCCTATACCAGACTGTAAAAAAAAGGCTAAGCGTCAGCACAGAAAAAAACAGTGAAGCTATTTTTAAAATATGTTTTTGCAGGTGAGTATTCTAGCTCTCAGTGGGAGTGCATTCTCAGTATCCCGATGGTACTGCTTTGGGGCGTCATGACCGCGGGCTTCTTGTGCGTCATGACCGCCTGTTTAATAAACAGGAAGCACCGTTCGCAAACACCTTCCGGCAAGGGTGTGAACAGAACGCCCCGTTCGTATTATAAAAATATTATACAATGGCACCTGTTATATAATCTTACCTCCTCCATGGAGACATGAGTTGAAGTCCAGCTTGCAATGGTTCGCAAACACCTTCCTGACTCCACTGTTGGACACAGCACACTCTGGCTCGTACTGTTCTGGGCAAGATATCGGGCAAGGGTGCGAACAGAACGCCCCGTTCAGATCTATGCTTAAGGAACTGTGGAATGTAATTAGGTAAGTTTATGGCAAGCTACAGTTACGAAGGTATTCCAACAAGGTTGGTTGAAAATAGGTTAATCGACAAGGGAGTATTTGGGAACTTATAAAGTCTATCTACCGTAGAGCCTCATAATGAAAGTCTTTTGCGAGCACGATAAACATACAGACAGTTGACACATATAGTTGACACAGACAGTCGACACGGACAGTCGACACAGACGGTCAACACAGACGGTCGACACAGACAATTGACACAGTGACACGAAGTACATGGCACAGTTAATATGGCAGTTCGTCAAGGAGAACAACATAACCGTGTTTCAGCTCATTCTGCCGATAACCAGGATTTTTTACCCAATACTTCAGAGCCCCCTAGCGGCGATTTTTGTTGTAAACTTTTTCTAAAACTTGCATATTCGTGATCAGCTCGTCGACGAGAACAATAAAACGAAAATTTCGAGTCAATCACCGCTCGCCAAACTGCCATATTAACTGTGCCATGCACTGTTTCTGAACTTGCCGATCGGCTAGATCCTTTGGCACTGCGTAGGGATCTATCTTCCCTATGCATACTTTACAGAGTCTACAATGGGGAGTGTACCGAGGAGTTGTTCAATTTAATAGAAGCCGCTGATTTTCGCAACCGATCGTCTCGCCGGAACTATCATCCGCACCATCTGGATGGTTGGCGTTCCACTACAATGCGTTTTAAAAACAGTTTTCTGCCACGCACAGTAAATATCTGGAACTCGATGCCATCAGCTGTCTTCCCCAACAACTGCGCAATTGGGTTATATAAGAAAAGAGCATATTCTTACCTGAGGGGTAGGCAACGCACTGGCGTCGCTGGTGACGTGAGCGGCGGTGAATCACTTACCATCAGGTGACCCGTCTTGCTCGTTTGCCTCTTATTACATAAAAAAAAAACTCAATTCAATTGTACATCTTGAATAAAACTCTTGTACTGTTCCACTACTTTTTTTAATTACTGTCGACCTGACCGGTTTCGCTTTACAGCATTTTCAAAGGTTCTAAGCAAACACAGCTGTTCGTGTTTACGCTTCTTTTTTTGTGGAGGTAATTTATAATTTAATTTTTAGATAGAAGCGTAAACACGAACAGCTGTGTTTGCTTAGAACCTTTGAAAATGCTGTAAAGCGAAACCGGTCAGGTCGACAGTAATTAAAAAAAAGTAGTGGAACAGTACAAGAGTTTTATTCAAGATGTATAATAAGTTCCACCAAGAGCCAACAATCAACTCAATACAGAATCAATTCAATTGTAGTTCTTTTAATATAAAGATAGAATGCAATCCAAACGCTAATAGAATTTCAATCTTACCGTCTAGAAACAAAAGCTTGTCTTCGGTTAACACTCGGCGCAGTTGAAGGTGGATGCTTGTCGCTAGGTCTAGACCGAAAACTCTTACGTACAAGTGGAGGGATGTTGTAGTGTGCACCCACCGACTTACATTTCTCGATTGGCATTAACTGAAAACCTGAAATAAAGATAGAATCATTTCAGTTTATATACGAGGGACACGATCCTACATTATGTTCGAGCGATTAGGCCAGAGGTTCCCTGATACCTGATACCTGGTTACCTGATATTGAATGCATACATCCTACAATTAAAAAAAATATAATATCTTTGTTACTTCATAGGTAAGTGTCCTCAAAAAAGGCCAGGTCAGAAGTACCCGCAATCGTCGAGCATGTATGAGGAATGTTATGAAAGTAGATGAAGCGAAAGAGATATGTAAGGACCGTAGCAAGTGGAAGGACGTAATCTCTGCCTACCCCCGTGGGAAAAAGGCGTGAGTGTATGTATGTATGTATCTTTATTAGAATATAGTATAATGCGAAAAAATAGGTAATATCAATGTTTGTTGAGAACCATTATCGTGGAACGCTAAACTATTTTTTCTGTAACGTAGACCTCTTGCTGGTTATCATAGACCCGTAGAGGTCGCTATAGAGTCTCCGCCGGCATTGATTGCGGCAATGCTGGCGGACGAGGGAGGTTGGAGGGCTGTGGCCTCCTTCTGTGAAGCAGTGATGCTCCAGAAGGAGGCCGCCGAGCGGGGTCGGGAGATGGCCGATCCCGCTCGAAGAAGGCGGCGCCGGGCTCGGTAGCACAGCTGCGGCGCCGCCGCGGGTCGCCGGCGAGCGCGAGGAAGTCACGACTGCTACGGCGACCCGGGATGGACCACGCCCCTTCCGTGGCCGGGGGGCGTCGTCAGTGGAGGAGACCGGGGCAGGTAGTGTAGCCTCTCCCCTCTAGGCAGGGGAGCGGAGGCTGGGGGTTCCCGGAAGTAGCTTGATGTTCCCGGGGGCTCCCTACATGCCTGAGGAAGGCCATCCCTGAGGTTTTTAGCCCCACATAACCGCCGGCTCGCCACAGCCGGGGTATGCAATTTAATTCATCACTTTGAGAATCAGTTGATTAGATTTTGATCAGCCACGCTGGCCGAGTGCGGATTTTTTGACTACATACAGCTTTGTATTACTTTCACTGCAGCAATCATGTGCATATGAAATTGGAAAAACAAAAACACATTGGTATATGGCAGGATCGAACCCGGGTCGTAGTCGTATACCTATGTCGTTGGCGTTATGACATTATTGAGCTTCCACTCTTCTAGGCGGCAAGATCACTCCTCCCCGAGAAGGGCTCCCCTTACGCACCCAGGGGTGCAAAGGCCGGGGGTCCTCAGTTGCGACACTCGATCCTGAGGGCCCCCTACAACGCCAGAGGATGGCCATCGCTGAGGTTTTTAGTGGGTAGGCCTCCCCCTTCTGGGGAGGAGAGCCCCACATAACCACCGGCTCTCCGCAGCCGGGGTATGCAATTCAATGCATTTTCCTCAGCGGAACAAAAAAAAAAAAAAAAAAGCATCTGCTCTTGCCTCTCCACTATGTTCGGCCAGCTAAGGCATGACAGAGGCGGGTGGCATACGTCCCCCTGAGGCACATCGGTGCCCACGGTGACGCAGCTCACCGACAGCTCGCCACTGGCCTGAGGCAGACTGACTGCACTGATGGGGCGTTACTGTCGCCGCACACGAGCCACGGGCCACAGTCACAAACACCGCCACGAGAAGCTAGACGCAGCTACAAAAGTAGCTGAAGCGCGCGACAGCTACTTGTGGCCGGTGGTCGCACTTGTGGTCGGTAGCTACTACTTTTTTAACCCAGGCATGCAGTATCATAATGGACTCGGACGAAGAAGGTTTAATTGCGATACTTTTGATAAAATAATTCACAGTCTGTCATGTCTTTTAAAAATAAATTTAAGTCATACGTCCTTAATGCCCAAAAAGCGTTACCTTAGCATTTGTATATATTTTATTTTGCATATTCTATGGACCCAGTCCAGTCGCGCTTTTATGTCAACTTTCTCAGGTATATAATGACGAACTTTATGCTGTTATTATAGATATGATTTATGAAGTTTTGTGTATTTGAGGTTTTTGGTGTTTGTTTATTTGTATTCGGATTATTTGATTAATCACCATTGTACAGTCAAACTGTCGTTTAATCAATTTTTTATTTATATATTATATATTTATAAATTACTAGCTGACCCGTGCCCACTTTCGTTGGGCATAATATTAATAAACCCCGAAGCGAGCACGAACGCGATCCGAATTAAACCCGAAGCCATCGCGCGCCGTCCGCTGCCTGTTTTTTTCTCCGATTCACTTTGCAAAACGGACTACCACGTAAAAACCTTTTTCATTTTCGGTTTTTTATATAACCTATGACACTCAGCAATAACGTGGCCTTCTATTGCTGAAAGAATTTTTAAAATCGGTTCAGTAGATCCTGAGATTACCCCTTACGATTTAACAAATATACAAATATACAAACACACAAACTTTACTTCTTTATAATATTAGTATAGACTAGTATAGATATATTTATAAATTACTCATAGAAAATATGTTTAGTGTTTATTATTTGTGTTTTTTGATTTATGTTATTTCATTCATTTTTTTTATTTATTTTTAACTAGCGACCCGCCCCGGCTTCGCACGGGTGCAGTGAAAAAATGGTTATGGTGGGTTATCCCTAAGAGATAGATATATACCATCGCGGACTTTTTTGTGGATTTTTGTAAGTTGTACAATACTGTAGTACATTATTTTGGTCTATCTCGTAGGGTTCAGCCAGCGTTTGCAATATAAGCGCAAAAAAACGTGCTTATTTACGACATCACATTAGAAACCTTTAAATTTATCAGTGTTTCTCTACTATATTATGCATTTATTATACATACAAACCTTCCTTAAGAATCACTCTATCTATTAAAAAAAACCGCGTCAAAATCCGTTGCGTAGTTTTAAAGATCTAAGCATACATACGGACATACAGCGAAAGCGACTTTGTTTTATACTATGTATTGATTTTGTAAATGGCGTCCGCGGTAGATCAGCGTCGTGGTGTACGCCCGACATATGCTGAGCGGAGACCATTTTGCTAACAAAATGACTTGTATGCATGTTTGTCTTTGCATTTTCCGGACCGTTATTTTGCTTACCAAATAAACGTTTTTCTTTCTTTCTTTCTTTCTAAAAAGACGTCGTCGTAGAAGACGAAACCGTAGTTATTGGATAGTTTACTGAAAGGGAGAGAGGGGCGTTTAGTGGCCGGTACGGGCCACAAGAAGCAAGCTGCGACGATTTGGAGACCTATTTTTGAATTACGAATGCGACTTAGAAATCACCGATGTGAGTAATAATCACCGATTTTCAATAATTCTTATTTTTGAATATCACTGATGTGACTACCTTAGTCACAGATGTGATTTCATTACGAGTGCCCTCACCCACTCGTAATCAAGTCATACTTGTGGAAATGTTATTGTTTGATGATTTTTCAGTCTATATATCATATATATATATATATATATATATATATTATATATATATTATATATATATATATATATTATATATATATATATAGTATATATATATATATATATATATATATATATATATGTATATATATATATATAATAACCATAATGGTTAAGCCGGCAATAGCCGGCAGCGGTACATTCTGCGTGGAACCGAACTCTTACATTTATGTGTATCTATGTTGACAGCTCTGCGATCGACTTTCAAAAATTGGATGTTTAGGAATCCGTGACCTCAAAGTCACCGCTGACTAAATAGTCAGCGTTGATTTCGAAGTCGCATTCGTAATTCAAAAATAGGTCTCTTGTAGCGCGTGGCCGCAACCGGCGCCAACCGTGTGCGGCGAGTCCATATAAAATGTATGAAAATTACAGGAAATATGGCAGTGGCGGCGTTTTGTGGTTGTGGCGACGGGCGATGGGTCGTCACTTCCCTATGCATTATATTTATTATTATTCCCTATGCATTATAATTATATTTAGACGTACGAACACGTAGTTGTGCTAAGAGGAGCTGAACGAAAAAACCCGGTTCACGACAGTGTCTCCCATGCAGTCGTGGCTATATCCCGACATACTGTGTCCTGCACCTACTTCTATCAGGACCTCAAGGAAGATCATGCCATTAGACGCCTCATTGTTATTCCCGGCATGGCGACGGATGAAGAGGTAGCGGACTATAATAAAAAAATGGCGATCAGAGAGCAAATTTGCGGGGCCATCTAGGTGCAACAATGTGCGATCATCTCGAAACCTGTACAAAATCATTCTCCGAACCTAGAGCTGAGTTTGGCGGCGGTCTGTCCTTGTCATACTCTGTACAAAATGACAGGGGGGGACTGTTGTCGGATTGGTTTTTGGGTTTAGAGAATCACGCTAGAATCGACACCATTGCAGGGTTAATTTAATTATGTCAGGATAGCTTATTATTATTAGGTTAATTAATTTTGTATAAAGTATTAAAATTAAGTGTATTGTTAAATGGTTGTATGGAGATATAAATTAGGATAGTTATTAGATAAGTAAGTGCTGCGCAACTCACGTTAATATTAAGTCACGGAATAGTATTATAAGATAATATGACGCTGTACGTACAGTACGTAGTAGATCCAAACGAGGACAGTTTAAAAAAGGCACGGACTACGAGTCCGTGGAGTAGACATATATATATAACTAGCTGTTGCCCGCGACTTCGTCTGCGTAAATTTCGAGTTGAATGTTATTGATACACAAATCATATTAATATACGATTTTACCGATTAAAATATTTTTGGTATAAAGCAATTCCTTGAGGTAAAGTAAACTCAAAGAATTTCTTTATATACCACATTATTCGTTTTTCCTTCAGGGGCTAAAAAAAACAAATGCATTCAATCTATACATATAATAAGATCTTATTATATGTTGATTCGCAATATTATCATGCCTTGAGTTCATTAAAATGACGATAACTTTTTTTTTAATGAACCGATTTTGATGAAACAAAGTTTAGATATTATTCTGAGTTAAAACAAAGCAAATAGTGAAAGTTTCAAGCAAATCGGTTCAGTACTTTCGGAGATAAACGTGAACAAACATACAGACAGACAGACAGACAGACAAAAAATTCCAAAAATTTTTTTTTGCTTTCTAATAATCTATTTTAAGTGCCCCTCTATCCATTTCAGTCAAAAATACTAAATGTACAGACAAAATATTTTTACTGTCTTATTATATGTATAGATAAAATATATATATATATATATATATATATATATATATATTATTATTCACAACTAATTTTACTAAAAAAGGGAAAGCTAAAATAATAGGACGAACTTACGATTCTCTTCATACCTGAAGTTACAATTCACCTTTCTAAAGAAGCATTCGTTTAAAAACAACCTGTATCTCCACTGCTTATGCTCTATTTTCCCACCGCATACCTCTCCCAGGTTATTGCTGCAGTCTAACTTGGAACAATCCAGAGTTTTGGCTGTGGTTGTTCTCGGCTTCTTTTGTTTAACTTCTGGTGTTTTTTTGTTCTCGACATGTTCGTTCTCATTATTTCTGCCTTGTATGAATAGTATGTCTTGTTTTGGTGGTTCTGGAATTTTTAAAGGGAAGTGCGAAATGTTAGACTTACGTTAATAGAAGAATTAACCTAAGTAATTGTTGTATAGATAGAGTAATTCTTATCTTTGGTTGCTATCTATCTACGTTTTGTCTATGTCTTTGCTCTGTGATGTTTTGTCTATTTCCTGTTTTAAATATTACAACGTAAGTCGTTATAAAAATGTCTTATAATCAAATTCCCAAAACATAACAGTAATAACATAATTTTGAAGGTAAGTTAATTAGTTGTCATAAAGTTGAAACAACAACAGGTAATTGTTGAGTTTTTTTAGCTTAAAATATCCTAATTCGGTGATTTAATTGTAAGCAAAACTTGAAATTTTCCGTTAGAAAGTAACGCAAATGTATTTTTTCCATTGCGATTAAATTCAAAAAGTTCTACAGTTTTATTTCTAAGTTACGGACCTATCATTTGGGGCGATGAGCGACAGAAGATTTGAAGCACGATTCGGACATATAGCGAGATCGTAAATCAATATGTTAGCTTGGAGGTTTCGGCGTTGTACTTTGCCTGTTTAAATAAACGCTTTTTAAATCATATTGTCGTTTTTTCTTACGACTTACGAGTTCTATATAGTAACGCTTTCAGGGTACTGCAGATGTTACCGCAGGGATGTAGCGCTTTACGTGTTAGAGGAAGATTTTGCAGCGATAATAAGAAGTGTCAGCGATAAAGCGCTTACGCGATAGACCAAACAAGAATATTGACTCAAATCGCTGCTTGAAAACAGTTAGAAAGGGATGGTGCTATAATGACTATAATACAATAGATATTTATTCATTTATATAGCCATTTTTTTGTTTCCGTAGCCGATTGGCAAAAATTCACTCTACAAAGCGCCATCTCTTTCTAACTGTAGGTACTTAAGCTAACATTTGACTTTGAGAAGAGAATTTCAAGTTAAAATAAAATTATAATTAGTAAATATTATTGTTGTAAATTACTTATGGGTTTTAAATAGCTTACCATTTTCAATTCTTATGTCTTTCTCTTGTATGAGATCACTGACAGTTTTCTTAATATTGTTAGACAGAATATTTTCTATGTTCATTCTTTCATTTCGAATGACATCTTTATTCGGTGCGTCGTTGGGTACGAATACCACGTCTTTATCCTGGTCATAGTTCGTCGGTACCTCTGGTACGGTTGTGGAATCAGGCTCAATAGGTTTTGGTACCAAAGGAAATTCTACTTCGCTGTGACCAGAATACGATATAATAACATCGCTGTTATTCGCCGGAGTGTGACAGTGTACTGTTATTATTATTCTTAGTAGCATTAGAGCTTGGTACCACATCTTGACACAGTTTGGTATCTACAAGAAGACATTTTAGTTTAAGTAGAGTATTAAAATAATAATATAGACATACATACATATATACTTGTGTGTGTGTGTGTGATGGTGTGTGTGTGTGTGTGTGTGTGTTTAGCATTTAACATTATTAGTCGCCATTCGTTCAGTGCAAAAAGAATAGACTTATGTATTCGTAAAAATGGAAATCATTTTGAGCAATTTATTTCATAAACCAATTTCTTAAATGTTTAAATGATTTTTTTTATTTAAAAAAGTTCAAAATTTTACCTGACCTATGAGTTTCGAGTTGATTTATCATATTTCCTTACGAAATGTATGGGAAATGTTTTTGGCGATTTCTGTCTTTCCTAGTACTGAAAGCTAAAATGGTCCCCTAGAGTTTTTTAATCCCCACATGAAATGGAATCGATTGGCATAAAAAAAAAAAAATTGAACTTTTTGCAATTTTTTTGCCAACTGTAAGTTTTGTACAAAATCTGTGAAAGCAGTTCAAAATATGTCAAAAAGTTAGGGAAGGTCTTCTAAGAACGTTTTGCTGTAACTGCAACGGTTAAGGTACTTGCCCTTACTGCCCCGTTTCAAAAATACATCCTGTATAAAAATGTAAGAACAACTTGAAACTAAATTAGATTTACAATTGTTGGACTTATCTCCAATAGGGATTTTTCCTTCTTTCCAATAATGAAGTATATATACAAAATGTTATAAAATATTTTAAAAATAATACATGTAATACACAAATAATACATATATATTAATTAAATAAATGAAATAATTTAAAGATAATAAAAATAAATCCCTTGATCGATGAATACAGTATAATGAACCTATGAAGTTATGAGTTGCTTTGCAAGAGGTAATATATACCTACCTCTTTTCTTTAATTTTCACTGAAACTTTTTTATTAAAATCCAATTAAATTTTTAAATATTTTTAAATATTTCTAATTTATTTTAATTTTTTTTTCGGTTTCTTCGGTCCCGATTCGTCTTGCCATCATACATCATAATCATCCGATAGGTTTATGTTATTTTCTTTTTGTGATTTTTTTGTAATACTGTAATATGTGTGACTGTGTATATTTTGGTGTATGTTGTGACTGCCTTAAAAAAATTGTTATATTCTATAGGTTAAGGATTTGTAATATTTTGGATGTAATATTATAACAATTGCTGGTAGTCCTACTTACAATAAATAAAAATAACTATGAGATGACAAAACTGCATGGATAATAACGGTGTACTTTGATTCAACAAATATATTTTACAAAAAAATAAGACTATGTTCCTCCCGAACAAAACGTCAATTTCATATGTAGGTTCCCGGAAATCGCTTGGCGTTCCCGGGGGCTCCCTACATGCCTGAGGAAGCCCATCCCTGACGTTTTTAGTGAGTAGGCCGCCCCCTTCTCCGCGAGGCGCCGGCAGGCGCGAGGAAGTCGCGACTGCTACGGCGACCTGGGATGGACCACGCCCCTTCCGGGGAGCGTCGTCGGTGGAGGAGACCGGGGGAGGTAGTAGCCTCCCCCAAGGAGGGCTCCCCTCTAGGCAGGGAAGCGGAGGCTGGGGGTTCACGGAAGTGGCTTGATGTTCCCGGAGGCTCCCTACATGCCTGAGGAAGGCCATCCCTGACGTTTTAGTGGGTAGGCCTCCCCCTTCTGGGGAGGAGAGCCCCACATAAGCGCCGGCTCGCCGCAGCCGGAGTCTGCAATTTAATGCATTTTCCTCAGGGGAACAAAAAAAAGGACCTAATATTATGCGTTTCATTGGTCATACTAGGAGGGATGATAAGTTTTTTTCCAATTAGAGTTATTATAAATATTTTTTTTTTCAATTACTTAAATTGAATAGGTACTTACTTATGTATATGTAATTAATTGTAAACTTAATTTTAATAAAAATTAAAACATGGATTAGTCTGTTGCAGCTTATGCTGAGGTGGGGTCTTAATTAACCATTTATTAATTTATTGTAGGTATCTATTTTATTCTATTCCATACTGTTCTATTAAACTCACGTCAGGATTACGGAATATTAAATTTTCAGCGAATTAGTTAATACAAAAATGATTGACTTTGATTATTTCTGTTACAGTTCATGAGATATTTTATTAGTTATTTCACTATAAGCAATATTTTTAAACCAACACTTTTTGGGAGCAAATTATCACAAAAGTAAATCTGTAACACTGGCACTTCTTAACACATCTATAGTACAGTTAAACAACGGTCAAACTATTTCCAAACACACGTATGTAGATAGAAAGCAAACAATAGAACGCGTAACAATACGAATTGTTCATTTTCCAAAAAAGAACAAAACTTAGAGAAGTATCATACAGCGCCATCTAGTAAATAATGTCTGTACTTCGTCGTAAAGGTAAAATCTTGCTTTTGAGTTTCCTCTGCTGTCTTTTTATGGTTCTGCTATACTCCAACAGATGGCAGTATTTGTTACACTCCCACAATTAATACTGAAAATAATAATAACTATACAAATATATATTTTTGTGGAAATTGTTATAGTTTCTTTGTATTTGACGTATAAAATTAAGATTGATTGTAAATTGGATATGAAGATCGATTGTCTGTTTCGGAAAAGAGCGAATGGGAAAGAAACCCAATTATTTTAATATCTGAAATATTAAGAATTAATAGAGGTTATAAATAAAAACAATTAGATCAAATATAAAGAGCAAATGGAATTTTATATTAAGGCCGTAGCATTATATTATTTTCTTGATATTAAAGTTTTGTTTATTCAGCACAAATTGATTTATCTATTGTTTAAAACAATGAAACTTTTATACCAAATTTTAGTCTTATATTTGCATGAGCTGGTGAGAGCATGTGTGAGGCTGAGTTTAGTCGGTAGGTCGGATTCTGGTCGAGCCGCCTCGATATGTCTGGACATAATCACTATGGCACTGGAATGCGAAGGAGAACCGTGGGAAAAACGTCATTTGACTCCGATGGTCGGATAGTTGGAAACCGGGAAAAATCGGACATTTCAAAATGGCGGTGCCGCTTGTATCCATTTTGTAAAAAGTAGCAATTTAGACAAATTTTAAACGTGGTTTTCATGTTGGCGGCGTTTTCCGAGTGACATCCCGATTTTTGGGTAATTTCCCTGTTTTTGGTTACAAAAACAAACGATACTGCAAGATACAAAAATAAAGTTACGAAATCACCCCAAAGTCGGAACAAAATCGAGAATTACTGCCTAAAATCACATGTTTTTAGAGTTTTCCTTATTTTTTTTTTTTTTTTTTTTTTTTTATAGCATAGGGCAGCAAACGAGCAAACGGATCACCTGATGGTAAGCGATAACCGTTGCCCATGGACACCCGCAACACCAGAGGAGTCACAGATGCGTTGCCGGCCTTTTAAAAGGGAATAGGGGGAATAAGGGGAATAGAGGGGAATAAGGGGGGATGGGCCTCCGGTACCCTCACTCACTCGGCGAAACACAGCGCAAGCGCTATTTCACGCCGGTTTTCTGTGAGGCCGTGGTATCACTCCGGTCGAGCCGGCCCAATTCGTGCCGAAGCATGGCTCTCCCACCCTTATTTGGCTGTTCGACCATTTTCGCTGATTATTTCTACCAACAATTAAATCCATAAATATGGCAATACTGGGAGCTGGGACCGGATCCATGAGGATTCTCTTCTTCTCCTCTCCAGAGGGAGAAAAAGTGGCTTTGGCCTGCTTGGATAGGACAACGAGAACTTGTTATAAAGATGTTGAGATGAGTGCACGATTCCGAAAGAAAACAAGCGAAATGTCGAATTTGACGAAATTTTATGTCTAACTAACCAATTAACCATATCGACAGAAATATTACACTACGTTTTCCCTAAAACAAGAAATAACAAGTCAAGGCTTCGACTAAATATAGTTGCTATTAGAGATGTGTCAATCTTTACAGAAACGACTGAGTGAGTCGTTTCTTCCAAGTGATTCACTGATTCAAATCTCTAACAGCGCTTCAAATGAATTATTTGCTCAATTGCATCTCGGTTTCAATCGGCACGCGGCGCTCGCACGATTGAGATAAGTAAATGGTTCAGAGTCAGAGCGCTTCGGATCACGTCGCTCAGTCAGAGTCAGTATATTTGTATCAGATATCAGAATATTTCTATCAGTGACTCCGAACCAATTTAATCGGTTTCTCTGTTACAAATGATCCAAATGAAGCACTTTACTGATTCGAATCTTTGTATTCATCCGGATATAAATGATCCAATCTCAACAAAGATACGTTTTTTCCATCATTTGTTGCTATCCATCACAGCCAACCCTGATGCGAAGAGTTGTGCCTGCTAGGCTACAAGGCCAATTATGCTACGATGTAATGTTCTGAAAACATCGCGTTTCCATTGTACCTTTCGGCTTGAATAATTAGTTGAAGGAATAATTCGTTTATGAATAATTTCATATTCTTTGCTTAAGTTCTAGTCTGCATGTGCATAATATATACGAGTGTATATCTGAAAAATAGTGTAAACATTTCAATAGTTTTTAGTAACTTTTAATTACTCCTGCATTATATATCATACAGGTGTTTAGTATGCAGTCAAATTGACATAACGTCTCATACCTACTTAAAAGAACTACGATACAAATGGACTAATTGGACTATACGAATGAAGTGACGTAAATGAACTAAGCGATAAGGTGACTCAAATGGACTACTGAAGTACTGAGCCATGTGAACTAGAAGAACTAAATGAACTAAATGAGTGATATACTTCATCTAGTCCAGTTGAAGTATATCATTCTTTACACTTCAGTGAACTAGTTTGCGCACTTCTAGTAAGCATTCTCCTGAATCTTAGGTATGATATAAAAATAATATATTGTTATTAAGCAGTAACGTACAACCGATAATTTTCTCGTATGACGATATTATCGCGCAATGGAAACGCGCACGCCCTAAGGGCTACACGGCTTACGGTATTTAGTTGTTATTATACTTAATAAACTGGAATGCTTTTGCAGGCAACAAAGGAACTGCGCAGATTAAAAATAAAGGAACCAAATTGGAAATGCTCGTTTTGTTTTTGCTCGGACATCAAAAGGATGGGGAATTGTTTTCCCGGGGTTTCCTGCTTAGCGTAGTACGAATGTAAATTGTATGACAGCTAAAGAAAGAATATGATTTTTTTACGAATCTCTGATGAAAAAGTTTGATTATGGTTTGAAGATTCACGTCTTGTCTTTCCGTGTGTTTCATAATTGGAGCACAAAATTAAAATTTAATTTATGCTCATAAGAACCATAATAATTTTGCTGAAAACTTTTCAAATTTATAAAGCAAACACGAGAAATTAAAATAAGGTTGTCGTTCCAACGTACAGGCTGCAAAAAACTAGAGGCTCTTTTATCCCGGGATGGACCACGCCCCTTCCGTGGCCGGGGGGCGTCGTCGGTGGAGGAGACCGGGGGAGGTAGTAGCCTCCCCCGAGGAGGGCTCCCCTCTAGGCAGGGGAGCGGAGGCTGGGGGTTCCCGGAAGTGGCTTGATGTTCCCGGGGGCTCCCTACATGCCTGAGGAAGGCCATCCCTGAGGTTTTTAGTGGGTAGGCCTCCCCCTTCTGGGGAGGAGAGCCCCACATAACCGCCGGCTCGCCACAGCCGGGGTATGCAATTTGAAGCATTTTCCTCAGGGGAACAAAAAAAAAAAAGAGGCTCTTTTGTGGGGAAATGTATAATAGCCTTTTACAAAAAAGTTCCACAAAGTGTTACCGATTTGCCTTTACACAGATTTAAATCATTTGTCGAAATACGCTTATGAAGAAAGGTTATTATACTGTTACAGATTACTTAATGCTTTCTTGGTGTTGCTTTGAAGACGTTACATTCTAAAGTGTAAATATTTGTTTTCACGTATAAATTGTAAATGACATAATTTTTTGTAAATGTTGTTATTACTTTTGATAAAGCTGATAAGTTTTGCGGCCATTCTTCTTATCATCTAAAAATACCTCCTGAATGGGTAGTAGGAAAAAGATTTGGACGATTCAAAAGAGCTTTCTATAAAGTCATATTTCAATACAGTTAGTTTTGATTTTGACATCTTTAATTTCGTAGGTGTATGCAGGCTTGGAGGGCTGTGGCCTCCTTCTGTGAAGCAGTGATGCTCCAGAAGGAGGCCGCCGAGCGGGGTCGGGAGATGGCCGATCCCGCTCGAAGAAGGCGGCGCCGGGCTCGGTAGCACAGCTGCGGCGCCGCCGCGGGTCGCCGGCGGGCGCGAGGAAGTCGCGACTGCTACGGCGACCCGGGACGGACCACGCCCCTTCCGTGGCCGGGGGGCGTCGTCGGTGGAGGAGACCGGGGGAGGTAGTATAGCCTCCCCCGAGGAGGGCTCCCCTCTAGGCAGGGGAGCGGAGGCTGGGGGTTCCCGGAAGTGGCTTGATGTTCCCGGGGGCTCCCTACATGCCTGAGGAAGGCCATCCCTGAGGTTTTTAGTGGGTAGGCTTCCCCCTTCTGGGGAGGAGAGCCCCACATAACCGCCGGCTCGCCACAGCCAGGTTATGCAATTTAATGCATTTTCCTCAGGGGAACAAAAAAAAAAAAGTGTATGCAGGCTGCCGCAAAGAAGCCATACTATTCGCTAGTCCCCGCGATCTCTGGCGAAATAAGGAGAAAGAACACAGACCGAGTTTTAAGTGGGTGCGAGCTCCACACTCCCCCTCCTCCCCTCCCCCGGAGGAGGGATAGAGCACCGGGGACTAATATCTTCCCCCGGAGCAGACATTTCCTTAGCCTCGAAAAATAAAAACTTGGCGAGTTTACCGAATTATGACTTAGCGACTGCAGTGTTTTTAGTATGGAGTTTTTGTCGAAAATTTGCCGCAGACATGTCGATGTATCTTCAAAAGTAATAAGCGCAGGTATACTGTTGGCTCTACAATATTTCTCTGTTAAAACAACACTCTTATCTACACTAATACAGGAGGCGGCAAAATGATCTGACGGTTTTAAAATGTAAATAACTCAATAGTTTTAAGAGATACAAAGGGTTTTATTGCATATTACAGATTGCTATTTATGAACATAACCAAAGAAATGTTAACTTGCCATTGGAAACATTGTGTTATAGGCCCATACTTTTTTGAAGAAAACGGTCGAACTGTAACCGTCAACTCACAACGATACCTGACTATGTTGAAAAACTTCCTTATCCCCGAACTACGCAGAAAACGCTTAAACCACAGCAGAATTTGGTTCCAGCTGGATGGGGCAACTGCCCACACGGCCGATGAGGTAATGAACTTCTTAAGAAGCAAGTTTCATGGCCGAGTCATCTCGCGTTTTGGGGACATTGGTGGCCAGCTCGCTCCCCGGATCTCAGCATTTGTGACTTTTTCTTGTGGGGACTGCTGAAATCAAGAGTGTACACAAATAAACCCCGCACATTGGATGACCTGAAGGAAGCCATACGTCAAGAAATAGCCAACCTTTCTTCTGCAATGTTAGGGAAAGTGTTTGACAATTCAGTGCAAGATTGAAGAAATGCATGGCCCAAGATGGTCATCATTTGAAAGATGTCATCTTCAAATCTTAAACGGATAACATAAACATTTCTTTGGTTATTTTTATATGTATAGTCCGCTTAGTAGACCACGGACATAGTACAAGAGATGATTAGTGATAGTTAGTAAGTAGTAGGTTGAGATGATGAGCACGTCGAAGAGAAAGATTGCCGAAGTTTAAGTAAGATTGTATTGATGTAAAAGTACACAGTAATATTAAATAGGCAATTCTTTCTTGAGTAGTGTGCAGGAAGACAGTTGTTGACGTACTAGTTAATAATATTAATTAAAATTATAAAGTTAACTTGTAAAACCGTGCGCTTGGAAGTAGGGCACAGCGTAAGCAAAAATGTATGTTGCAAGCGTAAAACCGTGCGCCTTGAAGTAGGTCGCACAGTAAGCAAAAAATGTACGTTGCTTGCTCGTACATATTGGCAACCCGAAAAGTAAGATAAAATATGTAAAAAGTTAAAACGATAAAAAGTTAAAGTAATTACTATCAAGATAAGAAATGCCATACAAAAGTAAAGATAATTAAGTATCAAAATTAAATGTAATGTTGTCATCGGCGTTGGCAGCAGTTGCTGTTGCGCGTAGTGGCCGCGGTCGCTGCGCCGGCGGCTGCTGGCTCGCTGACCCTTGCGCCATCTGTTCTTGTCTAGTATGTTTCCCTCTTTGTTTGAGTTCTATTTCATTGTATATGGGCAACTCAGCTGTCCGTTTTTTGCACGGGCAGCAACCATAATAGCGCTTCTTTATTAGCCATACAGTAAAAGATATAATAGCTGCGCCGAGAAGAATGTAGCCGATGGCATAATGATGTATGTCATGACTTGAGATGGATGCTGGTAAAGCTTCATGTTCTTTCAGTGAGTGTATCTTTTTATCGATGTCTTCCAGCTCTCCGTTCGTCATAACTTGTGAGATGTTCCATGATATTCGATGATGAGATATATCAATAATCTTGTTGATCGTAGAGTTGAATTCCGGAACATTGAAGTTGTAGCGGTCCATCTTTATCTTACTATTGTACTCGTTGTGTGAGTAAATAATAAAATCCTTAGATTGCAAAACGCATCCTTGCGGTACAGTTACTATGCAGGAATTAGATATCGTACGTGACGTCAGCTCATTGTCGCATATGGTGCGCAAAGTGCAAGCGCCGCAACAAATCGCCAGCCAGCTGTTTGTTGTATGTAACGCGATCCACAAATTGTTGCAGGGAATCTCCTTGACGTCACACGTTGTATTTGTATGATGACTAAGCAGCGTTGCTTCGCAGGGCGCCTTTTCATTGTTTAAGTTATAAACAGGTAAGCTTTTATAATAGATGAAGTTGTTGGGTATTAGTTGTAAACAAAGTTTGATGTCGTCTTCTGTTAGTGTGATTAATATAAGTTTCAATCATGTTGAAATGGAGAAAGGGAGTGGTGATAGTTTGGTTACAGGGCGCTTGATAGTACCATTCTGCGTTTTTACTGTTGTCACTCTTACACGCCCGTCGGGACCGGGGTGAGTTTTAACTACCCGGCCCATAGCCCACTTTCCAGGTGGTAAAATGTTGTCCTTGACTAGTACGATGTCGCCCTTCTCTATGTTTTTGGTAGATTTATTCCATTTGCTTCGACCTTGCAATTGAGTTAAGTATTCGTTAGACCAGTTTTTCCAAAATTGTTGCATCATGTTTTCAGTTAGTTGCCATCGTTTCAGAAGGTTTAGGGAAGTTACGTCACTATGGTCAGATATTGGTAGTGACATAGTAGGACCACCAGTCAAGAAGTGCCCTGGAGTCAAGCAGTTGTAGTGTTCTTCAGGATCTTCAGTTAATGGGCAGAGTGGTCTGGAGTTCATGCATGCCTCAATTTGCGCAAGAAGGGTTGAAAACTCCTCGTAAGTGAGTTTCTGGTCTCCAAGTACCCGGTGTAGGTGGTACTTCATTGACTTGACGGCCGCTTCCCAAAGGCCGCCTGCTGTTGGCCATGCTGGTGCATTAAAGTGCCACTCTACTTCCAGTTTGGCAATTTCGCCAAAGAACTCTTGCGATAGTTGCTGCTTGAATTCTTGAAACTCCTTGCGTAGTTTTTTGGCAGCGCCTATGAAGTTTGTTCCACAATCAGAGTAAACATGCTTGGGGGTGCCTCGGCGAGAACACATCCGTTGAAAAGCAGCGAGGAAGGTTTCAGTGGTGAGGTCCGACACTAGCTCGATATGCACAGCTTTAGTGGCCATACATATAAAGATAGCAATGTATCCTTTGGAGGTCCTGACTCCTCTTCCCTTGTTCAGTTTGACATCAACATGACCGGTGAAATCAACGCCCGTATGAGTGAACGGCCTTGACGGAGATACTCGTTGAGGTGGTAGGTCACTCATTAGTTGATGATGATCTTTCGGCTTATAACGATAGCATCGGATGCAGTTGCGTAGTTTGGTTTTTACAGCTCTATTGCCACCGAGTATCCAGTAACGCTGCCTGATGTGCGCCAAAGTTAATCGAGCGCCTCCATGTAGAATTGTAATGTGCGCTTGCTCGATAAGTAGTTCAGTGAAGCGCCCTTTCCGAGGTAGAATGATGGGGTTTTTCATCTCGAAGGGCAACCTTGAGTAATTAAGACGACCTCCGACACGAATAATGCCCTTGTCGTCCAAGTAAGGGTTGAGCTTGAAGATTATGCTTTTGTTTGATATGCATTCTTTCTTTAAAAGTAGTTTGTATTCTTCTTTGAATTCATTACATTGAACATGTTTTATTATTTGTTCATTTGCAGCTATCAATTTGCTTGAGGTGAGGAATGCGGCATTAAGTTTCATGTCGCCGCGCGTGTTTGCGAAAAAGCGTCGTATCCAGGCCACGACTCTTGTTACGTGCGATAATGCACTGCATTTGATAATTAAATTATCAATAAAGTTATAACTCTGATTTGTTGTTAGGGTTGTCGTCGATGTAGTTTTTAGTTCCTTGGTGGCCAGTAGACATGAAAAGTTGTTTGCAGTTACATCTTTCACTTCACTTTCCCATGTTTGTAGAAAATCAGGACCTTTCCACCATAGATTGAATTCTAGCAGTTTGCTAGGGTACAAGCCACGGGATGCGCAGTCAGCAGGATTCAATTCAGACTTGATATATCGCCAATTTTTCGACGGAATCGTGTGTTTTATTTTGGTAACTCTGTTGGCTACGTATCTCTCCCATCTAGATGCGTCTCCTTGAAGCCACGCGAGTACAACTTGGGAGTCACACCATGCCTGGACCTTGATGTTTTGCATTTTAAATGCGTCTTTTGTCTTCTCAACCAATTGACTTAGTAAAAGTGCGCCGCATAATTCCATTCTCGGCAATGTTATTTTTTGAGTAAGAGGGGCAACCCTAGTCTTCGCAGCGAGTAAAGTTATAGTTGGCGGGCCACCTTTGCGTGTTATCGAGCTGTAAACAACGCAAGCGTAGGCCTTTTCGCTAGCATCACAGAAGCCCAAAAGTTCAATATCTTCCTGTTGGCCCCCGAGCCATCTGTCGATCTTGACCTTGTCGACCAGTGGTAGTTCGCTTTTAAGTTTCAGCCAGTCCTTTTGAATGTCAATAGGTAGTTCGTCGTCCCATCCGATTTTGCTACTCCACACCCGTTGGAAGATGAGTTTTGCCGTAATAGTGATCGGTGAAAGCCAGCCAAGCGGATCGTACAGCGTCGAGATTTCAGAGAGTAGGGCCCTCTTAGTAAGTTTTGATGGATTTTCCTTTAAGTCCCAGTTGAAAGTGAAAGTATCAGTTTTCGGACTCCATCTTAGGCCCAAAGTTTTCATGGTCTCTTCATCCTTGAAGTCAAAGTTATTGGATGTTGAAATTTGATCCTCAGATAAGTTTTGTAGTAAGTCTGGATCGTTAGCTGACCATTTACGTAAGTTCATGCCGGCCCCATGTAGTAAATTGATAAGTGACCGTTGAAGGTCATTTTGTAGATTAGGGCCTTTTTCTTGTAGTTGGTTTAGGCTAAAACCATTTGACATCTTTTGAGAAGCGTTGAATACAACTCTGAGTTTTGTAGTAGTAGATAGCTCTCGCAGTACGCCGTGATGAGGTAAGTAATATTGAAGTGAGTGTTGTGAAATCTGACGCGACGGTTTCATGTGGCCGAGATCGGAGTATTCTTTAATAAATTCTCGGTACATTAGTGAAAGTTTGTTGTTTTTCTCGAGCCTCTTCTCTAATTGTAAAAATTGAGACACGGCTATTGATCTTGAATTGCCCATTTTCATCTCGTAATCAGGACAAAAAGGCATTTCTACTATGTATCTTCCGTCTTGGCGTCGCTGTACTGTATTCGAGTAGTGATGTTCACAGTAGTCATCCTTAGACATTTCCTTATTGTTCTGAACAATGTCTTCGTTCTCCCAGTATTTGGAGATTTCATTGAGGTCGACCAAGGTCACGTGACAGTTCAAAGTTTTCAGTTTGCCACACAAAATCCACCCTAATTGCGTCTGTTGAGCTATAGGGGACTGCTGGCCTCCTTTTATTACTCCATCTAATAAGACGTCGGAGTAAACGTCAGCCCCCAGAAGTAAGTCTATGGGTTGCGACGTATTAAAGTCTGGATCGGCGAGCTTTAGGTTTTCGATATGAGGCCAGTTTCCTTTTGTAAAGGACGAGTCGGGTAAGTTGTTAGTTAGCTTCTTCATTATAAGAGCTTGTGATTAAATGAGTAATCTGAGTAAATAGATTTGCACGTAATTTGAAGGCGTCCTTTGCATTCTCCGGATACAGTTCCAACTCCAGAAATAGTAGCGTTCAGTCTCTTCCTGGGCAAGCGGAGCATTTGGGCAGCCTTTTCAGATATCAGATTCACCTGCGAGCCTTGGTCTAGTAAAGCCCGGAGAGTGATCTTGGTGCCGTTTGCTGATGTGACTTGAAGTTTTGCAGTCGGTAGTAAAATTTCTATCTCTTTTGTAGAGATATGATTGGAGCTTGCTTGAGTAGAAGTTGAAGGTTGTTCAAGTGTGCTATTTTTAACAAAGTTGTTTGTCGCTCTATTAGGTACATATTTATTTGTATTATTGTGCAATAAAGTATGGTGCTTCATATTACATTCTTTGCATGTTTTTGTAGACGAGCATTTATTGTTGCCATGTCTATATAAACAATTCGCACATACATGCAGGTTTGTTACCGTGTTGTTTCGTTGGATCGGGTTCATTTCGACGAACCTTGGACATTGCATAAGTACATGCTTTCCGCTACAATTAGGGCATTGTCCAAATGTTGTGAAGTAAGTTTTATTAAATGAAGTTTTCGGCTCAAAATTATATTTCTTGACTGGAAAATTCTTGTTGAATGTTTTTGTAGGGATGTTTTTCGGTAGAGTAGGAAGTTCTTTTTTAGTGTTTTTCATAGTTTCGTATGCCATGAACTTGCTCTCTAAAAAGTATAGGAAGTCGCTAAGTGGCTGTAGTTCTCTATGATCTTGTAGTTCTTTCATGTAATCCGTATAGGTTGTAGAGTCTAGTTTCTGTGACATCAGATGTACGATGAGAGGATCCCAAGTAGAAGTATCTATTTGAATGTTTGCCAGTCCGTTCAAACATTCCGTAATGACGTCATGCATCTTCTTGAGGTTGTAGTTGTCAGGATGTTGTATAGTTGGAAGATTCAGCATGGTGTTGACGAACGAAGTAAATTGTAAGCGACGGTTGTCATAGCGCTGGGTCAGTATTTCCCAGCAGGTCTGGTAGTTCTCAGCGCTGATGTTGAGATGCTGTACTAGACGCTCTGCCTCACCTCTCAATCGTGTCTTGAGGTGCTGCATTTTTTGAGCCCTGTTTATCATTGGATTATTGTGGATACTCTCCTTGAACAAATCCTTGAAAGATATCCATTGCATATAATTTCCGGAAAATTCAGGGATATCCATCTTAGGCGCTGATCTTTCGTAGTGCGATGTTGACCAGATCTTTGAGTTAAGAGCCCGCCTCATGTCATCATATTTTCTTTCAGTTGCGGTAAACATGTTGTAGTACATGATATTGGACCCCTTTAATATGGTTTCCAATTCCCAGTGTTGTTTATCGATAATGTCCCACTTAGTTTTCAGAATAGTGAGATTATCTTCTAATTCCCACCTTTCAGTAACAGTATTAATATCTATTTTAGACATGACGTGGTCCAGAGCTTTAAAATTGCACTGTTGTCTTTCCATCAAAGCAGTCAAAGTCTGATCTGCGTTATCCTCCAGCATCCCGGACATGTCAAAAAATACAGATTTTTTTCCACGTAGTCTTTGAAGCAAGTCTTTCATATTAGCGACAGTTGAGTCGTAAAGTTCTTTCAGGTTTCCGTAAACATCCTCTTTGAAGTAATTGATGTTTTTATCTTCCATAGTTTCCATTAGTATCTGGTGACGAATTTGAAAGTCGTTCCATTGAGCTTCCAGGGACTCGAGGCGTTTCACCAAGTAATCTTCATTTTTTCTGCTCGTGCTGTCCTTTTTGTAGTTAGAACACAAGGTCTTGATGTTATTGAAGCACTCCTGCTGCTGTGACAGCATGACGAAGTTTTCTAGTATTTTTTAAGTAGTGAAGTTGAAGTTTGAGTAGCTCGGAGGTCCAGCGCGTAGTTGACGGCGGCAGACGTAGAGCGTGGCGATGATGGTTCAACTCAGTTTATCTTATAACCTTGCATACGCTATATGCACCTTCTCAATCTAACTGGTGAGACCCGCTTCTGGGAGGCCAGTTAAACCGATTTGCTAACGTAATTAAGGAAAATAAGACTCACCAAGTTTTCCTCGAAGGACCAAATTGTATAGTCCGCTTAGTAGACCACGGACATAGTACAAGAGATGATTAGTGGTAGTTAGTAAGTAGTAGGTTGGGATGATGAGCACGTCGAAGAGAAAGATTGCCGAAGTTTAAGTAAGATTGTATTGATGTAAAAGTACACAGTAATATTAAATAGGCAATTCTTTCTTGAGTAGTGTGCAGGAAGACAGTTGTTGACGTACTAGTTAATAATATTAATTAAAATTATAAAGTTAACTTGTAAAACCGTGCGCTTGGAAGTAGGGCACAGCGTAAGCAAAAATGTATGTTGCAAGCGTAAAACCGTGCGCCTTGAAGTAGGTCGCACAGTAAGCAAAAAATGTACGTTGCTTGCTCGTACATTATAAATGTTCATAAATAGCAATCTGTAATATGCAATAAAACCCTTTGTATCTCTTAAAACTATTGAGTTATTTACATTTTAAAACCGTCACATCATTTTGCCGCTCCCTGTATTATATAGAGCTGATTTTAATAATTATTTTTTCATTAGAATGCTACATTATCACTGAGTAACATAGGCTATATTTAGTACAAGATTACTATAGGAATCTTTAGAAATGCTTATTAAAACCAACCGAAGGTGTAAAAAAATTAGCCATAAAATGTCTTTCATCGCATACGCTGCGCAGTATTTTGCAGAAATAAACGCTTTATATATCTAATTGTCTGCAAGTGTAGAGGAAAGGATCGGCCCCGGAGTACGAATCATCAGTTCCGTTGTCCATAAACGTACTGCCTGTTTCAGGTCCAAGCGTCGATGGTGCCAATGGTGGTGACAGCTCTTCAGCCAGCCACCACGACAACGACGAAAGGTACTGTGATTAGGTCGAATCTAGATAGTTATTTTATTTCGTCTACAGTCACACACACGTAAAAATTATTATGTACAAATATCAATTTCAATTGAAATTTTTAAATTTCAATTTATTTATTGATTTATAAACATGGTATTACAGGGTGATAAATAATAATTTAGTACATATAAAATCAACAGCATTTATTTGTAAATGTCGTTACCACAAAATACTATTTTTATCAATTTAATTTGAGAAAGACGAATGCAATTATCCATACATAAATTATAAATGGGAAAGTGTGTCTGTCCGTTTGTCCGTCTTTCACAGTAAAACGGAGCGACGTAATTGGCGTGATTTTTTACGTGGAGATAGTTAAAGGGATGAAGAGTAATATAGGCTACATTTTATCCCGGATAAATCGACAGATCCCACGGGATGCGCAATAAAGGCTTCGCTCAAAAACTACTGCACAGATTTTCATGCGGTTTTCATCAATATATAGAGTGATTCTTGTGCAAGGTTTTGCGGTATTTTTTATCTCGGAAAAACGGATAGTCCCACCGGAAGCGCGATAAAACCTTCGCGCCATAAACCGACTACCGCGGATATGTAACCGTGGGCAAAAGCCCCTCTATAGACCCAATCCCGAAAACCACGCGGGCGAAGCCGCGGGCAGAAAGCTAAATAATTCATGCTATCACTATACGAGTATAAATTTTCATCTACACTAATATTATAAGGAGGATAGATTTGTAATTTTGTATGTTTGTTACATACATACATACACTCACGCCTTTTTCCCACGGGGGTAGGCAGAGATTACGTCCTTCCACTTGCTACGGTCCTTACATATCTCTTTCGCTTCATCTAATTTCATAACATTCCTCATACATGCTCGACGATTGCGGGTACTTCTGACCTGGCCTTTTTTGAGGACACTTTCGATTTGTTCGAAATATGTTCGCCTAGGTCTTCCTCGTCCCGTGTCTCCACTCACTCCAGCTTCATAAATCATTTTGGTCAGTCTACTTTCATCCATCCGTTCCACATGCCCAAACCACCCAAGCATCCCTTTCTCTATTCTTGTCACGATATCCTCTTTCAAACCACATTCCTTTCTAATCACTTCATTATACAATCTGTCACTCAGTTTTACTCCTGCCATACTCCGCAAAGCTCTCATTTCTACTGCATTTATTTTGCTTTCATGTCGTTTCTCCCATACCCAACTTTCACTTCCGTACATTAATGTTGGGACCAGCACGCCCTCATGCACTGCTAGTCGCGCTTTGTCGGATGTATGTTTACAAGGGATGGAAGGTGTGATAACGATATAGAGAAGCGAGTGAAAGCTGGTAACATGGTGAATGGGGCCATGCATACGTTTCTGAGTAGTCAGAAAATATCAGAAAAAGCGCGACTAGCAGTGCAGTATGTTTGTTTATTTATTTAATTATACGTACAAAACAGGTTACAGCCAATTTAAAAAAAAATCAAAAACAATTTATATCGTACCTTAAAAGCTAGGTTGAAACCCAAGATATGTACATTCTACTTATTGCATTGTTAACGTGCAGCGAATAACATCCTTTATCTTGGAATAACAAAACTTATGATTGGATTGGATTACCGAATATCAAAGGATAAACAAAGCAAAACAAAACATAGATAAAAGAAAAAAAAATACAAAAAATACATACATGTATGTAACGAATAAACTCAAAAAGTACTGGACCGATTTTAATAATTCTTTTTTCATTAGAAAGCTACATTATCACTGAGTGACATAGGCTATATTTAGTACTAGATTACTATATAAGTCTTTAGAAATTCTTATCAAAACCAACAGAACTTGTAAAAAACGTTTTGTTGCCACCTACAAATACCACAGCCAACGTAGTGTACAGGGAGGATTTAAGATAAGCATACAATTTTTTTCTTATTTGGTAATTCATGGTCGTTTTAATTAGTATGTTTATAACTAAAGTATCTGTACCTATTTGTCCACCCGTGCGAAGACGGGACGGGACGCTAGTCGTAAATATTTTCAAATGTAATTACTAGAGATCGGATAATCGGATGCATATTTACCTAAAGTTAGTTTAAGATAAAGTATGGAAACGGCTTTTTATTGTTTTGTTAAATAAAATTTTTCACCATTTCTGTTTTTTTATTCAATTATTTATTCAATTGATTATTGTTTTAGTCAAACTAGCTCACTACTTTCGTATAACACTCTTCATGTAATAAATCGTACATTCATAAATCGCACGGGGGAACTGAAACTAAACTTCATGTAAATACGTATGCATAGTTGTATAAATGAAACCGGAGTCTCGGTCTTTTGAAAATAAATACCACGTGCTAATTTAGTAATTTTCAAACAATATCACTACGTTAAATTTGCAGTCCCGTTTTTTCCAGGGATTTTATTTAACAAAATGTATTTTAAAAAGCCGCCTCCATAATTTGTGAGCCAAAAATTAACTTTAGGTAAATATGCATCCGATTATCCGATCTCTAGTAATTACACTTTAGCACTAACTGTGTATCACTACAACCACTGGGCCCTAACGCTGATACACTTAACTGCTTTATATATCTGTAATTCACTTCTTTTTCGACAATTAATCAGCGGTTGATGCGTGCAGTTTCAAACGTTGTGCAACACTGATGCTCATGCCATCTTGCGGAACGTCCAAAACCTAAGGTAAGCGCGGGAATGGGATCGGGGTGTCAAAGCATGTGACGATCGTTAGTGACAATACTCAAACTAACTTAATGTTAATCGGCGCAACCAAGGTTCATGTGTGCTGCAGCAGCACAAAACGCCTTACCTGCTAGCGACTCCGGCGCCGTTCCGGGGTCGGGTCAAAAAAGGAGTCGATGCAAAATGAGCGCCGTCTAGTGACTTGGACGCATAAGGTCGCCGTGTAGTGGAGGATGAGAATCTACCGGTATAAGGTTAAAACAGGCTGGTTTCCGCAACTCGACGTCTAAGCGCCTATTTCGCGTGTGTGAGAATGATGTTGCTATTCTCGCCAGCTTAGCTCGTCCAGAATTTCAATAGGTTTTTTAACTTACCGAAAACCTCCGGCAGTGAGCTCGGCTGTCCGAGATGTCTTACCCGTAGTCCACCACACCTGGACACTCCATGATCACATGTGCAGCCGTTCTTCTGCCTCCATGCATGCTCTGCACATGGGGCTGTCAGAGAAACCTAGTTGAAGAGGTGTTTGGGTTGCGGGCGCGAGGAAGTCGCGACCGCTACGGCGACCCGGGATGGACCACGCCCTTCCGTGGCCGGGGGCGTCGTCGGTGGAGGAGACGGGGGAGGTAGTGAGCCTCCCCGAGGAGAGTTCCCCTGTATCGGCGGGGAGCGGAGGCTGGGGGTTCCCGGAAGTGGCTTGATGTTCCCGGGGGCTCCCTACATGCCTGAGGAAGGCCATCCCTGAGGTTTTTAGTGGGTAGGCCTCCCCCTTCTGGGAGAGAGACCCACATAACGCCGGCTCGCCACAGCCGGGGTATGCAATTTGAAGCATTTTCCTCAGGGGAAAAAAAAAAGGATGAAGAGGTGTTTGTTAAAAGGTCCGTGGCCAGTTATTGCCGCGGTTATCTGATTGAGTTGTTTCCTGTTTAGTTTAAGGATGTTCTTTGACAGTTTTGTGTTTATTTCTGGTAATGAAGCCTTTGTTTGCTTGCCGTCTTCAGTGCTTCTCCAGGTCTCGCTATGGAGCTGCTTAGTTTTGTTTCTTATTTGGTTTTTAGACCATTGTTTGGGGAGAGGCACTATTGGTTCTAGTCCGTAGACCTTCATTCCTATCCTCTTTGAGCTAACTCGTCCGCTTTGTCGTTGCCGCACGAGTTGCTGTGACCTTTTACCCATTGTAGGGTGATGAGGTTATCCCTCCCTGCCATCATCAAGACGTGGTGACATTCGTGGATTAATGTAGAGGAGCATTGGTCATTTGACAGTGATTGTAATACAGATTTACTGTCCGTTAGGATTCTTATGTGTTGTCCTTTTATGTGCCTTCTCAGTATTTTTTTGGCGGCGGTAATGATTCCCACGCATTCAGCCTGATATACGGTGTTATGAATTCCCATAGGTATTGAGATGTTCATGTTAAATCTACCCGGTGCGTGACAGTATATGTTAGATGGGCATAAAGAAAATTTAAGAGCTTCAGTTCTAAGTATGGGGCACCCTTAAAAGGAGATGGCTAAACGACTGCCCTTAACATGTATAAATATATCACACTGCCTCGTAATTTTTATATATTCATTAATGAATTGTTACATGATTATTATTTTCCTAGAACTTTCGTGAAATAATAATTAAATAAAAAGTTTTAAACTTGTTTTCCTATTTTCCGGACTTGAATAGTGTTGACATTTAAGCGAGATAATCGATTATTGTAGTTTCGGTCAATATACAAAAAAATCGATTATCAAATAAAAATAATTCAATAAAAAATCATTAAGTAATAGAGAAGAATATTTTCTGTACAAAAATGTTTAATTAATGTTAATCGTCGAAAGCAATATTAAGAACAAATAAGTATTTTATTCACACGATAATATCAATTTCCTAATCGATGTTATGGTATTGAGAGTTTATTCTCACAGCACTTTAAAAATGTCAGATGTCAATGTCAAATGTTATACGACTTTTGTTTGTTCGATTGTTCGTTTGTCGCTCACGCTATTTAAATTATTAACTATGTATATTGACGAATGACGATTTAGGTCTTGCGTATTTTAATCACAATCATGAATTAAAGTCGATATTCTTAAATATATACGTATCCATCATACACTACAATAATAATATATTACCCAGTTATTTTATCTTTACTAAAAATGCCTACCTAAAGTTCATAGCAAATTCTCTAGTTATAGTTTTGCGACTATAATATCGTAGGAGTTTCTATGATATGTTTTCAAGATTGTAATAACATGAAAAGTTTATGGAATTTTTTTTTATATCACATATTAACTTTCAGGTAGCCAGCATTAGATGCAACTACATCCAGTATTTATACATTGCAAGGGCAATTGCCCATACTGTACTTAGCCTCTCCTTTATTGCTTTTTTCATATTTTTTATACAAAATCTTTATGCGGTTCATAGAATATATCTACTTACCAAGTTCCAACAGTATAGCTTTTATAGATTCGGAACAAACTGGCTGTGAAATACGGAGAGTCAGATAATATTGTTATTATTGTGATAGATAGATATTCCATAAAGGTTTCCATTTTGCTACGGAATCCTAAAAAGCAGTCACTAGTGCAATAATGCTTTCATTAATGTTTTATTTGCAAAACTGTTATATTTCTTATCACATGTCCCCATCGTCATATGTATAGGTCACAGGCTGATTCAGAAATTATTTTTTTTTGTTCCCTGAGGAAAATGCATTAAATTACTTACCCCGGCTGTGGCGAGCCGGCGGTTATGTGGGGCTCTCCTCCCCTACTTATCAAGTTTCAACAGTATAGTTTGTATAGATTCGGAACAAACTGGCTGTGAAATACGGAGAGTCAGATATTATTGTTATTATTGTGATAGATAGATATTCCATAAGGGTTTCCATTTTGCTACGGAGTCCTAAAAAGCAGTCACTAGTGCAATAATGCTTTCATTAATGTTTTATTTGCAAAACTGTTATTGTTTTTTATCACATGTCCCCATCGTCATATGTATAGGTCACAGGCTGATTCAGAAATAGTTTTTTTTTTGTTCTCCTGAGGAAATTCCATTAAATTGCATACCCCGGCTGTGGCGAGCCGGCGGTTATGTAGGGCTCTCCTCCCCAGAAGGGGGAGGCTTACGGACTAAAAACCTCAGCAATAGCCTGTAGGCATGTAGGGAGCGATCGGGTACGCCAAGCGACTTCCGGGAACAAAAATTTCCAAAGCTTTCGATGCTTGGGAAGTAATGGGTTAATCGCTACATAGTATAAAACAAAGTCGCTATCCGCCGTCAGTCTGTCCCTATGTATGCTTAGATCTTTAAAACTACGCAGCGGATTTTGATGCGAATTTTTTTAATAGATTGAGTGATTCTTAAGGAAGGTATTTAAGGAAATTTTGTAGTCGGTATATTTACATAAGCATTGCATCCGTGCGAAGCCGGGCGGGTCGCTGTAGCAAATAAATTTAAAATTCTTTAAGTTCTGAATAATAACCAGTCCTTATTCAAGTTGTTATACAAGTAAGGACTTTACTATCATAACAACTAGACTACTGCCACATCAAGTTACAGAAGTTAATTTCTTAAATTTATATAAGATTGCGCCAGCACATTTAATTACAACCCTCAATCCGCCGAGACAAAGTTTAGATTCGTTTGCCTAATAACTCGAGTTAAATTCACAGAAGTCTTAGCGTAAAAAGGACTTTATATAAGCTCTGATATACCGAGATGTACCTTAGTAATGGGATGTTAAGGTTGTTTCTTGCTTGCCTATATAATGGAGCCGTCAGAAATAAACGTTGTACTAAAGAGATAGTTAAAGAGAAGTTCACCTGCTCTAGGATAAGTAATGGGCTACGATTCTATCGATATCGATCATTTATTTTTAAGTTTTTATGATAATTAAAAATTAATTAAATAGCTATTTTATATCCTAGGATATGTGTATTTTTTGACGCTCACTAGGATTTTTATCCTGTGTCGTGGGTGTAGTCACAAATATAGAGACATACAAAATATATGTCCCGTGCGCGAATCGAACCTGCGACCCGTTGCTTAGAAGCAGATCACTTAGCCACTAGCATACACTGGAAACATGTCAACTAAATGATTCTTTGTAAGTTTGTGAGTAGAAATTTTACAGTATATCATATATTTTATAATAATATATATAATAAAAACATTCGTACCACAAATATATACTTTTGCATTAAATTGCATTAAATACACAAATTTGCACAAAAATGCATTAAATTGCATACCCCGAGAATCGGGGTTATGTGGGGCTCTCCTCCCTAGAAGGGCAAGGCCTACCCACTAAAAACCTCAGCGATTTCCCTCATTACGCCTGGGCGCGATAGCTCGATCCCAAACCAGTGCTGTATTGCGCCCTGACGAGGCCATGGGAACCCTTGTCCACGAGTCAAGCCCCACCAAGGTAATTTTTTTTGAGGTTTTCGTCCTCGCATAATATTTTTAGTTTTATTTTCTTGTGGCACAAGAACATATTGGTTTTCTTCACAACCCGATCTTGACAACACGACATATCCAAATTTGATTACCATAAAAACCATTCTAGCGAGTGAACCTTAAAAGATACACATATACTGTCGCGGACATTTTTTTTAGATCATTTCAAGAGAAATAATTCATTTATACATATATATTTTGGTATCGTGAACTGTTTTCGCAGCGCACGCAACGGAAGCCCTCAAAGATGAATAATTTTCCCCGTTTTTTCCAAATTTTCCATTATTTCTTCGCTCCTATTAGTCGCAGCGTGCTGTTATGTAGCCTAAACTTACTTGATAAATGGTCTATTCAATAAAAAAAGATTTTTTCAATTCGAACTAGGAGTTCCTGAGATTAGTGCGTTCAAACAAACAAACAAACTCTTCAGCTTTGATAGATAGAATCTTTATTTGGTCTACAAATATATAATATTAGTATAGATTTTGATATTATTTATTGAGGTAGTAATTATAAAAGATTGAATTTGATTTGATTGGATAAATATTACATCGACTTAGTCCCACGCCTAGCGCCCTGGTACTTGGATACACAAATGGGAGGTCCACTGTCGGCCGCAGTTTCGTTACTTCTCGGGAATCTACCAAAATTATACCGCCGGTGTTACTGGCGACGCCTTTATAATCTCTCGGTTTGCCTTGAATACGATAATATCCACAGTTTGACAGTGTATGCTTGTAACGCGATGCTTCGTCATCTAAATAATTAAAGCATTCATTGCAATATCGTATATAGTGGTTACGACATAACTATACAACTACCATATTTACTACCTATATTGCACACCATTTTACTTCGATCACCTGCCTTCTCAAAGCCTTCTAATTAATGCCCCCCCCAAAAAAGCAGACCAATATTAGTGCGAAGAGAGCAACATTGGTGTGACGGCTAAGGGTGTAGAGAGGTGTGTCTGCGATAGCGATCGAGACCTGTTGGCGTTATGATATTATTACACTTCCTCCCTTCGAGCATCTGCTCTTGCGACTCCACGCTGTCCAACTGGTTAAAGCAAGAGAGAGGCGGGTACCATACACCCCCCTGAAGCACATCGGTACCTTCGGTGACGCAACTCACCGACAGCTCGTCACAAGCTGCCCTGAAAGAGACTGACTGCACTGATGAGGCATTTATGGCAGTTAAGGGGCATTAAATGCCCCACTCTCTCTTCTCATCGACCCTGCGTGGGTTTGCCGTTCCATGCCAGGCGCGTCCCTAGGTGGTGGATAGGGGAACGCCCCCAGATATGGGGGGTACCGGCTTCGGCCGGCGCGGGCCAAAACGCCCTGCTGCCCTTCGGAGATAGGGCCAAAAGGAAGGAAATCTCGTTGAAAAATAACCTTGAAGGAGTTCCGCCCAGAGGGAAAGGCCCTTTTCAGGGCCAGCAGCCGATTATCGGCGGGGGTTGGCTAGAAGAGTCCGGCGGCCGCCCTTGTGGCGGTGTGGAAGGGGTGCTAGTCGCCATGCGTCGGCGGGATCGTGGTGGTCGTCCGTAAGGGTTCCCATGGCCTTGTCAGGGCGCGATGCTGCTCTTCTTAGGGATGATGCGCTAGCGTCGGGGTGCGGGGGGAGGGATCGGTGAGGTTTTTAGTGGGTAGGCCTACCCCCTTCTGGGGAGGAGAGCCCCACATAACCCGACGCGGGTATGAAATTCCCTCATCGTTACGAAAAAAAAAAGGGTTCTCATCGACACCAAAACTACTAAACCGATTTTAATGAAAGTTAGTATATTACTAGTTTAAGACCCGAAGAAGGATATAGGTTAAATTAAGATATATTTTTTCTGTCAATCCAATAAAAACTAAATGTAACTAGCAACTAGTCGGTCACCCATCCCACCCTAGCCACGCCGATGACCCCCTTCACCCACATTACCTACACAAAGGCTTGTAATTTCAGTAGCGGCCCATGCTATCGCATCTATTCTGCCACTGTTATTCCAACACAGAGGCCCGCTCGAAACAAAATATTTATATTTAATTTTCTCCCTTATAGCTGACCGGCGGTTTCGGACTAATTAGAGTTTGAATCGCGATGGTACTTTTGTTACTTTTTTACAGTAGTATCCTTTTTTTAATCCATTGTTTCTGTACAATGGACAGTGCATCAGATATTGAGTTCGTTTTTAGGGTTCCATAGCCAAATGGCAAAAAACGGAACCCTTATAGATTCGTCATGTCTGTCTGTCCGTCTGTCCGTCCATATGTCACAGCCATTTTTTTCCGAAACTATAAGAGCTATACTGTTGAAACTTGGTAGGTAGATGTATTCTGTGAACCGCGTTAAGATTTTGATGCATAAATAAAAAATAATAATAAATATTGAGGGCTCCCCATACTTAGAACTGAAAATATAATTTTTTTTTCATCAAACGTGTCGAATATCTATGGATAGGTCTTCAAAAATGATATCGAGGGTTTTTACGTGACAGATGCTTCCAAAGTGGAAACACCATGTCTTCATTCAATTTCAAACAATTGATTCGTGAGCCTACGATTGTAACACATCAACTTGTATTGATCTTTTATTTACAAATAATGCCAATCTTATAAAAGAGTCGTGTGAAAAAGATTATGGTTTATCCGACCATAAAGCTGTATTAGTAAAACTTGTTTCAGAAGCACAATTAAAAAATAAACACACCTTTTATAAGCAAAAAAGGATATTTTCAAAAATTAATATTTGAAAATTCCTCAAAAATAATAGATAAAAAGATAAAAAGGAAAATTTTAACTACAATATATTTATTGAATTATTATCACCCCCTCCATGATCCCTTAGTTCGGCAGCCTTCAGCATCACCAAGACTAGGCTCCCTCATGATAAGGCCGGCGTCACTTTGACTTCCCGCGCCTCTTCTAGCGCTTTTGGGTCCCCTTTATGGGCCTGCGCTGCATCGCCCCTCTCCTGAGGGGCGGTCGCCCTCACGATTTGCCTATATGGTTTTAGAACCTAGGCCAGGCTGGGTTTAGTCGGTAGGTCACGTGGCTGGACCGTCCCGGTCGTGGAGTCCGACATAACCTCCGTGACACTTGCCGTTGCGGGGGTATCCTGGGTACGTTTCGTACTCCTTGTGAGGATTCTCAGCCTTCCTCTCCTGAGGAAAAAAAAAATGAATTATTAAAAAAATACTTAAATAAATATATTTCAATAGAGAAGATTAAATTTAACACTACTGCTAAAAAACATGGCTAACTAATGGCATAAAAAAATTATGTTTACATAAAAATTCTATAAAAATATTAGTAAATAAAACAAATAGTGATGTCATTAAGAATTATTACAATAAATACAATAAAACACTAAAGCGCTATATTAAAATATCAAAAAAACTAGTCAATATTAACAAAATAAAGAAATCACACAATAAAATAACAACTATGTGGCAAATAGTAAAATAAAACAAAAAAAAATAAAAATATAGAGTTGCAGATGGATAAAATGAACATAAATTGCCCTAAAATGATTGCAAACATATTTAATGATTACTTTATAAAGATACTCAAAAACCTATGCAAGGGCGACCTACAGTTAACCCACCAGCAAATTCATTATACCTTTACCCTGTAACAGAATATGAAGTAATTAAAATCATCAAGCAAATGAAGAACAAGCATAGTCATGGTGTTGATGGATTTCCACCTATAATAATAAATAAATAATAAATATTTGTTACACTTACACCAATTAGCCTAGCCCAAACTAAGCTCTGTAAGGCTTGTGCAATGGGATCTAGGGTAACGGATAGACATACATATATTATACATATATAAATATTTTTTATTGAAATACATATCAACAACCATGACTAAGGTACAAATGCTCGCATTCATCACACAAACATCTGCCCCCACCGGGATTCGAACCCGGGACCTCAGAGATGGCGACACCTTGAAACCGGTGTACTATCCACTCGACTATGGAGGTCGTCAATCTATATTATTAAAGGAGTGTGCCAAAGAGCTAGCACAGCCACCTTATCAATAAAAGTTTTCATACCGGTGAATTTCCAGATTTACTAAAGATATCGCTTGTGAAACCAGCCCATAAAAAAGATGACACAAGCAATCCAAAAAATTACAGACCAATAGCAATTCTACCAACATTCTCAAAAGTAATTGAAAGAGCCATGTTTATAGACTGTACACATTTTTCGAAAAATTTAAAATTTTTGATGATAGTCAGTGAAGACTGCTGCCGTTGGTGTAGTAGTTTGTAGGTAAATAGGTAAATCTAAAACTAGGCTTGTTTTAACACTTTTATTACTAAACTAGCGACCCGCCCCGGCTTCGCACGGGTGCAGTGAAAAAATGGTTATGGTGGGTTATCCCTAAGAGATAGACATATACCATCGCGGACTTTTTTATGGATTTTTTGTAAGTTGTACAATACTGTAGTACATTATTTTGGTCTATCTCGTAGGGTTCAGCCAGCGTTTGCAATATAAGCGCAAAAAAACGTGCTTATTTACGACATCACATTAGAAACCTTTAAATTTATCAGTGTTTCTCTACTATATTATGCATTTATTATACATACAAACCTTCCTCAAGAATCACTCTATCTATTAAAAAAAACCGCGTCAAAATCCGTTGCGTAGTTTTAAAGATCTAAGCATACATACGAACATACAGCGAAAGCGACTTTGTTTTATACTATGTATTGATTGAGTACACAGAATGATTTGGTTGTAACAATGTCGAACGTAGAAGAACAGGAAGTATATACTCGTATGTACTTATATCTATATCCGTGTTGCCATAATAGATAATTTATCATCTTTGTTGGTGTTACCAACAGTCAGAATAAATTTAGAAAATTAAAGTCAACTTCCCTGGCTGTATATAAATTCATTCAAACTGCACTGCAACATATTAATGATAAAAAATATGCGCTTGGTCTAATGCTTGACATGTCAAAAGCATATGACACAGTTTCACACGAGATCCTGTTATCCAAACTATACGGTTCAGGCATTCGAGGTACAGCATACAACTGGTTTCGATCATATCTCCTTCTTCTTCTTAGCCATTTTCTACCCTATGGGTGTAGGCCTCCTTCATTTTATGCCATTTCCGACGATCTTGGGCGGCTTCGATCCACTTCACTCCTGCTGTTTTTATAATGTCGTCGCACCAACGCATTTTTGGCCTTCCTTGTGGGCGTTCCTCGCCCCACGGTCTCCACTCCACCAATGCTTTGCACCACGAGCCTCGATTTCTGGCGACATGGCCTGAACACTTCCACTTTAAATTTGTCACACATTTAGTGACATCAGCGACTTTACTTTGCTGTCTAAGCCATTTATTTCGTTTCGGTCCCTCAGTGTAATTCCCACCAGTTTTCTTTCGATTGCCCTCTGAGTCACTTGGAGTTTATGGAGAATCTCCTTTGTGAATACCCAGGTTTCAGCTCCATAAGTGAGCACTGGCAGGATACACTGGTCATGTATACGTGCTTTTTGTTCGGCCTTTAAATTCATTTTGAAGACAAATTCAAGCTTAGAGTAGGCCGCCCATGCTAATCTTATACGCCTATTTATCTCGTTGCCCTGATTTTCTTTCCCCATTACAACCTCTTGCCAAGATAGACATACTTATTAACTCTCTCGATGATTGCACATATCGATCATATCTCAGTAATAAGAAACAACTGGTTCAAATAGAACACCACAACACAACAACCAATGAAATAGAAACAGCAACATCTGAAGAGAGGGACTTATCTTGTTCTATCCCTCAGGAGAGTACATTGGGGTGTGTCCTCTTCCTAATCTATATTAACGATCTCCCAAAAACTCTGAACAACGAACTAACAATGCCCGTATTATTCGCAGATGATGTATCGGTATTAATATAGTGTGAAAATAATTCAGATCCGGAAATGCTTACCAGAACTATATTCGAAAATATAACACAATGGCTAACAGAACTAGATCTCTCTAGAAATAAATCTAATGAGAACTAAGATCTTACAATTTTTATCCCTATCCTATAATTTAAATCTCATATTAGAAGATACACAAATTGAGACAGTCCAAACTTTTAAGATGGCTACATATTGATACAAATATTAATTGGAAAAGCCACATAGAACATATCAAGACTAAACTCAGACCAGTACAAGTACAAGACAGCACTAACATCTTATTATGCATATGCAAATTCCTAGTTCAAATACGGTATTATGCTATGGGGCAACACAACAGCGTCAATGTCAATGACCTATTTATATTACAAAAGAAATGCATAAGAATAATATACCAAATAGACAATACCGAAAGCTGTAGACCGTACTTTATAAAATACTAAATAATGACATTATCAGCAATATACATACACGAATTAGTTACATTTGTCCATAAAATATTAATTTATTTAGAAAATTAAAAGACACACATAACGTAACACAAGACACAAAAATCGACTATATTTACCTATTTCTAGAATAAAAATGCTAAGTCACAGTCCATACTACATGGCTATAAAACTTTACAATAAATTACCTATTAAGATTAAAAACAAACAGAAATTCTCAATTTTTAATAATAACCTAAAAAAATATCTAATAAGTAAATGTTTCTATAGCGTAGAAGAATACCTAAAGAATACTGAATGTGAATGATCCTAAATAAACGATTTACAGAAACAAAAATAATAACAAAATAAGTTATACATATCGTACTTAAATAATAAATTGCTGAAAACTTGAAATTGTAGAAGGTCATGAATATGGCGCTCTGTAGATACTTATTAAGTAGGTACTTTTAATCAATATTATTATCAATCATTTTAAATTTCTCAATATGCAGTGCCCTTGCAGGGTGTCATGTGCACAATAGGCTTGTATCCACTATGAACAAATCTGATGCATTAGGTTGCATAACTATTAAGATGATCATTTAATTATGAAAAAACAAAGTTTTATAAAATAATAATAACTTACTACTATACTTTTGATTATTTATATTTTTATAAAATAAAATTGCACAAAATAAGCCATAAGTCACGTGACAGCAAACACCAATCAAAAAGTGTTACGTCACGCCGTGCGAAACGTCAAAGTCAAAATGTCATTCCCAAGTGTCTTGTGGAAGTGCGAAAAAGAATGGGCATCATTCCTTCTCGCGAGTGTCAGCCACTTTTTACGTATCTGCTGATTGTTTGGCACGTATATAAATAATTTTTTTGGTGTTTTTATACTTGTGCTTGTACACTGGGGCACTATGCAGTACTTGTAATACGATGAATCCATTTTTAATTAAAATAACTTCACAATACCGAATATCCCGATACTAAAACAGCTCTGTGTTTTGCACGGCGTGACGTCATTCAAGACGCCATGACAGTCATGAGCGTTTTTGATGACTAATGTCAAATATTTAATTAAATGCAAAATTATTCTTATAAATAAGCATTTTTTTTCAAAAATAATAATTATTTTGTATAGAATAGGCATCAAGGTATATTGGTATCTAACTACTGAAATTTAGGCAACAAGCCTATTGTTATATTTACCCATCTTATGTAATCGTGACAAGCTTGATTAATAAATAAATAAATAAATAAAAACAACTTGGTCCCCCCCTAACTTCTAAAATAAGAAAATGAAAAATCTAAAAAAAAACATATGTAGTACATTACTACAAAAACTACCAACGCAAATTGTATAGAACAAGATCTAGTAAGTAGTTTTTTTTAATACCTCGTAAATCGTAAACCGCTTCCTTTAATTTCATAAATGAATGGTACGGAGCCCTTTGTGCGTGAGTCCGACACGCACTTGGCCAGTTTTATAGTGTTACAACCTACTTTACATTGCATATTTACGACTGCATATTTACATTGCATATTACGACCTCCATAGTCGAGTGGATAATACACCGGTTTCAAGGTGTCGCCATCTCTGAGGTCCCGGGTTCGAAGTGCCCGGTGGGGGCAGATGTTTGTGTGATGAATGCGAGCATTTGTACCTTAGTCATGGTTGTTGATATATATTTCAATAAAAAAATATTTATAAATGTATAATATATGTATGTCTATCCGTTACCCTAGATCCCATAGCACAAGCCTTATAGAGCTTAGTTTGGGCTAGGCTAATTGGTGTAAGTGTAACAAATATTTATTTATTTATTTATTTATATTTTAAGAAAATAGTAGTGTTTGCATTGTTTTGTGTCGGTCTGAAGGATAAGTACGAATATATATAGAATTTACTGAGTACTGTCACTTCACATCTTATCGCCACACATTGATGACGTACCACGACCACAAAAAACTGTGGGGGTTGTCGATTCGATAAAGAATCTACTATATTCAACTGTAACCAATATCAATCAATACATAGTATAAAACAAAGTCGCTTTCGCTGTATGTCCGTATGTATGCTTAGATCTTTAAAACTACGCAACGGATTTTGACGCGGTTTTTTTAATAGATAGAGTGATTCTTAAGGAAGGTTTGTATGTATAATAAATGCATAATATAGTAGAGAAACACTGATAAATTTAAAGGTTTCTAATGTGATGTCGTAAATAAGCACGTTTTTTTGCGCTTATATTGCAAACGCTGGCTGAACCCTACGAGATAGACCAAAATAATGTACTACAGTATTGTACAACTTACAAAAATCCACAAAAAAGTCCGCGATGGTATATGTCTATCTCTTAGGGATAACCCACCATAACCATTTTTTCACTGCACCCGTGCGAAGCCGGGGCGGGTCGCTAGTATTATATAAATATTATTTATATTTAAAAAACAATTATATATAATATAAATACCATGTCACCGCAAATTTTTCTTTAAAATTTCACAAAACCATCTAGGGTTGGATGGAAGATCAGAGATCACTCTGAGAGATAAGTCCGCCTTTGGATCAATTAACTTGGTATCTGCTAATATTAATTTTTTACTAGTTTCCGCCCGCGGCTTCGCGTGAAATTAGTTTATGTCAATTCTGGTCCCTTATGTATGAGGTAACAAGATTCATGGTCTTATCTTTAATTCAGCCCCTATTTCACCCCCACACTGGTAAAAATTTGAAAATGCGAACTTGCATACTAACTTTCAACCCTTATTTCACCCCCTACCTAGTTGAAATTTCAAAAATGCTAGAACAAACATTTAAATATAAAGTTTCATGGTTTTATCTTTTAAAATTAAGAAATCCCATACAAACTTTCAACCTCTATTTCAACCCCTTCATGCCTTTTTTTGAAATAAAAAGTGCCTATGTTCTGTCTCAGGGTCTAAAGATTGTCTGTACCAAATTTCATCAAAATCGGGTGCGATGTTTAAGCGGGAAAGCGTAACAGACAGACCGACAGAGTTACTTTCGCATTTATATATTAGTTGGGATTTTTATTGTATCTTTGTGGGATTAACATAATAAAAACAGTGCAACTTCGTATTCAACAGGAGGGGTCTCCTCTATTCATATTTTGAATATATGATATAATAGCTTTTGCCCGCTACTTCGTTCGCGTGGACTTCAGGTTCGTCCCGTCTAGTCTAGTAATAAGTAAGAAATACGGTAACTAAGCACTGCAGAGCCCTAATCATAAGCCTATAGGTAGCTACTGCAGTATGCTCCTATAAACTACATTTAACGATCTTTTTCCTTTTGTGGGTTATTCCTAAGAGATAAACATATACCATCACGGACTTTTTTGTAGACCTTTTTAAGTTGTACAATACTGTAGTAAATTGTTTTGATCTATCTTGTAGGATTCAGTCAGCGTTGGCAATGTAAGCGCAAAAAATGTATTTTTTTTACGACCTCACATTAGAAACCTCAAAAATTGTAGCCTATGTGTTATTCTGATGTATAAGCTATATTGTGGTAAAGTTTCATTCAAATCCATTCAGTAGTTTTTACGTGAAAGAGTAACAAACATCCATACTTACAAACTTTCGCCTTTATAATAGTATAAATAAATATAATAGGATTGATTAATTTTGTATTGTAAAAGTTAAAATTCATGGTCTTCCTTTTATTTCTGACACTATGTTATTTAGCAAAAATAATCCTTATGATGAAGGTTTTCGATCGGTATGATAAAGCTAACAGGGTATTTTTTTTCTTGTGTAGCGGGTTCGATTCCCGGTTCAAACGTGTAATTATTCAAAAATCTATGAATGCAGTTAAAATTGTTTTTGAAATTAAAATAATGTCTTCTCTCAGTAAAATGTTCTATCTACAATATTTAAGGTACTTTTCCTCCATGTATCATGGCCGTGGGACGCCCTTTGTATATAAAAATACATACTTGACTTTATTTTCAGCTCCGACTACGAATCAAGTAAATCTTGAAATAATAAGATTGTTGATCTAGGTGTGAAATGTTTTCATAAAAACACAGAAATTCTTATTACAGATATGAATTAATTATCATCCTCTTGCCCATTCCCCATTATCTGGGGTCGGCGCAGTAGATCTTTTTCTTCCATTCCTCTCTATCAGCCGTCATGTCCACGCTTACTCCTTTCATTCTTATATCATTCTTCACACAATCGAATATGAATTAATATAAATATGAATTGTAAACAAGAAAGATCTCGTATGTATTAGTCTTGCGTTCTTTAAATAGTAATATGATTGTGCAGCAGTAACTTCTTTGGTAGAATGTCCGTGATTTGCGATTTGCGAATATATAAAATAATAAAATGGCGAAGTTGTTCCTGTAACGATGTTTAATTCGTAAGTGCGCAATACATTATAAAAGGAAGTAGGAAAAAGAGAACAATAGGCTTGTATCCACTATGAACAAATCTGATGCATTAGGTTGCATAACTATTAAGATGATCATTTAATTATGAAAAAACAAAGTTTTATAAAATAATAACTTTTGATTATTTATATTTTTATAACATAAAATTGCACAAAATAAGCCATAAGGCACGTGACAGCAAACACCAATTAAAAAGTGTTACGTCACGCCGTGCGAAACGTCAAAGTCAAAATGTCATTCCCAAGTGTCTTGTGGAAGTGCGAAAAAGAATGGGCATCATTCCTTCTCGCGAGTGTCAGCCACTTTTTACGTATCTGCTGATTGTTTGGCACGTATATAAATAATTTTTTGGTGTTTTTATAATTGTGCTTGTACACTGGGGCACTATGCAGTACTTGTAATATGATGAATCCATTTTTTATTAAAATAACTTCACAATACCGAATATTCCGATACTAAAACAGCTGTTTTGCACGGCGTGACGTCATTCAAGACGCCATGACAGTCATGAGCGTTTTTGATGACTAATGTCAAATATTTAATTAAATGCAAAATTATTCTTATAAATAAGCATTTTTTTTCAAAAATAATAATTATTTTGTATAGAATAGGCATCAAGGTATATTAGTATCTAACTACTGAAATTTAGGCATCAAGCCTTAGCGGATCGTTTCGAGAATATCGTCTGTGATAGTGTAACGAACGTTCCACAGGTGGCACTACTAGTAGCAACAGTATGTTTGTCTACATTAATATTTAGATTAAATTTTTTGTATGTAACGAATAAACTCAAAAAGTACTGGGCAGATTTTAATAATTCTTTTTTCACTAGAAAGCTACATTATCACTGATTAATATAGGCTATATTTAGTACTAGATTACTATAGAAATCTTTAGAAATTCTTATTAAAACCAACCGAAGGTGTAAAGAAATAAGCCATACATTGTCATTCATCGCATACACTGCGAAGAGTATTAATGATAGGACAAAAAATGTTCGACAATATTATAGAATATATCAATATCTACAAAAAAGCGAGGCCATATGTCTAACTAGAAAGAAAGAAAGAAAGAAAAAACGTTTATTGGTCCTAACAATACATATACAACTTACACATATACTAATGTTTAAAATTAGCCCAATTAGGCTATTGCCTCAGCATATGCCACAGTGACAGATGCGGCACTGTGGCGCTGGTATTCTGGCAACGCCTACAAACAATACAATTATACAAGGCACATGACATCAAAAACAAACAAAATACGATTTATCGCTAAGCTAATAATGCAGGCACACAAAAAGCAAACACAAAACACAACAATATAGGGTATATGGGAAAAACTTTAAAACAATGAAATAAAAAGAATGGCGGACGAGACTGTACGAATAAATTCTCTTTACACAAAGTTATTAAGAGTCTGTGGTCATTGTGGTAGCTAGCTACGAATAAGATTAATCTGTGATTATATCAAAGATTTTTCTTAAAATTCATCATTAAATTACGATATAATTCAGCAACCATGTGCAGCATTAATAATAAATTCTTATTATGCTAAAAATATAATATGAAATACTATAATACGCAACACAGAACAACTAGCCATTGTAATACAAGATATCAAAAATGAAAATCAATCTGTAAGTATATTTTTAAGATTTCTGCAAGTGTAATAAATACATTTTAACAAGCTTATTAAAAGAGGTAATTGTTTAACTATTGTCTAACTATTGTAGTTACGTCACTATAACTACTTTTTTACTTTTAATTATCTATAAAATAAGAAGGAACAAAAAACTGCCACTTTACCAATCTTTTTGACAGGACGAAGTCTGTCGGGTCCGCTAGTTATAAATAAACTCAAAAACTATTGAATGAATTAAACATTATTTCACCATTAAAGTTATATATTTTATATTAATAATGTTAGAAATGTTTGACCTTAAAGTTGTATCTACCATCTGTGGAAATAAATATGTTTGATTTGATTATTTCGCCAATAATAATATAGGCTGTACAGGCTTCTCTGAAAGGACACTGCTTCGACTGCTGATACTTTAGAAACTCTGTAATTCAGTGGACGATAAATGCAACTCAAATCTGGATAGGTAGGAAAATGAAGGGACTCACCAAAGACGGGGCTGCGCGCCGGCCGGCTAGTATAGTTAGATCACAACTACAATTCCGATACACTATAGAATTAAGTTTATTTATGCTCGTCTTCAGGTAGGGTTGATCACTTCTATCACACAGTCTAGTAATCCTTAGAGAGCTCTTATTTATATTATTAAAAATATGTACGCGCAGTTAAGCGGCCGCCATACGGTATTTCTTGACAGACCGATCTTCTCGCGCGCGGCGATACCAGCGCCCGAGTTGCGCGGCGTTTTGGTAAGTTTTTTAATTTTAGGAAGAAAACAATATAGGCAAAGGGAATTAAGTTTCAGGAGTGACTTTAATGTTTATACATAGGCTATGTTCTACATTACATAATTGTTACCATGGGATACTTTGAAAAAATCTAAATAACCCTCGCGTAACCACGTTTCTATTCTGAATTAGCTTAAATAATTTTTTTATAAATATTACCGCAACCAAAATTCATGTAATATTTGCAATTCCTCAAAAAAAAAAAAAAACGAGAGATATACGTAAAATTTTCTAAAATTGGTTCATTTATTTATTGTTTCGTGTAGCCTTTTAGTAGCCTTTTCAATTTTAATGTTGGTTAATAAGCAATTAAATTAACAATATTTTTCTACAATATTTAGCCCGATACGTCACTTTTCTAAAAAGTTGTAGCTATTTTATCAATACAAGGTAGTTATTGCAAAAACAATTCTAAAACAATGGCCTCTGTATAAACAGTCGCTTATAAAAAAAATATGCCGGTATAAAACTGCATTCCATTACGAGATGGTTTTGCAATTTCTTCTATGTTATACATTTATATCAATGTCTGTCTGTTTGCGTTTATCATCGAGTTTTTGTAATAAATGTCGTTAGCAAATTAATTAAACTAAGCAATGACGAGTTTACTTAGACCAAGTCTTGGCTTGAGACAAATTGGAAATTAAAAAATTTCGGCGCAGTCCCTGTGCGGCTGTACGCTCGGGAAATCATGTCCTGTTTGCTGTTTCTACATACCCTTGTTTGTAGAAGCCCTTCAGCTTAAGTAACTGAAGGTAGCGGGGAACTTTTTTTTTTTTATTCCATACGGTGGCAGACGAGCAAATGGCTCACCTGATGGTAAGTGGTAACCATCGCTCATGGATATCTGCAGTGCCAGGGGCACAGCTGAGCCGCTGCCTACCTAGAGAGAAATATTCTTTTTAAGCCTCGTTTGAAGTTAGACATATCGTAGCCCTCAGGAAACATCGCAGCTGGGAGCTCATTCCAGAGTTTGCATGTACGCAGAAGGAATGAACGCTGAAACCGAACTGTACTAGACAAGATCGGTTCCAGGTGATATGGATGAACTCTACTGCGGTGGCGGGTGGTGCGATGGTAAAAAGGTGACGAAGGCACCATTGCAAATAATTCCTCAGAGCACTCTCTGTTAAAGAGCCTATAAAGAACACACAGAGAGCCAAAGTCTCTCCGCTGCTCCAAGGTCTCTGTTGAGGCCGTAATATTGGGATCACCGATGATACGGAAAGCACGCCTTTGCAGGGAGTCAAAAGGGTCGAGTTGATATTTGGGGGCTCCAGCCCAGAGGTGTGAGCAGTACTCCATATGCGGCCGTATTTGAGCTTTATAAAGCATCAGCCGCTGACTGGGCGTGAAGTACCGCTTCGCTCTGTTGAGAACACCCAATTTTTTGCTTGCCATTTTGGCTTTGTCCTCCAAATGTCCAAATCCAAATTATGTCAGGATTGATTTCGGGAAATTTTATTTTGTCTCTCTCCGATAAATGTTTGGCGCAGCGGTCGAGTGATCGGCTACTACGCAACGGGTCGCCGGTTCAACTCCCGCATGGGACCTACAGAAGTTTGTTCTGGTCTGGGTGTGTGTGTATGTTAGATTCTATGCTTGTAGCCCACGACACAGGAAAAAGTAAGTGTGAAACGACGTCTTTAAAAAAATAATTTATATTGGCTATTTTGACATTTGCAAGTTAATCAAAACCTACAGGACACGTTTCGTTGACCTAGAATCATGACATTTGGCAAGAAGCAATATCATGTAGCACAAGTAAAGGAAAAACTCCGAGAACTGCAAATTTGTAGTTACTTCACAATTTTTTTTTACTACGGAATTGAAAAAACAGGAAAAATCTTTGAGACTTAATTCTAGTAATGAACAATTTACATATGGACAAAGTACGAAACTCTCGTTGCGCGAGTCCGACTCGCACTTGACCGGTTTTTACTATTTTTATGGTGAATTTAGATGCGTTGTTGAAGCATGTATCGTTTTTAGTACTGGCGTTGTTTTTTCTAATGAAATGTCAAAACATACTTAGATAGTGTCTTGTACTGCGCTCTCTCCTGAGGAGCGGTCTGTTATATCTGAGGGTTGTTCCCCTTTTGTCGAAATAGTTCTTTTATGCTAACTCAGCATGCATTAGCCTTTATAAGGTTCCAGACTGCCTCCAACGAGCCAGTCTACCCATATCCTGCGTGCGTAAACTTGCTTCCGCGATGATATCTAAAAACCTAAGTTAATTCTATTGTATTCTTTCACTATATCCAATTGTGTGACAAACAGATTTCTTTTTTAAAAAGTCTTTTAAAATCCCAATTATAACAGGTCGCTTTCACTTTAAGTCGCAGAGTCATTAGGATCAAGGCTTTGGCTGAGTTTGGTCGTCCACGGGAAGGAGGAGGTTACCTACCGATTGACTCAGATACTCACCGGGCACGGCTGCTTCGGTGAGTATCTGTGTCGAATAGGACGGGAGGGATCGACACATTCCCACCACTGCACATCCGACCTCGACTTGGCCCAGCACACGCTGACGGAGTGCCCCGCGTAGGCCTCCGAGCGCCGAGTCTTAGTCGCAGAGATCGGGCGAGATCGGGCGGGGGACGTCGTCGGGGGAGGTACTGTAGCCTCCTCGGCAGGGGAGCAAAGGCTGGGGGTTTCCGGAAGTCGCTTGGCGTTCCCGGGGGCTCCCAATAACACTGAGGAAGGTCATCCCTGAGGTTTGGCATATCATGAGCCGAAACAGTCGTGTTGAAGACAAAATAATTTGAATATGTGTCTCTTTTCACTTGTACCATGTGCAAAACTCACACAAGCCGCCAAGCCCACGTCAGACGTGTAAAATTCATGACTCCACGAATTACTGAGCGGGTCTCTCTAGAAATACTGTTTGCGCACCCCAAATACGACCCTCGGATCTGCATAGCACTGTTGAAATTACTAAATCAAGTAAATAGCTACTACTCCATAATTAGGCGTAGATTTCGATGGACCATTTTTTACAATGTCTTGTAGTCGGCAAAATAAAATGCCGGATATATTGGTTACATTAAATAAACATGTTTTTAAGTCATTTACGACCTTCGTAGCTGAATGGTACACAGTTTCAAGATGTCGCCTCTCTGAGGTCCCGGGTTCGAGTCCCGATGGGCGCAGTTATTTGCGTGATGAATGCAAGCATTTGTACCTTATATATTTCTATCAAATTCATTTATATATGTATAATATATGTATGTCTATCCGTTACCCTAGATCCCATAACACAAACCTTACAGAGCTTATTTTAAGAGTTATTGAGTGTAAGAAACATTTATTTATTTATTCATCTATACATATAATAAGACAGTAAAAATATTTTGTCTGTACATTTAGTATTTTTGACTGAAATGGATAGAGGGGCACTTAAATAGATTATTAGAAAGCAAAAAAAATTTTTTGGAATTTTTTGTCTGTCTGTCTGTATGTATGTTCACGTTTATCTCCGAAAGTACTGAACCGATTTGCTTGAAACTTTCACTATTTGCTTTGTTTTAACTCAGAATAATATCTAAACTTTGTTTCATCAAAATCGGTTCATTAAAAAAAAAGTTATCGTCATTTTAATGAACTCAAATAAATAAAACTGGAGTGTCATCTGTGAAAATTGAAGACGGTGAAATTTTAATCAAAAGTACTGTGAAAATAGTATTTGTGGAAAAGCTCATTGTTTTGTGCCATACTATACATACATACATACTAATATTATAAACTCTGTCTGTCTGTCTGTCTGTTCCGCTTTCACACCAAAACTACTGAACCGATTTAAATGAAATTTGGTACACAGATAGTCTGGAGCCTGAGAAAGGACATAGGCTACTTTTTCATGCAAAAAAGGTTGTAAAGGGTTGTAAAAGGTTGAAAGGAGGGATTATTGGTTGTATGGAAATATTGTTAAAACTACTGAACCGATTTAAATGAAATTTGGTACACAGATAGTCTGGAGCCTGAGAAAGGACATAGACTACTTTTTCATGCAAAAAAGGTTGTAAAGGGTTGTAAAAGTTGAAAGGAGGGATTATTGGTTGTATGGAAATATTGTTAAAACTACTGAACCGATTTAAATGAAATTTGGTACACAGATAGTCTAGAGGCTGAGAAAGGACAGAGGCTACCTTTTAAAGCAGAAAAGGGTTGTAAAAGGTTGAAAGGAGGGGTGAAAGGTTGTATGGCAGTATTGTTTAAATATATCCTTCCTGTGGGAAATTCGAATATAACGCGGGCGAAGCCGCGCGGCGGAAAGCTAGTTTACCTATAAAGTAAAGCTTATAAAATTTTGTAAGTTGAAGGATTCAATAGGGCAAACCGAAAAACATGGCAGAGTCTACAACACAAAAGAGTTTGGGAACGTCTGTTATATACATTTTATTATATAATAAAAGTATTATCTTAAGTAATGGCCTCAAAAAACAGCTTTCGTGCAAGACTGTTGAATTTTAATTTATTTCGAACCAATTCAACATTTGGAGGCAAGTTATTCCATTGGTAAATTGCGGACACAGAAGGAATTATATTTTCAAAAGAACTGGCGCAGCCAATCTGTTTTAACGTAAGAAGCGAAATTCTGCACCAGAGTTGTCTGCTCGAGTACATCTGTTTTACCAATTCTGCCGCAAAATTATTACTTAATTTTCTCCCTAATAACTGACCAGTCGTTTCGTAACTAATTAGAGAGTTTGAAAGAGGAATCGCGATGGTGTGTTTTTTTTTTATTATGTTGTTTTTATTAAAAAAAATTATTTAACTGCACGTTTTGGTTCTGGAATCTTGCAATCAAATTTCACTCATTTTCACAAATGATTGAATACGCGTTTATCTTTGATGACAATACAAGGTTTTCTAAATGCTGCGGTTTTGAATCCAAAATAGCGGACGCTACAAAATCGCGACTTATCGTTTAATAACAACCCCTGCGTTATGGGTATTAAATGAAATGGCTTCAAAAATGTAATACAATAAATCAATAACAAAATTAACAAAAATTAAAAACAAAAAGCTTTTATATAATAATAAAAAAGACATGAAAGAAAATGTACTAAAAAGGGGAAAATAAGTTTTTATTGAAATAGAAATAATACACAAATATACAAATATACGTTTAATACATTTATTCACGGTATATATGTATAATTATGACTATAAATAAAACGTGTAAGAAGAAGATTTTATTAACACCCAGCATACATCACCATCGGGACTTAAAGCGGTAGTTGAAATAAATATAAATAACTAGCTTCCGCCCCCGGCTTCGCCCGCGTGAAATTAGTTTTTGCAAATCCTGATTCTTATGTCTAAAGTACTGACATTTATGGTCTTATCTTCAATTCAACCCCTATTTCACCCCCACACTGGTAAAAATTTCAAAATGCTAGAACAAACGATTTTTTGTTTCTTATGACCTGATATTTGACGAACTTGCATGCTAACTTTCAACCCTTATTTCACCCCCTAGCTGGTCGAAATTTCAAAAATGCCAGAACAAATGTTTAATGATTTCTTATCAAGTGCTTAAATATAAAGTTTCACGGTTTTATCTTTTAAAATTAAGAAATCCCATACAATCTTTCAACCTCTATTACAAACCCTTCATCCCTTTTTTTCGAAATAAAAAGTGGCCTATGTTCTGTCTCAAGGTTTAGAGATTGTTTGTACCAAATTTCACCAAAATCGGTTGCGAGGTTTAAGCGGGAAAGCGTAACAGACAGACAGACAGAGTTATTTTCGCATTTATAATATTAGTTGGGATAAATAAATATTTTTTACACTTACATCAATTAGCCTATCCCATACGGACAGACATACATATATAAATATATTTGATAGAAATATATATTAACAACCATGTCTAAAGTACAAATGCCCTCATTCATCACACAAACACCTGCCCCCACCGGGATTCAAACCCGAGACCTCAGAGAAGAAGTGGTGTACCAACCACTTAACTATGGAGATCGTCAATAAAATAATTTTATCAAAAAATACGCTTACTAAAGGGTGTTCACTAAGTTCATTGTATGATAATTACGTTTAACAACACTGTATCAACAAACTATATCAACCAATTTAAAATCTTAACCAGATCCTTTAATTATGGTAGGCAGCAGATTGTTAGTTATTGTGTGCTGGCTAATAGGTATTTATTAGGAGAATCTATTATTTACGAGGCGCGCTGTACACTGGTGCAAACGGAATTAATCCTTGGTCGGTGATACAAGCGCTGATCGCTCGTTAGCTTAATCGGAGTTTTAGTAGTCATAAATGAAAGATGGGTAGTAGTCATAATTGAAACTTGGGCAAACAAATTTCGTTTAATAAAAATAGAAATCAAGAAGAAGTAGACCGAAGAATCTCGATCGCATTGAGAAAATACTGGGCCCATAAAGAAGTATTTAAATCAAAACTACCGGCTTCAATCAAAAAAATAATTATGGACTCAGAAATTCTACCATGCCTTACATATGGCTGCCAGTCTTGGACGTATAACCTAAAAACAAGGAAAAAGATAGAAACCACCCAAAGAAAAATGGAAAGAAGTTACCTTAATATAAAACTAAAAGACAGAATTAGGAATGCAGATATCCGTAACATGACAAAAGTAACTGACGCGTCAACCTTTGCTTTACGAAGAAAATGGACGTGGGCCGGCCACTTGGCACGATACACAGACGACAGATGGACCTTACGTACGATAAGATGGAACGGGCCGCAAGGCACCAGAGCTAGAGGCCGCCCAAGCACCAGATGGGTTGACGATATAGTAGCGACAGCTGGTCAAGGCTGGCTGAACACTGCTCTAAATAGAGAGAGATGGAATACCTTGGAGGAGGCTTTCACCCGAAGAGGGTTCATACAATAATGATACATGTAAAAATAAAAATTTAGATTATTAAGTGAATTCAAAAATAAAAATTTATCTAAAAATGTATTAAGCATAGCAAACATTAGCTGATAAGTAACACATAACCTTATTGTATGAAATTCAAATAAAGCTTATTATTATTATATATATATTATTATATAAATGAAAGATGATATATCGAGGTGTCAATTTATTATTACTTAATTAAAATAAGGAATGAGACTTTACAAGGAAGGAAGGAAGTTGGATTCAAATTATTAAACTGAGAACAGCTTCTAATGAACAACTGTAAAATACAGGGAGAAAAAAGAAATAGCTTAGCTGGCATTCTTGTTGGTTCTTTACAAGGTCTCCCGCCGTAGACTTGTGAACCAATGGCATCTTTGACATTCAAAAGTGATTGTAAAAATCATATTGCAAGAACGAATTTTTTTACCAGGATCCAAATATACGATCCTGGTACCTGTTCGCATTACTTTGTTCCGATGCGAAGGAGGAGGAAGTATATAGGCAGTAAAATTAGTGGTATATTTATTATTATATGCATATATACTCACATATACATTTTACCACATTTACATATCAAAAAGTTTACTTATACGGTGTAATTTGACGCTTCTACTTCACTTTAAAATTGGAAGACAATATGACAAACATAAAATAAATAAATAAATAAATTCTCAAATCAAAATAATCTTTATTCAACATAGACCTTTACAGGCACTTATTGACGTCAACAGACAAAACCAAAAAATAAAGCTTAAAAACAAAAACCTTGTCCGTACGTACGAATAAGGAAAAAAAAAATATTGACTCGACACCTGTTCGGAAATTGGGAGAGCCTTCTCGAGAAGAACAGGCAAGAAACTCTGAATGTCTATTTTTTATCTCCTCTTTTCAATGATAATATTTATAATAATATAATATAAAAATACAATATAGTATAAGATACAATCATACCTAATACGATTACAGTCGTATGTATGTTTACATACACATATAAAAATAATACAATATTATAAATAATGTTGTTATTCTAACATAGCTATTAGTATCAAGCATCTATAAACGCGAATAATACTAATTAAACTAGAAAGAACAACCCTCGCGGGAAATTCAGGACTTTGTTAAACAAAATCTTTGTGGCGCTTGTAAAACTTTTCGTTGCAAACTTTTACTCCAATATAGTTATAAACTTAATTAATTTTACCATGTTATACTATTCCTTCTATCGAACTATTCCTTCCAGTTAACCACAGATTAACCCATAGTTAAAAACTTGTGCTACCGGGCTGTTATCTCCTATTAATTGTCGGAATAGTGCGCTCCGGAAAGTGAATATTTAAGCAGGCATTAGTGCGTCCCACCAGACTGTTATACTACGACTTTACTACGTAAAAGGCTACGGCGTAGACGGCTGCTACGGATTCCGTGGATTAGTAGCCCGGACTTAATTTTATTTTCATACAATATGTTTTTCAAGCTTTTATTTAACTTGCAATGAATGTATGTTTGTATGTTCGGGTCAAATCTTACAACTCAATTTTAAAACACTTGCTCTCAACCGATTGAGCTGAAATTTTGTATACAATTTTAGTTTGGATGAACTTGCATGATTAACTGTGTGACGGCATTCTGAATTCAACATGGCGGCGTACCTAAGATGGGGTACAATTCTTTTTAATGCACTCCTACAATATCAAATAAAAGGGCTGGCTAAGAATAACAAGAAAAATAATGTGATGTCACTCTTAATCCAATATGGCGGAACATCAAAAATGACCTACAATTTTTTTATTCGTTCCTACAATATAGTTATCAAATAAAAGGGTTTGCCAAGAATAACTAGAAAATATTAACTTTTAAAAAGAAACTATTAAATAGAAAATAATTACTTTCTTAGTTTTAAAATTTTAATAGGCAGCAAGTAAATACGAGTACTTAAATCTCGCGACAAGCTTTTATCTATACTAATATTATAAAGCTGAAGAGTTTGTTTGATTGTTTGTTTGTTTGTTTGAACGCGCTAATCTCTGGAACTCCTGGTTCGAATTGAAAAATTATTTTTTATTGAATAGCACATTTATCGAGGAAGGTTTTATGCTACATAACATTACGCTGCGACTAATAGGAGCGAAGAAATAATGGAAAATGTATAAAAAACGGGGAAAATTATTCATATTTGATGGCTTCCGTTGCGTGCGCTGCGAAAACGGTTCTAGATACCAAAAAATATGTATGAAAGAATTATTCCTCTTAAAATGATCTAAAAAAATGTCCGCGACAGTATATGTCTATCTTTTAATGTTAACTCACTTGGTAATCAAATTTGGATATGTCACGTTGTCAAGATCAGGTAACAGCTGAGGTGGTTGTTTGCAAAAATAAATATGATGTTCAAAATAACTATTCAACGCGGACGAAGTCGCTGGCACAGCTAGTAACATATAAATTGTGTTAATTTTAAATGACGTTATAAGTCAACAGTAAGAGTATTAGTGTAAAAGCTTTTTTTTTTCTTTTTAGCGCATTTATATAAAAGCTTGTTTTTAAATATTTTTTTTAAACAATCTTCTTTTGGTCTTGGAGATATAATACTAAATTCTGAAGCTGAATATTCTTGCGTAAACAAAATTTGATCGATGCTTCCATTATAATATAAGCAACTTTGTCAGTCTGTTGGTGACGTTTTCACGTCAAAACCACTTAGGCGAATTTAAATGAAATTTGGTATACAAATAGTACAGAATTTAAGAAAGAATACAAACATACTTTATAATGTGATAAAAGGGTGTAAAAAGTTGCGATACAAGATACATTATTTTTGAGGCTAAGGATTTGATATTATTTTTTACGCTTTTAATATAATATGAATAATTATGTCACTCAAAGGTGACATTTGATCTATAAGGTGTTAAAAATAGGGTCAATGATTTGTTTGAATACGCTTAAAAATAAGTGAATCGATTTTGTTGAAAGTTAATATGGGGGTAGCATGGGACCTAGAGGTTATTTTTATAACCTCTAGGTTCATTTTCATAAATGACAAGTAAGTAGGAAAAATCTACCATCTGTATTGACAAAGTCGCAGATACCAGTATCCAGTATCCTTATAAATTATCGTCGATGTATTATTCTGATTTATAATCTATATTATTGTAAAGTATTTTTATGTGATTGAGTAACAAACATCCACATTTAAAAACATTCGTGTTTATAATTTATTTATTTAATGATGAGTACGAAAACAGGTTACAGCCAATTAAAAACAAAAACAATCTATACCGAACCTTAAAAGCTAGGTTGAAACCCAATATACGTACATTCGACTAATTATATTATTAACGTCTCAGCAAATATACAATAGGGTTGTTTCCTAGTATTCACTCAATTAAAAGTAGATAAATACACCGAAAGTTCACAAAACTAGAAACACGATAAGCTATATTTTATTATTTATAACTGACCACATAATTTTTTAATAATTTATGAAATTTAAGTTTATCGCCTATTACGTCACTCCATTTAAAACGGCGAGTGGCGCCGATTAGAGACTGATGACGTCACTTTACATTTGACAGTGACAAGTATTTGACATTGACAGCGCTGACACAAACATAACCTCATACCTTTGCCTCAAACTCGTATTAACACAAACTTTACGTTTGACATTGACACTTCATTGCACCGTTTCATTTTACCGCATTCAAAGCTCTAAACATTTAAGATATTTTATTTTTGTGCTCATTAAAAGAAACAAAATCGTGATATTCAAATGTTTAAATATATGTTTTTTGTATCTTTATTATAAAAATACATCAATAAAATTTTAAAATCAATTGGTCAGCATATTGGTGTGCGTTAAAATGTAAAGGAACATAATGTATAGTGACGTCACAGTCACGTGATCGAGCGTTTTTTGGCCATTTTTTAAGAAAAATAGAAAAAAAAATAAATACTTAAAAAGTAAAGAGATTTATGACGAAAAATGATAGGGAGGGTGATCTTTCAATTATTTAGAAGCTATTTAAATAGTTTTGCGAAAATTGGAAACAAACCTATTGTCAAGTTGATATGTTGAAATAACACAACTCAGTTTCGGAATAATAAAGGATAAACAAAACAAAACATAGATGAAAATAAAAAGAAGAAACATACATACATTATTTACAATCAAATTATAAGTTACCTTAAATTATCCCAACTAATGTTATAAATGCGAAAGGAACTCTGTCTGTCTGTTACGCTTTCCAGCTTAAACCTCGCAACTCATTTTGATGAAATTTGGTACAGACAATCTTTAGACCCTGAGACAGAACATAGGCTACTTTTTATTTCGAAAAAAAGGACGAAGGGGTTGAAATAGAGGATGAAAGTTTGTATGGGATTTCTTAATTTTAAAAGATAAAACCATGAAACTTTATATTTAAGCACTTGATAATAAATTATTTATTTAATTACACATTTGGTTTTTATAATTACAATGAGGCACTCCTTTTAAGTATTACACTTGTCTTAGGAGTTTCTCGCTCTTTCGACAATATATTTTCTTATGTGCAATTAATTACAAAAGGAAAAACAATTAACCAATCAATAAACAAAAGGAAAAACAATTAACCAATCAATAAACAAAAGGTACAATGGTAAGCAGTTAAACAGTTATTATGCCTATTAAGAGATGGAAAAACAAGAGTTCATGTAATCATTAAACATTTGTTCTAGCATTTTGAAATTTCGCCCAGCTAGGGTGAAATAAGGGTTGAAATTAGTATGCAAGTTCGTCAAATATCACGTCATAAGAAACAAAAAATCGTTTGTTCTAGCATTTTGAAATTTTTACCAGTGTGGGGGTGAAATAGGGGTTGAATTGAAGATAAGACCATGAATCTTGGTACCTTAGACATAAGGGACCAGAATTGACAAAAACTAATTTCACGCGGGCGAAGCCGCAGGCGAAAGCTAGTTAGACAATAAATTCTCAAAACTATAATGAAAAATCATAATCAATTCCTGAGTCTGCGCATCCCCTGACGAGCTCATTATACTAATATGATATATACCTATAATTTAATATTAGTAGGCTAATATAGCAACAAGAAAAAACTGTATAAATATAACTATTTTTAGTTTTCACTTATATTTAAATGAAGCATAAACAAAATCTTTTGTTTTGATAATCGTTTTCTTTTCTACTTAAGAAATAAACGTAGCACCAGTTTATTTTCTTAAGACAGTTAAAGTAAATTCTTAGCCTCTTACTTTGAAAGTTCGAAAGCTCTTAGGAAACACTTGAACTGGAATTCTAATAACGTTTATTTTAATACGTAATTCATAGTGAAAATGGCGGCTTGGTTTAGAATTGGCGAGTAGTTTAGAATTAGCTGCAATCTGCAAAACTAAAACAACTAAAGCTAATTTTTAGTTTTATATAAAGTCGACGATCTCCGTAGTCAAGTGGTCGACATAGGTTTCAAGGTGTTGCCATATCTGAGGTCCCGGGTTTGAATCCTGGTGGGGGCAGATGTTTGTGTGATGAATGCATTGTACCTTTGTTATGATTGTTAAAATATATATTTCTATCAAAAATATATATGTATTTATGTCTATCTGTTACCCTAAATTCCATAACATAAACCTTATAGTGCTTATTAGGCTAATTAGTGTACTACTTCGTCCGCGTGGAATCATAATCGTGCATCTAAACTCGAGCTGCGCACGCCAGGCCGCCACAATCCGTCGGTGTCACTCCCGTCTTGTGACTTCGTGCATGGGTTCCGGGGCGCTCCCCCCGTCGCTCCCCCGGCCGGCGTACATGTCGGCCAGGATGTCGAATGGGGGGAAGTGTCCCAGAACCGTCACCGCCTCGTACGAGATGGTACGGTAGCCTCGTACGATCTGTATGGCCATTATCTCCTAGCAGAGTTCTGCAGCGGGGAGACATCGCGCAGTCTCGCGACCACATGGGGGCCCCATGAGTGGCGAACTCCATCCTTCGGTCTCGCCACCCTTTTGACTTGAGGGACCAACCGCTGAAAATGGCGGCTTGGTTTGTGCTTTAAATTCTCTCCACAAGCGGTTGTATGCGAGTAGTTTAGAATTAGCTGCAATCTGCAAAACTAAAACAACTATGTAAAGCTAATTTTTAGTCTATACTAATATTATAAAGAGGAAAGATTTGTTTGTTTGTTTGTTTGTAATGAATAGGCTCCGAAACTACTGGACCGATTTCAAAAATTCTTCTACCTTTGGAAAGCTACATTATCCCCGAGTAACATAGGCTATTTTTTATCCCGGAAAAATCGGCAGATCCCACGGGATGCACAATAAAGGCTTCGCTCAAAAACTACTGCATAGATTTCCATGCGGTTTTCATCAATAGATAGAGTGATTCTTGAGCAAGGTTTTGCGGCATTTTTTATCTCGGAAAAACGGATAGTCCCGCTGGAAGCGCGATAAAATCTTCGCGCCATAAACCGACTTCCGCGCATATGTAGCGGCGTGCAAAAGCTATGACCCTTAACCCTCTATAGACCCAATCCCGAAATCCACGCAGGCGAAGCCGCGGGCAGAAAGCTAGTTTTATATAAAGTCGACGATCTCCGTAGTCAAGTGGTCGACATCGATTTCAAGGTGTTGCCATATCTGAGGTCCCGGGTTTGAGTCCTGGTGGGGGCAGATGTTTGTGTGATGAATGCATTGTACCTTTGTTATGATTGTTAAAATATATATTTCTATCAAAAATATATATGTATTTATGTCTATCTGTTACCCTAAATTCCATAACACAAGCCTTATAGTGCTTATTAGGCTAATTAGTGTACTACTTCGTCCGCGTGGAATCATAATCGTGCATCTAAACTCGAGCTGCGCACGCCAGGCCGCCACAATCCGTCGGTGTCACTCCCGCCTAGTGACTTCGTGCATGGGTTCCGGGGCGCTCCCCCCATCGCTCCCCCGGCCGGCGTACATGTCGGCCAAGATGTCGAATGGGGGGGAAGTGTCCCAGAACCGTCACCGCCTCGTACGAGATGGTACGGTAGCCTCGTACGATCCGTATGGCCATTATCTCCTAGCAGAGTTCTGCAGCGGGGAGACATCGCGCAGTCTCGCGACCACATGAGGGCCCCATACATGGCCACGGATCGCACGACGCCCTCATACAAGCGGCGAACTCCATCCCTCGGTCTCGCCACCCTTTTGACTCGAGGGACCAACCGCACGAAGTGCTCCTAGAAGCTCCAGCGGCGGTCCAGGGTGAGGCCCAGGTACTTGATGTACGGCCCCATCGGGAACAGCGCGTCACCCACCCGAATCCGGCACTGGGTGGTTCCCGGCGCCTCGGAAGGCCGTGGAACCATCATTTAGATTGGTCTGGAGTCCGAGAATAATCACCGTGACACTTTGTGAAGTGGTATTTATAAGGATTCTTAGTTTACCCTCTCCCGAGGGAAAAACACTAAAATTTTATGATTCGAGGTCAAGACTGCCATGTTCCAATGTGTTTTTGTTTTTCCAATGTTATATGTACCTGTATCTGACGTTTCTACCATGAAGGAAAACATCGTAGAAACATTCATATTTCTGCGAACAAATTAAATGATGTATGATTTCAACCAATCCGCACAGGGCAGCGTGGTGGACTAAGGTCTAATTACCCTGACTTATGGTAGGCTCCTGACCCTTGCCGGAGGAGTCTGGCAGCCGCCTTTGTGGTGGCTCAGAGGGGCGCTAGACGCCATGCGTCAGCGGGGTCGTGGAGGTCATCCGTAAGGGTTCCCATGGGCGTGACACTGCTGTCCTGCTGATGCTCCGGCGTGATGTAGCTCTCACTGGGGAGAAGCAGTCGTGTCCAGGCGCGATCGGGGCGATGGTGGGTTTTAAGTGGGTAGGCCTGACCCCTTCTGGGGACGAGGGGGTATGCAATTCATTGTATTTTTGTCCCACCTTAAACAAATAAAAAAGGCTCGTGGCCCTTGGTGGGGACATATATGACCTGATATAGTGATGATTATGATGAAATATTACTTTTATCATAGACTTTATTGTGCACGACGGCACACTTCGCTGCTGGGGTTGGTGAAGGATTCCGAACGGTGCGGCCCGGTGGTTGTTGCAGGAAGAAATTAAGAAGCCAGTTTCTTATGTTCAGTCAGCCAGCAGGGTCTTCAGGAGCTTTCTGTTCTGGTGGTTGGACAGTCGTCCGCTTCAGTATGTGGTCCCTGTCGTAATCCGTACCGAGTCGGGGGAGTCCTTCAATTTATTCCCGAAAAAATCCCTACCAAAAAATACGATTTCGAGACCCCCCTGGCGAGGTTATACTGTACAGAAAGCACCTGTCGAACCCTTTTTGCCCTTTATTTTTCCCTTCGTGTGTACAATAAATGCTTATTTAATAAATGTTCCCTTATTTTCATCCCTTTCATATATAGGTAATCTGTAGGAGCTTATTTTTTCCTCTATTTTGCCGTTTTTTATTTAACTATATATTTTATAGTTCTCAAGTTATACTCGATAATACGTCGGACAGGGTGATTTTTCATCCCTGTTTACGGCTTAATTTACCCCCGACAAATTACCTATAAGTTTTAAGTCCTTACTTTTTAGGGCATATGTTCGGAGTGTATATCCGATACTATCTCTCAACTAACGGCCACTGAGAATGCTCCGCGATATACATATATAGGCACTTTAATACGCGTGCGATAGGACATTGATCCGACATTTTCATACATTTTATGATTTCTCAGTGGCTACCTGTTTACAATTTAATAATTTATTGTGCCCTAGCTATTCATAATATTGTTCATTTAATACATTAACATATATTATGCCCAAATTCAATAACATTTTTTATATATCTCAAAAACTTTTTCCAATAAACTCATATGTTTTTACACTTACGCTACTGTCTTTGTCTAAGGAATTTTAAGAATTCTAATCAATATATATACCTATCTTACATACTATATGTAGTCTTATTGCTAAGGGAACCTATTCTATATTGTTTATTTATTTCCTAAGCTAATACTTATCTTAACTACGCTTAGTACTATTCTTCGTAACTATCTTATATGTTTTCTATATTTCTACTCATTAATTGTTATTCTCTTAATTAACTTATTCTATCCCGAACATTATATTGATTTAACGATTTGGCATATAATATCGACGTTAATAATGCTTTCAGACCTGACAAAAATCCTGAATACGTAAACATGACATTGAATTTAAATGAAAAGATAATCTATACATATTCCTGTAAAATATTTGCAGCATAAATTTCGAGAACATGTAGATAATAATATTTTAACACAATATTGTATAAGTTTGTAGTTAGCATTTACAATTTTTATCAAAGTCATTCAGTCACATTTGCAATATTAAGCCGAATTGAAATATGTAAGTGCCATCGAAATTGGCCCAAGAGTTTGGTCTCCAGAGTGCCACATAAAGACATAGGCTGATAAACACATTATGTTTCCTTTGGGTAGCATATTCGGGTAATGAGAAAATGCTATGAGATACTTAACCTTATTTTTTTTTAGGATAGGGCAGCAAACGAGCAAACGGATCACCTGACGGTAAGCGATAACCGTTGCCCATGGACACACCCGCAACACCAGAGGAGTCACAGATGCGTTGTCGGCCTTTTAAATGGGAATATGCTCTTTTTTTGAAGATTTCAATATCGCATATCGCACGTTAATATGGGGGTAGCATGGGACCTAGAGGTTATTTTTATAACCTCTAGGTTCATTTTCATAAATGACAAGTAAGTAGGAAAAATCTACCATCTGTATTGACAAAGTCGCAGATACCAGTATCCAGTATCCTTATAAATTATCGTCGATGTATTATTCTGATTTATAATCTATATTATTGTAAAGTATTTTTATGTGATTGAGTAACAAACATCCACATTTAAAAACATTCGTGTTTATAATTTATTTATTTAATGATGAGTACGAAAACAGGTTACAGCCAATTAAAAACAAAAACAATCTATACCGAACCTTAAAAGCTAGGTTGAAACCCAATATACGTACATTCGACTAATTATATTATTAACGTCTCAGCAAATATACAATAGGGTTGTTTCCTAGTATTCACTCAATTAAAAGTAGATAAATACACCGAAAGTTCACAAAACTAGAAACACGATAAGCTATATTTTATTATTTATAACTGACCACATAATTTTTTAATAATTTATGAAATTTAAGTTTATCGCCTATTACGTCACTCCATTTAAAACGGCGAGTGGCGCCGATTAGAGACTGATGACGTCACTTTACATTTGACAGTGACAAGTATTTGACATTGACAGCGCTGACACAAACATAACCTCATACCTTTGCCTCAAACTCGTATTAACACAAACTTTACGTTTGACATTGACACTTCATTGCACCGTTTCATTTTACCGCATTCAAAGCTCTAAACATTTAAGATATTTTATTTTTGTGCTCATTAAAAGAAACAAAATCGTGATATTCAAATGTTTAAATATATGTTTTTTGTATCTTTATTATAAAAATACATCAATAAAATTTTAAAATCAATTGGTCAGCATATTGGTGTGCGTTAAAATGTAAAGGAACATAATGTATAGTGACGTCACAGTCACGTGATCGAGCGTTTTTTGGCCATTTTTTAAGAAAAATAGAAAAAAAAATAAATACTTAAAAAGTAAAGAGATTTATGACGAAAAATGATAGGGAGGGTGATCTTTCAATTATTTAGAAGCTATTTAAATAGTTTTGCGAAAATTGGAAACAAACCTATTGTCAAGTTGATATGTTGAAATAACACAACTCAGTTTCGGAATAATAAAGGATAAACAAAACAAAACATAGATGAAAATAAAAAGAAGAAACATACATACATTATTTACAATCAAATTATAAGTTACCTTAAATTATCCCAACTAATGTTATAAATGCGAAAGGAACTCTGTCTGTCTGTTACGCTTTCCAGCTTAAACCTCGCAACTCATTTTGATGAAATTTGGTACAGACAATCTTTAGACCCTGAGACAGAACATAGGCTACTTTTTATTTCGAAAAAAGGGACGAAGGGGTTGAAATAGAGGATGAAAGTTTGTATGGGATTTCTTAATTTTAAAAGATAAAACCATGAAACTTTATATTTAAGCACTTGATAATAAATTATTTATTTAATTACACATTTGGTTTTTATAATTACAATGAGGCACTCCTTTTAAGTATTACACTTGTCTTAGGAGTTTCTCGCTCTTTCGACAATATATTTTCTTATGTGCAATTAATTACAAAAGGAAAAACAATTAACCAATCAATAAACAAAAGGTACAATGGTAAGCAGTTAAACAGTTATTATGCCTATTAAGAGATGGAAAAACAAGAGTTCATGTAATCATTAAACATTTGTTCTAGCATTTTTGAAATTTCGCCCAGCTAGGGTGAAATAAGGGTTGAAATTAGTATGCAAGTTCGTCAAATATCACGTCATAAGAAACAAAAAATCGTTTGTTCTAGCATTTTGAAATTTTTACCAGTGTGGGGGTGAAATAGGGGTTGAATTGAAGATAAGACCATGAATCTTGGCACCTTAGACATAAGGGACCAGAATTGACAAAAACTAATTTCACGCGGGTGAAGCCGCAGGCGGAAGCTAGTTAGACAATAAATTCTCAAAACTATAAAAACTATAATGAAAAATCACAATCAATTCCTGCGTCTGCGCATCCCCTGACGAGCTCATTATACTAATATAATATGATATATACCTATATTTTAATATTAGTAGGCTAATATAGCAACAAAAAAAAACTGTATAAATATAACTATTTTTAGTTTTCACTTATATTTAAATGAAGCATAAACAAAATCTTTTGTTTTGATAATCGTTTTCTTTTCTACTTAAGAAATAAACGTAGCACCAGTTTATTTTCTTAAGACAGTTAAAGTAAATTCTTAGCCTCTTACTTTGAAAGTTCGAAAGCTCTTAGGAAACACTTGAACTGGAATTCTAATAACGTTTATTTTATTACGTAATTCATAGTGAAAATGGCGGCTTGGTTTAGAATTGGCGAGTAGTTTAGAATTAGCTGCAATCTGCAAAACTAAAACAACTAAAGCTAATTTTTAGTTTTATATAAAGTCGACGATCTCCGTAGTCAAGTGGTCGACATAGGTTTCAATGTGTTGCCATAACTGAGGTCCCGGGTTTGAGTCCTGGTGGGGGCAGATGTTTGTGTGATGAATGCATTGTACCTTTGTTATGATTGTTAAAATATATATTTCTATCAAAAATATATATGTATTTATGTCTATCTGTTACCCTAAATTCCATAACATAAACCTTATAGTGCTTATTAGGCTAATTAGTGTACTACTTCGTCCGCGTGGAATCATAATCGTGCATCTAAACTCGAGCTGCGCACGCCAGGCCGCCACAATCCGTCGGTGTCACTCCCGTCTTGTGACTTCGTGCATGGGTTCCGGGGCGCTCCCCCCGTCGCTCCCCCGGCCGGCGTACATGTCGGCCAGGATGTCGAATGGGGGGAAGTGTCCCAGAACCGTCACCGCCTCGTACGAGATGGTACGGTAGCCTCGTACGATCTGTATGGCCATTATCTCCTAGCAGAGTTCTGCAGCGGGGAGACATCGCGCAGTCTCGCGACCACATGGGGGCCCCATGAGTGGCGAACTCCATCCTTCGGTCTCGCCACCCTTTTGACTTGAGGGACCAACCGCTGAAAATGGCGGCTTGGTTTGTGCTTTAAATTCTCTCCACAAGCGGTTGTATGCGAGTAGTTTAGAATTAGCTGCAATCTGCAAAACTAAAACAACTATGTAAAGCTAATTTTTAGTCTATACTAATATTATAAAGAGGAAAGATTTGTTTGTTTGTTTGTTTGTAATGAATAGGCTCCGAAACTACTGGACCGATTTCAAAAATTCTTCTACCTTTGGAAAGCTACATTATCCCCGAGTAACATAGGCTATTTTTTATCCCGGAAAAATCGGCAGATCCCACGGGATGCACAATAAAGGCTTCGCTCAAAAACTACTGCATAGATTTCCATGCGGTTTTCATCAATAGATAGAGTGATTCTTGAGCAAGGTTTTGCGGCATTTTTTATCTCGGAAAAACGGATAGTCCCGCTGGAAGCGCGATAAAATCTTCGCGCCATAAACCGACTTCCGCGCATATGTAGCGGCGTGCAAAAGCTATGACCCTTAACCCTCTATAGACCCAATCCCGAAATCCACGCAGGCGAAGCCGCGGGCAGAAAGCTAGTTTTATATAAAGTCGACGATCTCCGTAGTCAAGTGGTCGACATCGATTTCAAGGTGTTGCCATATCTGAGGTCCCGGGTTTGAGTCCTGGTGGGGGCAGATGTTTGTGTGATGAATGCATTGTACCTTTGTTATGATTGTTAAAATATATATTTCTATCAAAAATATATATATGTATTTATGTCTATCTGTTACCCTAAATTCCATAACACAAGCCTTATAGTGCTTATTAGGCTAATTAGTGTACTACTTCGTCCGCGTGGAATCATAATCGTGCATCTAAACTCGAGCTGCGCACGCCAGGCCGCCACAATCCGTCGGTGTCACTCCCGCCTAGTGACTTCGTGCATGGGTTCCGGGGCGCTCCCCCCATCGCTCCCCCGCCGGCGTACATGTCGGCCAAGATGTCGAATGGGGGGGAAGTGTCCCAGAACCGTCACCGCCTCGTACGAGATGGTACGGTAGCCTCGTACGATCCGTATGGCCATTATCTCCTAGCAGAGTTCTGCAGCGGGGAGACATCGCGCAGTCTCGCGACCACATGAGGGCCCCATACATGGCCACGGATCGCACGACGCCCTCATACAAGCGGCGAACTCCATCCCTCGGTCTCGCCACCCTTTTGACTCGAGGGACCAACCGCACGAAGTGCTCCTAGAAGCTCCAGCGGCGGTCCAGGGTGAGGCCCAGGTACTTGATGTACGGCCCCATCGGGAAAAGCGCGTCACCCACCCGATTCCGGCACTGGGTGGTTCCCGGCGCCTCGGAAGGCCGTGGAACCATCATTTAGATTGGTCTGGAGTCCGAGAATAATCACTGTGACACTTTGTGAAGTGGTATTTATAAGGATTCTTAGTTTACCCTCTCCCGAGGAAAAAAACACTAAGATTTTATGATTCGTGGTCAAGACTGCCATGTTCCAATGTGTTTTTGTTTTTCCAAAGTTATATGTACCTGTATCTGACGTTTCTACCATGAAGGAAAACATCGTAGAAACATTCATATTTCTGCGAACAAATTAAATGATGTATGATTTCAACCAATCCGCACAGGGCAGCGTGGTGGACTAAGGCCTAATTACCCTGACTTATGGTAGGCTCCTGACCCTTGCCGGAGGAGTCCGGCGGCCGCCTTTGTGGTGGCTCAGAGGGGCGCTAGACGCCATGCGTCGTGGTGGTCATCCGTAAGGGTTTCCATGGGCGTGATACTGCTGTCCTGCTGATGCTCCGGCGTGATGTAGCTCTCACTGGGGAGAAGCAGTCGTGTCCAGGCGCGATCGGGGCGATGGTGGGTTTTAAGTGGGTAGGCCTGACCCCTTCTGGGGACGAGGGGGTATGCAATTCATTGTATTTTTGTCCCACCTTAAACAAATAAAAAAGGCTCGTGGCCCTTGGTGGGGACATATATGATCTGACATAGTGATGATTATGATGAAATACATTTATCATAGACTTTATTGTGCACGACGGCACACTTCGCTGCTGGGGTTGGTGAAGGATTCCGAACGGTGCGGCCCGGTGGTTGTTGCAGGAAGAAATTAAGAAGCCAGTTTCTTATGTTCAGTCAGCCAGCAGGGTCTTCAGGAGCTTTCTGTTCTGGTGGTTGGACAGTCGTCCGCTTCAGTATGTGGTCCCTGTCGTAATCCGTACCGAGTCGGGGGAGTCCTTCAATTTATTCCCGAAAAAATCCCTACCAAAAAATACGATTTCGAGACCCCCTGGCGAGGTTATACTGTACAGAAAGCACCTGTCGAACCCTTTTTGCCCTTTATTTTTCCCTTCGTGTGTACAATAAATGCTTATTTAATAAATGTTCCCTTATTTTCATCCCTTTCATATATAGGTAATCTGTAGGAGCTTATTTTTTCTCTATTTTGCCGTTTTTTATTTAACTATATATTTTATAGTTCTCAAGTTATACTCGATAATACGTCGGACAGGGTGATTTTTCATCCCTGTTTACGGCTTAATTTACCCCCGACAAATTACCTATAAGTTTTAAGTCCTTACTTTTTAGGGCATATGTTCGGAGTGTATATCCGATACTATCTCTCAACTAACGGCCACTGAGAATGCTCCGCGATATACATATATAGGCACTTTAATACGCGTGCGATAGGACATTGATCCGACATTTTCATACATTTTATGATTTCTCAGTGGCTACCTGTTTACAATTTAATAATTTATTGTGCCCTAGCTATTCATAATATTGTTCATTTAATACATTAACATATATTATGCCCAAATTCAATAACATTTTTTATATATCTCAAAAACTTTTTCCAATAAACTCATATGTTTTTACACTTACGCTACTGTCTTTGTCTAAGGAATTTTAAGAATTCTAATCAATATATATACCTATCTTACATACTATATGTAGTCTTATTGCTAAGGGAACCTATTCTATATTGTTTATTTATTTCCTAAGCTAATACTTATCTTAACTACGCTTAGTACTATTCTTCGTAACTATCTTATATGTTTTCTATATTTCTACTCATTAATTGTTATTCTCTTAATTAACTTATTCTATCCCGAACATTATATTGATTTAACGATTTGGCATATAATATCGACGTTAATAATGCTTTCAGACCTGACAAAAATCCTGAATACGTAAACATGACATTGAATTTAAATGAAAAGATAATCTATACATATTCCTGTAAAATATTTGCAGCATAAATTTCGAGAACATGTAGATAATAATATTTTAACACAATATTGTATAAGTTTGTAGTTAGCATTTACAATTTTTATCAAAGTCATTCAGTCACATTTGCAATATTAAGCCGAATTGAAATATGTAAGTGCCATCGAAATTGGCCCAAGAGTTTGGTCTCCAGAGTGCCACATAAAGACATAGGCTGATAAACACATTATGTTTCCTTTGGGTAGCATATTCGGGTAATGAGAAAATGCTATGAGATACTTAACCTTATTTTTTTTATAGGATAGGGCAGCAAACGAGCAAACGGATCACCTGACGGTAAGCGATAACCGTTGCCCATGGACACCCGCAACACCAGAGGAGTCACAGATGCGTTGTCGGCCTTTTAAATGGGAATATGCTCTTTTTTTTAAAATTTCGATATCGCATCGGTTCTGAAATACTGCAGGCGACAATTCATTCCACAGTTTAGTAGCGCGTGGCAGATAATTCTTATTACTTTTCAGCTTTATCAAAAGTAATAACAACACTTACAATAAATTATGTCGTTATTCAACAACGTACATATGTGCTTACAATTTATACAGGAAAATAAATATTGCACTTTAGAATGTAATTGTCTTCAAATCAACACCAAGCATTGGTATCATTTTGTTGAACCTGCATGTATTTATAGTACCATAAACATTCTGTTACTGGCCATTATATTCAATCACTTTAAATTATTTAATCATAGCAACTGTCACTCTTTGTTACTAAGTTTATAAAATAAACATATTATCAGCTAATACAGGTTATGGGAAATGGCTGAAAATTCTCAACCCGACGTTTCCTCTGCCCCTGTGACTCTGCAAAGTCAAAAAATAATGGTTTCGTCGCAGTCATCAATTCCTGTACAAAAATTAGAAGGGTCAAAAAACTACACAACTTGGAGTTTTGCAGTCAAAATGTTTCTAATTGACAATGATCTGTGGGACTGTATCGAGCGTCCAGAAGAATATAAAAAAGAGGTATCTGACTTTAAGAAACAGGATCAAAAAGCTCGTTCAAAATATATGCCTATCTGTCAAGGAACATATTTACCCAGTGATAATGTCCGCTGCCTCAGCCGCTGATACTTGGGAGAGACTTCGAGTGCAGTACGCTGATTGTGGACTACTCAGAAGACTAACGCTTTTACGAGAACTTTTCAGTGCTAAGCTCAGTAGTCACCAAAGTATGGATAGCTATGTGAACGGAATACGCAGCACATATCAGAAGTTACTTCAAGCAAACGAAAAAATAGAAGACGAGTTTGTCGGTGTTATTATGTTGGCTGGTCTACCAGAGGAATATAACCCAATGGTTATGGCTTTTGAGAACTCCGGTATTAAAATTTCGTCTGACTCGGTTGCTTCAATGTTACTCAAAGAAGACCTAAGACGCACACCTACTACGTCCGTATCTCCTGATAATGCGCTAATGTCCATACCGTCACCGAAGTTTTTGAAGTGTACTTATTGTAAAAAGAAGGGTCACTTGTACAAAAATTGTCGCAAACTGAAAGGGAAGAAACCAGTAATTAGTGAGAATGTACATTTAGGTAGTACTAATTATACATCTGATTCACTTTTATCATGTTTCAATGTCTCATCCTCAGATACATCTAGCCACTTCATACTAGATTCTGGTGCAACACGTCATATGTGCAATAACAGGGATTGGTTTACGAAACTAACTCCACTTGTTAAGCCGATTACTGTGGCCAACAATGAGCAAGTCCTTAGCGAAGGTAAAGGCATTATTAATATAAATGTTCTCAACTCGAGTGTAAATAAAGTCTCTGATGTTTTATACGTTCCTAGGTTAGCTGTAAATCTCCTATCGGTGAGTAGTATTGTATCTAAAGGTTTTATTGTAGTTTTTACGTCGAAAGGAGCATCAATTTTCCGTCAAGGGGAATGTTCAATTTCTGGTAACAGTGTAGTAACTGCTTCTATACACAATGGCATGTTTACACTAGACATGACAGAAATGGCACTTTTGACAACTGCCAAAGAGTCAGCTTCTCTCTGGCATAGACGTTTAGGACACCTAAATGTTAAGTCTATGAAAGTTTTAAAATCTAAAAAAATGGGGGTAAACTTCATAGACAATTTCAATGAGACCTGCATTCCTTGTATCCAAGGTAAATTGGCCCGAAAACCTTTCAAAAAGTCTGTAAATAGGTGTAATGCCAAATTAGGTATCGTGCACACGGATTTGTGTGGTCCCATGAGCACACATTCTTTTAGTGGTGCTTTATATCTTCTATCATTTACGGATGATTATAGCCGGAAAACGTTTGGGTATTTACTCAAAACAAAATCCGAAGTATTTAAAAAATTTGTGGAATTTAAACATTTGGTTGAAAACCAAACTAATTTAAAAATTAAAATTCTACGCTCCGATAATGGTTGCGAATTTGTAAATAGTGCAATGTCTGCCTTTCTTAAGGAGAACGGTATCATTCATCAGACATCTGTCCCTTACACACCGCAGCAAAACGGTATTGCAGAGAGGGTAAATCGCACCGTAATCGAAAAAGCTCGAGCCTTATTGCAAGACTCGAAGCTTTCTAAGGCATATTGGGGTGAAGCAGTGAATACTGCAATTTATTTAAAAAACTATACTCCCTCTCTAGCCTTAAATAACAAGATCCCTGAAGAACTGTGGACAGACAAACCAGTCAACCTTTCTCACCTTCGAGTTTTTGGTTGTGAGGCACATGTGCTGATTCCTCAAGAAAAGCGCAAAAAGCTTGACTCAAAAACACAAACCTGCATTTTTGTAGGATATTCTACAGAGAGCAAAGGATATCGTGTTATTGATCCACAGAATCCGAGAAAAGTTATTATTACAAGGGATGTTGTCTTTGTAGAAGATAAGATTATGGAATCTGTAAAATCTGGTCGTCTTGAACAGATTACTGATGACAACAATACTTTAGGTAATGTTGATGCCCAAATTGAATTTAATATCTTAACGCCAGCTCATGTTTCCAGTTCTCAGTCAGAGGAAAAAGCAACCGATGAGGTTTTTGATGTCCCTTCAGTAGTGGAACCAGTAGACGGTGTACCAGAAACTGAAGAAATACAAATAGAACCCTTGTCTGACAACACCGAAGACCACGGGCAAGAAACAGAGCAGCAGCGCTATCCTTTAAGAGTCCGACGTGCTCCAGTCAGGTATCCTGAGACTGCTAATCTCTCAAGTACTAATTGTGAACCCGATTCTTACAAACAAGTATTAGAAGACAGCCACAAAGCAGAATGGTTAGAGGCTATGCAAGCTGAATACCGCTCATTGCAAAAACATGGCACCTGGATATTAGTAGACAGACCTTCTGATAGAAAAATAGTTAAGAGTAAATGGGTGTTCAAAATAAAAAGAAATACTAATGGACACATCGCAAAGTACAAAGCACGTCTCGTAGCAAAAGGATTTTCACAAGTGTTTGGCATTGATTATGAAGAAACTTTTTCACCTGTCGCCAGACTATCTTCTATTAGGTTATTAATAGCTTTTGCAGTGAAGCTGAACCTAAACTTCGAACATTTAGATGTTGAAACTGCATTTTTAAACGGTGATCTCGATGAAGAGATTTACATGGAACAACCTGAAGGCTTCGCAACGGAACCACGCAGCAAGGTTTGCTTGTTAAAGAAGTCCCTCTATGGGCTTAAACAAGCACCTCGGCAATGGAACAAAAAAGTAAGTGAGGCGATGACAAGTTTTTCACTAACTCAAGCAGCATCTGAACACTGCGTTTACTACAGACGAGAGGGCCATACTCTCTTAGTAGTAGCAGTATTTGTCGACGATTTTTTCATTTTATGTAACGACGAAGGTATGAAAAATCGATTTAAAACCGAGTTAGGTAAAAAGTTTGTCATTAAAGATCTTGGCCCTGTTCGTGATTGCTTAGGAATGAGAGTTATACAAAGCGATGGTAAGATCACTCTCGACCAAACGCAATATATCGATAATATTATCGAAAAGTTTGGTATGACTGATGCTATTCCAGTTTCAACCCCTATGGAACCTGGTATGAAACTCACAATGCCTAACAAGGATGACGAGAAACCAGAGCTTCCATATCAACAGCTTGTCGGCTCACTAATGTATATTGCGATTGGCACAAGACCAGACATTTCATACACAGTCTCTTATCTTAGCCAATACAATATGCATTACGGGGAGGCACACTGGAGAGCAGCCAAGCGTGTCCTAAGATATCTAAAAGCAACCAGAGATCTCGCCCTTACCTTCATTAGAGACGAAAGTCAGCTAGTAGGTTTTGCTGATGCCGACTATGGTAGTAACATAGTTGACAGGCGTTCCTACACGGGCTATAGTTTCCAGCTAAGTGGAGCAGCTATTTCGTGGGAATCCCGCAAACAGCGCACTGTTGCATTATCCACCACTGAAGCCGAATATATGGCTCTTGGCGAAGCGTGCAAGGAGGCTATATACTTATCTTCTCTAGTTAGGCAAGTCTTCAACATCAATCATTCCATCACAATTTACACTGATAATCAAAGTGCATTAAAACTCACCAAGAATAACACATTTCACGCTCGCACTAAACATATCGACATTCGTCATCATTTCATTCGAGATGCTTTGTCACAATACCATTTCGACCTGAAGTACATTCCCACTAAGAACATGACAGCAGACATATTGACTAAGCCGTTAGCTAGGCCTTCCCATTGTAAATGTGTACAGTGTTTAGGCTTAACTTAGACAAGTTTGACTCTGTTGTTAATTTAAGGGTTTGTACAGATCGGATTATTATTTTTATTTCTTATTATTTTTATTTTTATGTGTATACAGTTCAGAGTGTTCATGTTACGGGGAGGTGTTGAACCTGCATGTATTTATAGTACCATAAACATTCTGTTACTGGCCATTATATTCAATCACTTTAAATTATTTAATCATAGCAACTGTCACTCTTTGTTACTAAGTTTATAAAATAAACATATTATCAGCTAATACACATTTAAATAATCATTGAATTTGAATTAGACCTTACCTCATAAGCGTATTTTTCAAATGTACTTATTACAGGAGTTCCGAAGTTTATGATGAAAATAAAAAAAAACCGCCCAAGTGCGAGTCGGACTCGCGCACCGAGGGTTCCGTACAAACCTGCAAGGTTTACAAAGTTCGTTCATATATTTTGTAATATAACTAAAAATTTAGGGTTTTCGGAATTTTTCCTTTATGTGTGCTATAAAACGTTGCTTCATGCCAAATTTCAAGATTCTAGGGCGACTGGAGGTACCCTTTAGGTTTTTGATTCCCTTGCGAGTACTTGCGAGTTTCAAAATATGCAGCTTAAATTGCTTGTTTCTTTTGATTGCGTTGACATAGAAGTTTGATTTTGTTACAGCTTAAAGGTATTATAGACCTGAGTATTTGGTATGAATTTCAATTTGATACCTCTACGCGCTTATGAGGAAATGGGTAGTAAGTTTAAAATTATTGAAAATATATATATTATGTGATGTAACTAAAAATTTATGGTTTTCGTAATTTTTTCCTTTATCTATGCTATAAGACGTTGCTTCGTACCAAACTTCAAGATTCTGAGTTCACGGGAAGCACCCTGTAGGTTTTGATTCCCTTGCAAGTGTCGAAAATTTGCGGCATAAACGGCTGTATTTTTTGATTGCGTTGGCTTAGAAGTTTGATTTTTTCACAGCTTCAAGGGACAGTAGACCTGAGTAATTGATATAAATTTCAGCTTTATACCTCCACGCGTTCCTGAGAAAAAGGGTCTTGACAGACGGACGACAGACGGACAACAAAGTGATCCTATAAGGGTTCCGTTTTTTCCTTTTGAGGTACGGAACCCTAAAAATCCCTGAATTATCAACCGGCAATGATCGTTTTATTATAAAATACATATTAGGTAACACTGGAATTCAATCAATCGTCGTGCTTATTACTGTAAGATAACCTCAGGAAAAATGGTTGGAAAACCTAAACAGTCTAGCATATAAGTAATATTGCATAATTATACAAATCAGTACACAAATATTTAGTTAACGATTTCGACATAATAATCGCATGACTTTACTTACTTGCACGAAGATGGATGGCGATATTCGGTAGTGACCCTCTGGAGTTCTGTTCGCAACGGCGTAGCACAACTACTGAGCCTAGCTGGTGCGACGTGCAATAAGAAACCTAGCTATGACACTACATTACACTACATAGCACAAACCTTACAGAGCTTAGTTTGGGCTAGGCTAATTGGTGTAAGTGTAACAAATATTTATTTTATTTTTTATTTTTTTATTTTATGGTTTCCGAGTTTTTTGATGTTTAATGAAATTTTGGAAAATCTCTACCTTTTATCAGGTTTTTCCATGCCATTTCTACGAATGAAAACTTTTTCAAGTACAGTTTTTTTTTTATTTTCATCTCGAATCATTTTACTATCGATTGAATACTTTGGAACTCTTGTTATAACAATTTTAATCAAAAACGATAATTTTTTGCAAGTGTTTGAAATAAAGTTGTAATAGCAAAACATGTTTATTTTTAGGTGTGTAGATGTAAATAACAACAAAACAATATTTAAATAAAATAAGTTTAATGTTTTCAACTACAGCACGTGTTCAAAATGGCGTTCAATAGGTGAAAGGTAATCCATGACTTTTTGGACACCCAAATTATATATATATATATATACATACATACACATATATATATATGTATATATATGTATATATATATATATATATATATATATATATATATATATATAACACTATAAGACTAATACAAACGATACACGTTGCTATATAAATAAATTATTTCGTATCCCTTTGTTTCTTAGGATTTTAATTGGAAATTAATTGTATATATTTGGAGTATGTATTAAAAAATAATGTATATTTTAACATACTTGTTCGTACATTAAAAACATCCGTTCGCCATACATTAGAAAGTAATTGTTGTGTATATAACACATATTCGTACAATTTTTTTTCGTTTTACATGTCAGATATTTTTTTTAAATTTACTCAAGTTATGTATCTATCTAAGACGAAAAGTTTAAGAGTAATGTGTTATATTTATAAAATGTAACCTGTTATGTGTAACTTATAAACAAACATAAGTAAAAACTAGAATAAAATATAAAACCAATCGAAGCTATATTATGATTGTAGTAAGATCTATTATTCTGTTTGTTTGTATTCCCACATTAAGTATTAGAAGTGTACGTAGTCCCAAGAGCGGCAGAATTGGCGTTTGATGCAGTGCGTAAGACAGCGGCTCTCAAACTTTTGTGTGTGTCTGATATTTTTTTTACATGTTGTTATACAAAATATCGTGTTTGGTGTTTTTATTTAAATCACATATCGTGAAGAATCATTTTATATAGATAGTTAGATAGAATCTTATTTCGATCGACAGCAATAAATTTAATAGAAAATAATAATTATAGGATAATCGGATGCATATTTACCTAAAGTTAGTTTAAGACAAAGTATGGAAACGGCTTTTTATTGTTTTGTTAAATAAAAATCTGAGATCTGTTTTTGTTAAATATTAATAAGTTTAAGAGCAGTATTTGTGCCATTATCCGTGACCTATAGCGCTCCATGTTTGTTTGTTTGATAACGATGTTACGATGTTTTAATTCTTAAAATGTTCAGCGATTTACTTTAAACATTATCTCAAAGAACCAGGCCATGCAATACCTAAAAACTCGCCTTCTTAACGAGGCGAAAGCAGACTGGCACAGTACGTCCGGGATGACACACTCAAAAGCACTAATCGAACCATACTCTCGCAAACGCACTGACGAGCTATTAAAGCTTAACAGGAGTCACTTGAGCGTGATGGTTAAGGCTTTGACCGGTCACTGCAAGTTGAATAGACACCTTCACAACATGAAACTTAAGGACACGGACACATGCAGAGTCTGCAAACAAGAGCGTGAAACACCAATACACCTCATGTGCTACTGTGAACCGCTAATTCACAAAAGAAACAGACACCTGGGGAAACACATCCTTGACGCAGATGAAATAAAAACAATCCGAACTGGGAACATCCTATCTTTCTTGGTCAGTGCCCAGTTAAGGGAGCTACTGTAGGGCCTACATAGAACCTACATAGGAGGCTGGTCACAATAGATCTTAATAGGTCGCAGTGATGCATATCAGCCCCGACTTACACACGAAATAGAAATAGAAATTACTTTAAACATGTATTAAGTAATTAAGTAGAAACTCCACTAGTATATGATAATTAATTTTATGTATAGCTTTTAAGTATAATATGTACTGTTTGTTTCCCAAATATAAATAAATATGTTTTCTGCAGCAACACAAAAAACGTCAATATTTCTGTATGAAATATGAACAAATCGCTATTTTTCAGTTACAGACTTTTGAAACTTCTGAGGTACTCATATATATATATTTTTTTAATATATTTCCTTTATCATATTTATTAATATTTAAAATTTATATACAAGTCCTGTAGTCTGGTCCTTTCTCCGGGTTCAGTTCTCATAGTTTAGTGTTATTAGCGTTAAAGCGCGATAGACAGACAGACAGACAGAATTACTTTCCCAATTATAATATTAATAACAATTTCTTGTGGTAACGAAATAACGAAGCTATATATTTTGTTTAAGATCTTGATTTTGTGAAATCAGCACTTATAGTCTCTACATTAGGTCTTATTATTTATTGACACTGCTAGCTATATCTTGGCAGTATTTTATATCAAGATTATTTTTATGGAGCTTTTTATTTTAAAACCATTTCCAAATTAACTGTTTTCTCAGTTATTGTTTAATACCTTTAAAATTAATATTATTATCGAACCTAATGAAAACTTCACTTATATTTTTGAATGTAAATTTTGCATGTACTTTTTGATACATACAACCTTCATCCAACTTTTCACTAGCCCCGCGCGTTGACTTAACCCTTAATAACCTAGAGTTTCAATTTTGGTACCAATCTTTTAAGCCGAATGTTCACCTTACTATTAGTTTTTTTTATAGGTTGGCTGTACGTATTTTACTGTTATATAATATTCTTTCCAAGGAAATTAAAAAAAACAATAAAAAGGGGAAGACCCGGTACCAACAGTCGACAAGATACTACAGTACCTTCTAAAAGACCTCGGACAGGTGTACACGTACTACCCTCTACTGACGTGCGTTGCGATTGTTTTGGCCATGAAAAAATATTTATGGATTCTAGAAATAAGTGTAAATTTAATTGTAGGAAACTTACCCCTTGGTTCTGTAAAAAGTATAAAGTGTCGTTATTCGATATTAAACAAAAAACAATGTTTCGCATTATTATCTGATTTTTTTATGGTATCAAAATGGATACCTGTTTTTTTTTCTAATAAATATTGTGATTTTTTTGCTATTTCTCCCTTCATCTAGACGCCCAAACAGTCATTAAAAAAAAATAATCACTTTCGTAAATCAGGCTACTAAGGGTTAAAATCAATGCGCAAATATAAACCATAATATAATTCGCGAACCTTTGAAAGCCGCAGTGCTACGGCGAGCCAAAATTTGTAGCAGCTAGTAACGTAGAAAGAGAAGGGTATAGCTTGCGCGAACGAGACAAATATATACACGCAGCTACGCCCAATCAATGCATATAGCCTTCTGAAACCTGCAGACTTCAGTGTGTCGCGTACTTTCCAAGAAAGCGGTGCGTTACGTTCGCAGACTGACCAAAAAAAATATTTTAATCAAACAAAAATAGCAAAGAGATCGCTCCACAAACTATCACCGCTTTGGAGCTCGCTGTCAGATAACAAAGCAACACTGAATAGTCCGCGAAACAGATTTGAAAATCGAACGCCCGCTCAGCGTCCTAACAAAAGACCGCGCAGTTTGTGGCCTTTTTGCGAAAAAAAAATAAACCGATTTATATGTACACAAGTATTAAGTTTAAAATTTGACGTGACGTTCGAAATTTTAATATTAGTGTCGTTATTTGCCTGTTGGAGATTTTGGCGGTTATTTGCGGTTTTTTTTTGTCACCGTGCGAGGGGTGGGGGTGCAACTAGGAATCCTTTGTTCAGCTGCATAGCAGCCGCGCAGCAGCTAAAGGCAGTAAGTACAGTAATACTAGAATCCTTTCAGCCATTTTGGAGTGTACTTAGAGAGATACGGGACTTACCGTATTTGGGAACGTATAACTTAAGTGTTTGCAATGAACATGAGTTCGTTAAATAGTTTAATCACTTATAAATAAAGCTCCCGTTTTTTATTTAATTTAATTAAATGGATGTTAACGGTTTCATTAATTACTCTTTTGACGAATTAAAAACTATAGCATTATCATAAGGCAATAGATTGTTTTTATTAGCTAATAATTGACAAGCTTTTGGAATAAGCAATGCTTATATTATATATATTTGTTTATAGATGTTTTAAAGTGTTTTAGTTGTTTTTTTTTTTATTTATAGGTGGTGGTGGATTTTTTTATGTTTTCAAGTACCGTTAGGTGTAGAATTGACATTGTGAAAAATAATATATAATCTTTCCTGTAATATCTTAAGGAAATAATTTTACTAAGATATGATATAAGTTTAGACGTTTATCTGTTTGATATTTCAGATTAGTTTGTTTGTAGTTTAAATTTGTAAAAGTAAATGCAGCTGCTACTGAACAGTCGAACAAAATGGCACATAATATGTTTTATTAAAATGTAAATACTTATTTTTAAATCTAAATATTTTTTGTTTATTATTATAAAGTTTATTATAATTGAAAAACAAAACTTTTTTCAATTGTTTCTCTATATTTCGTACTATTTTTAAATAGTTTATTGCAGAAATATTTCATCTCCAAAAATATATCAACATTTTATATTAGAGATTCTATTTACTCAATTTCAACACATTTAATTAATTCAAATAATTACAAAAATGAAACGGTTAAAGAGATATTTTCATCTATCTCTTTTGTTTTTTGAATTAAATAGTATATTGAAGGAATAAATTAAATTTGTTTATTAAACTAACCACAAAATGGCAGCTTAATTAATGTATATATTTCAGCTTAGTTTTCTGGTTGCATTTAAAAAAAAACGGTCAAATGCTAGTAGGAGGCAAAAAAGTACAACTACATTCATTTTTTTTTTATTTGGGAAATAACTACAAATTAACAGTTTTCGGAGATTTTCCTTTACTTGTGCTACATGACATTACTTCTTGCCAAATTTCATGATTCTAGGTCAACGGAAAGTACCCAATAGGTTTTGATTCCCTTACAAATGTCACAATTTGTAACATAAATAGAACATAAACGGCCATGTCTTTTTATTGCGATGATTTAGAAATTTGATTTTTTCACTGCTTTGAGAAATAGGAGACCTGAGTATGTGGTATTAATTTCAGCTCGATATCTCGACACGTTTCTGAGAAAAAGGGTATCTGTCCTATAAGGTTCCGTTTTTACCTTTAGAGGCACGGAACCCTAATTAACTTGGGGCTGATTTAAGTGGAGACTCGAACAATAGTACCCATTAGTCATCATGTCGGCCATGTGAAATGGACAACTGGACATGACCTCCCTTTAGGATCTCCACCGATCGGTGGGGAAATCATAAAAGGGCTGGCTTAGTGTGGTTGGAGGGGAGTGCCAGAACCTCGTCAGTTGTTATCAATTAATGCAGAATTTTAAGGGTAACGCAACGGAGGGTAAAACCATCATCACTAGTAAGTGATAGCGGCTGTGACCTATAAAATGTTATAGATTTATCATGAGAAAAAATATCAATACCAAAAAATTCACGAATTATTAATGGTACGTTACAAAAGAGATTTTATAAAAAATTGTAAAAAAGAAAACATTTCTCAGATTTCTTTATCACGTCTTATTTTAACATATACAATTTTTCTGTCATGACTAGAGATCGGGATAATCGGATGCATATTTACCTGAAGTTAATTTTTGGCTCACAAATATGGAAGCGGCTTTTTAAAATACATTTTGTTAAATAAAAATCCCGGGAAAATACGGGACTGCAAATTTAACGTAGTGATATTGTTTGAAATTACTAAATTAGCACGTGGTATTTATTTTCAAATGACCGAGACTCCGGGTTCATTTATACAACTATGCATACGTATTTACATGAAGTTTAGTTTCAGTTCCCGTGCGATTTATGAATGTACGATTTATTACATGAAGAGTGTTATACGAAAGTAGTGAGCTAGTTTGACTAAAACAATAATCAATTAAATACTTGAATAAAAAAACAGAAATGGTGCCGGGCGTAAGTATGGTCTAGTATCTCACTCTGAGTTAACTTCCGATTTTTATTTATGGAAATAATATAAAAGACAGTTCCATACTTTGTCAAAAACTAAATTAGGTAAATAAATAAACATCCGGCTATCCAAATCCGCAATCCCGGGATTTTTATTTAACAAAACATAAAAAGCCGTTTCTATACTTTGTCTTAAACTAACTTTAGGTAAATATGCATCCGATTATCCGATCTCTAGTCGCGACATATATTTTTTATACGAGTCTTGCATAAAAGGGTATCTCTAAAAAATTCTTAAAAGTCTCTGTACTTTTGAGACTAACTATATAATCCCATTCACTTGTTGTTTGATTATTTATTTCAAGTTTTTCTTTTTCAATTTAATTTATTTTATTAGACAAAAGTATTTTATAACTAGCGACTCGCCCCAGCTTCGCACGGGTGCAATGCTGGTACTATGTACACTACTGAAAAACTGAACGTTGTAAATAATTTCTCCACTATTTAAAATATGTTATTACACATAGAAACCTTCCTTTTCAATCATTCTATCTATTAAAAAGCGCATCAAAATCCGTTGCGTATTTTTAAAGATTTAAGCATACATCAGGATATAGCCAGAGAATGCGACTTTGTGTTATACTATGTATTGATTTATAGGTATTCCTTTCCTTTCAGTTTTAATTCACATATTAATTTTTACTTGATGAAAAAAATGAAAAAAGTATTTTTAATGAAAAAAGTATTTATTTCTGCAATCCAATTCATTAACATATAGTGGCCAGAGTCTCCTTTTAGTATAAATATACTTGTGTCAGAAGGCTCTGCTCTTCTCATAACATAATAACATTTGCCGTGGAATTAAGAAATAGATGAATATAAAATAAAAAATGTATTTAAAATTAACGCTAAAAAAGTACAATCACATACACACAATACTAATAATACATAATAACCATGCACACACCATACACCCTTCTGTGTAAGTGTGCGCGTGTGAGCGCGATGTGTGAGTGCGCGTGTGAGCGCGATGTGTGAGTGTGCGTGCGTACAAGCATGTGTGTGCGTGCATGCGTGTAAGTGTGCGTGCATGCGTTTAAGTGTGCGTGCATGCGAGCTCGCGCACTGTATGTGTGCGCCTAGAAATGTGTGTAAGATAATATATATATATATATATTATATATATAATATATATATATATATATATATATATATTTTTTTTTAATTCTATATATAATAAGAGCACTCATTTAAGTGAAAAATGTTGTAGAACCAACAGTACATCTGCACCTATTAATTTTGAACATATACATCAACATGTTTGCGTATCGCGGGTCGCTCAAAAGTTATAATTTACTTTTTGTAATTTTTAATTGATATCCTTATTTATTTCTGTGGCTCTTTAATTATAAAAATTATTTAGAAAACTGTACTGTGATACCACGGCCTCACAGGAAACCGGCGTGAAATAGCGCTTGCGCTGCGTTTCGCCGAGTGAGTGAGGGTACCGGAGGACCAACCCCTTTTATCCCCTTTATTCCCCTTATTCCCTTTAAAAGGCCAGCAACGCATCTGTGACTCCTCTACCATCATCGGTGATCCTAAAAAAAAAACAATTTTATATAAAAAATACAAAAAATGTTGTTTGTTTTTGACGACATAATGTGTCTAAAAATAAACTTCTTAATCTTATCTTCCTAAAGTTTAATTTCACATACCGCATTCGTTACAGGTACTCGTATATTTATTAAAGTTGGTATATTTAATAATCAAATTTAAACTTAATTAATATTTAACATTGAAATCAAACTCAAAGTAATGTTTAGTCAACAAAGTAATCGCTTTCAGGTACCTTCTGACGTGAAAGTAAATTAAAAAATAATCCTGACTGACTCTAATTGTTTGAAAATTGCGACAGCCTTTTTAGGGTAGAATAGGCAAGAAACACTAAAGTCATTTAAAGTTTCATATTCAATAATCACATACATATTCTTGCTATTAATATTGTTATAACTTTAATTATTGTAATAAAATATGTATATAACAATAACTTTAATTATTGTGAAAGAATTTTATTACTTTAATGTTTGTTATTTAATAAATTAATAAAGAAACATTAAAATAGGATTGGGAGGATTGCTTGTAATTCAGAATTCAGTGGCTTAAGATCTGGATAAAATGAACTGTCTTCATCTCCGATGAAGTCCGGAATATTCGTTTCCACCTTGAGTGGATCTAGCTTTATGACCCATTCTTAGTTATTGTGGTTATGACGTTCAGAACTTAACCCATGTTTTAACTTAATCCATACAGAGGAATGGAATAACCTACAGGGAATGACGCACGCCAAGCTCTTTATGGGCTCAGAAAACTGGCTGAGATTCACACTGAGCTCAAGTAGGCTCCACACCCGCCTGGTGCTTGGTGCCCTTACAGGACACTTTGGTACTAGAACTATGCTGCACAAGATGGGCCTCACTGAGACCAATCTATGCAGTGCCTGCAAGACCGAGGAGGAGAGCATGACACATCTATTGTGCAACTGCGATGCTCTGGCCGGCAGTAGGCAAAGGTTGATAGGGATTGGATACCCAAAACCCAACGACTTTAGGGTAATGCCACCAAGGGACATAATCAGGCTCTTGAGCACGATTGATTGGACTGACGGTGGTCAAGTAACTGTCTAACGACATTAAGAAGTAGGCACTAATGGGGTAGCACAAAAGACCCATAATGGGTCGAAGTGCGTTGGCACCTCACGGTAGCCACCCCGGCCCCTAAGATAGATAGATAGAACTTAAACCAAAAAGGGTGATACACTAATTAGTTACACCTGTGGTTTGCAGACCACCGATACTGGATCTACTTTGTTCGGACACATCTTCTTTGAGGCCAGCACATAGTGCAAGAAGACGCTGCAGTCAAAATCAAAATGAAAATTAATACATACATACATACATACACTCACGCCTTTTTCCCACGGGGGTAGGCAGAGATTACGTCCTTCCACTTGCTACGGTCCTTACATATCTCTTTCGCTTCATCTACTTTCATAACATTCCTCATACATGCTCGACGATTGCGGGTACTTCTGACCTGGCCTTTTTTGAGGACACTTTCGATTTGTTCGAAATATGTTCGCCTAGGTCTTCCTCGTCCCGTGTCTCCACTCACTCCAGCTTCATAAATCATTTTGGTCAGTCTACTTTCATCCATCCGTTCCACATGCCCAAACCACCCAAGCATCCCTTTCTCTATTCTTGTCACGATATCCTCTTTCAAACCACATTCAAATAACTTTATTCAAATTAACTTTATTCAAATATGACTTTATAGAAAGCTCTTTTGAATCGTCCAATTTTTTTCCTCTACTACTCATTCAAGACGTATTTTTTTGGCTGATAAGAAAAATGGCCGCAAGAAACTTATCAGCTTTATCAAAAGTATTAACGACTTTTACAATAAATTATGTCGTTGTGTAATATGTGTTTACAATTTGTGCGGGAAAATAAATATTTATAACTAGCTGACCCGGTGAACTTCGTACCGCCTAATTATTGGAGGCATATTTAGTAAGTCACAAACACACGACACAATACTTTTTTAATTTTATTGAAATTTGTTGCTTTTAGATTTTTAGGAATATTAAAGAATTATAGTATTGGTGCACAGCAAAGAGGCGTTTACATTTCAAGTGACATTTTACCATAGACAATAGGTTGGCACCCATCAAATATGTCAACACATTAATTATTTTTATATTTTGAAATTTAAATACACGATGTTATAAGCAAAGTTGATAATTATTATGTTGTCGATTCAAAAGTTTTGTTTTAATGCGTTTTTCAATTCGAGTGGAACATTTGACGCTATTTGTAATACCGTCAAATGTTTGACAGAAAGTAAGTGATCAACTTTTATATGGGAAAATGAAATTGTCGTCTTACTCTATCTCACTCGCAATTTTTCCTTATTTGCTCACCGTTTAGACCTACCCTGGACTACGACAAACATTTTAAAACCAAAATCAGCTCAATCGGCCCAGCCGTTCTCGAGTTTTAAGCAGACTAACGAACAACAATTCATTTTTATTTATATAGATTTAGAATCAACACCTAGCATATTTAGATAATCATTGATTTTGTAATAGCCGTTACTCATTAGCGTCTTTTTAACATGTACCTTGAACTTATGAAAAGGCAATTCAGCTACACTATGTGAAATATTGTTATAAAAATTTTAAAATTTGTCCACAAACGAACCTCCAGTTTTTTGTAGCCTGTACGTTGGAAGTTTTGGACAATGCTCCATTATTAAGACAAAAATTAACTTCACTTCATATTGCTACTTCGAGAATGAAGTACTACGATAATTAGACATAGTTAATCTCATTCAATTGTTTTAACTAAATTTTAGTTACTTTTAATTTTCCGGCTGCAGTAAACGTCATTTACTTGTGCCGGTGTTTTGATAACTTTTTCACGTAAATAAGGCTCTACAGTTCTTATGTACTGCTTCGTAGCTAACACCCTACCAAATCATCACTGAAGTTGGATAATGTCCGTGTATTCTGTTGACTTCTCCAGAAACTTACCAATCTTCGATTATGGTGACGTGCTATTTAGGCCTCAATGAAGGTCTTCTTAACAAACTTGACAGACTGCTCATCAACAGTATTATTATTTTTTTTACAAGCTTTTATATTAGCTTCACTTATAATAGGCTTGTATCCACTATGAACAAATCTGATGCATTAGGTTGCGTAACTATTAAGATGATCATTTAATTATGAAAAAACAAAGTTTTATAAAATAATAACTTTTGATTATTTATATTTTTATAAAATAAAATTGCACAAAATAAGCCATAAGTCACGTGACAGCAAACACCAATTAAAAAGTGTTACGTCACGCCGTGCGAAACGTCAAAGTCAAAATGTCATTCCAAGTGTCTTGTGGAAGTGCGAAAAAGAATGGGCATCATTCCTTCTCGCGAGTGTCAGCCACTTTTTACGTATCTGCTGATTGTTTGGCACGTATATAAACATTTTTTTTGGTGTTTTTATACTTGTGCTTGTACACTGGGGCACTATGCAGTACTTGTAATACGATGAATCCATTTTTTATTAAAATAACTTCACAATACCGAATATTCCGATACTAAAACAGCTGTGTTTTGCACGGCGTACCGTCATTCAAGACGCCATGACAGTCATGAGCGTTTTTGATGACTAATGTCAAATATTTAATTAAATGCAAAATTATTCTTATAAATACCTAAACATTTTTTTTCAAAAATAATAATTATTTTGTATAGAATAGGCATCAAGGTATATTAGTATCTAACTACTGAAATTTAGGCAACAAGCCTATTATGTAAGAAAATCTTGGAATCTTAATTTGACCCACTTCCCGGTCTCCGATTGAGCTGAAATTTTGCATGCACGTAAGTCAGATGAAAGTGCATGGTTATGTGTGTGACGTCATTTTAAATCCAACATGGCGGCATCACCAAGATGGCGGATCAAATATTTTTAATGCACCCCTACAACATGGGTATGAAATGAAAGGGCTTGCTATGCTTGGTTTTTTAGTCGGAAAATAAATCAAAATAAGCTTTTACATATAAAAGCTTGTCGTTAAAAGTATTCTATAAGTAAGTAAATCTTGCGACAAGGTTTTATATGTAAAAGTTTATTTTGTTCTTTTTAGCGCATTTAACAAAAGCTTGTATTTAAAAAACTTTTTTTCTTACTTTTATTTTTTCCACAATATAGGCTTACATTTCATAAAATAAAAATATTCTCGCCAAACATAATATTTATTGGCAAGATGCGCTCTTATCGTTATACATAAATATAAACTACATTCTAATTACATATATAGCCCTAGTAAATATTTGATACACTATTGTGATTCCCACAACTTAAACTAACCCAACATATCGAGCAAAAGCAACTCGTAGCTTTGATTTTATCAGTGATTTGGTAAATTTCGGATGTTTTCTTAATACCTCGAACTTATTATATATTTTGGGCACCAAGTATTTAGGTAGTCTTTATCCATAGTATTTTTTTGCAATTCCATTAATTTTTTATTTAATGAAATTTGATCATGTGTCCAAAATCCGTCTACTTTACTAAAGTGGTTAACTAAACGACAGCGTAGGGATACAATACCTTGACTCTGTACTCTGTTCTTCGTTCTATATGCATCCCATAATAGGACTCTTCGTTCTGCCTCTAATGGGTAGGAAAAAAATAGTTGGACGATTCAAAAGAGCTTTCTATAAAGTCATATTTGAATAAAGTAAATGTTCGGGAGCGTTCGACTACGGTCGGGCTCGGCCGTGGCAAGCGGGGGTCTTCCGGTGTGCGAAACGGTCAAGTCACTCTTGCGCATTGATCGCGGACGACGACACTTCAAATCAGCAGTTGAATTGTTATATTAGTAATTATTATTCAGAACCAATATATATTAGTTATTACATTCCACTAGTTTTAATTTAAAGTCCTTTAGGTCAGGACCCTAACAGTAAATTTTGAAAGTTCTCTTTAAATGCCCCCTCCCATTCCACCACCATTCTATTGTGGAATGCACTCCCTCAAGATGTAAAAAACTCCCCAAGCACGCTTAGCCTTAAAAATAAATTGCGCATAATTTTCTTTGAGGAAAGTCTTAGCTTATAAAATATAAGAAGATCCACGCTATTATTAAGAGAATTACGTAACTTTTTACAAAACACTAGATGCTTAAGGCTCTGAATTAATTTATGCAAAATGAACTCAACTAATATTTAATAGAAAGCTATAGAACGTAATTTGAAAAACATGTGTTCACTCGTTGACAAGTAAATGAGAAGTGAAGTCGCCACGAAGCCTCTGAGCTCGAGAGCGCTCGGATAAAATCGGCTGCTGTCGAACGCACGAACGCTACATAGCACACGCAGCGCCATCTGTTTTTCGACAGCGATAACACGCAAAAATGACGGACAGCAATGCCTGGGTCAATAGTTTGCACTCGCTTTTATACCCTCCGTAGACATATTTTTTTTCATATCTCCTACAATATCTTATATATAAAAATGAATCGCAAAATGTGTTGATAAGTGCATAATTCAACAACGCCTGAACCAATTTGGTAAATTCTTTTTAACCTGTTCGTTGAAGTTTATGGATGGTTTTTACGGAAGAAAACTTCGAATAATTATCGGAAAACCCTAAAAACAGGCCTTTTTTCTCATACAAACATTTTCTAACTAAAACAAACAGTCAATTTATATTATTATTCATATATTTAATTAATAATCTTAAATTTAAGTTTTATAAAGTTTATTATTATTATTATTAATTTGAGCTTTATTGTTATTGTATAATGTTCATATTGCAAGCACTCACTGTTGTCTAAGCAATGTAGGTGTGGTCCTAGTATCAAAGAGTAAATTTGCGCTTTATTAGTGCTATATAAAGTTGAAATTCAATCATATCTATCAAATTAGTGTGCGTGTGTGCGTTGGAACACAGAATACATCGTTATATCAGAGGATTTAATGTCACGTTTCAAAATTGAATTGTCACAAAATGTAATAGTTCATTACAACCTTTTTTGCAATTCATTATTTTTTATTCACAAAGCCCTACCACCAGGGTGACAGTTCTGTACAGGAGAATTATTTGTCCTGATTATAAAATAATTAGGAACAAAAAACTGCTACTTTACAAATCTTTTTGACAGGACGAAGTCGGTGTCGGTTCCGCTAGTATATATATATATAAGTTTCTTCTATGTATGTTATCTGTTATTGTCTTTTGTACATCTACCTCTTTATATCTCTGCACCACCTGAAGGTTGCATTTAATAGCGGTGAACGATCTATGGTTTTGTTTATAATCTAAAGCAATCTACAGAATCAAACTGATAAATTTAATGCAGATCAATCAGTTTTCAGAAAATCTCTTCAGCTTTGTAGGTTTAGTAGAGAAAATGTAACTGAAACTTTTTCTAGATACTATTTATGATGAAACGTCCACTCAGCAAGCCGATGCGCTTGCTGAGAAAATCGGAAGGGTGCTAGGGGATGTGGCCAAGGTCATTCGCCCTACTAAAACGGCGGACATCCGCGTCGTCGGCATAGACGACTCCGTGGCCGCTGTAGAGCTGGGCCAGACCTTGGCTCATGCTGGAGGATGCCCTGCCACCAACGTCAAGGTTGGCAGGGTGCATACCGGGACCCGAGGCGTCGGTGTTGCCTTTGCGACGGTCCCGGTCGAGGTGGCCAAGAGCCTGGTGAATACCGGGCACTTATCGGTTGGATGGAGCGCTGTCTCTGTCCAACCAATCGAAGCAAAGCCCATGCGCTGTTTTAGGTGCATGGGCATAGGCCACCCTACCCAAAGGTGTCCTTCCGCAAAGGATCGCAGCGGCCTTTGTTTTCGCTGCGGAGTCGAGGGGCACAAGGCGTTGGAGTGCAGTGCGGCACACAACTGTGCCGTCTGCTCTGACGCTAAGCCCTGCGAACCACCGTATGGGAGGGGTAAATTGCAACTCCCCCCCCCCCTAAGAGGACGTCTCATCGCGGCCAAGGTGGTACAGTCTGGTGCCCAAAGGCCGGGTCAGGAACAGGAGCAGATGGAGACGTAAGCTCCTATTCCGTAGGTAGATTGGCAGGTGAAGGCGAGCAAGCGCTCGCCTAATGACCCTGATGACAGAGGTGTCTCTCTACCTGGGGATTGTCCTAGTGTCTGGGATAATCCTCCCTTGGCGATGGCTCGACCGACAAAGGTCGAGCTAGCCCGTGGGCGTGTGGCGGTAGAATCGCGAGAGTGTACCCCGCCACATGCCCCGATATGGGCTGGAAGGACACCGGGGGTTTTTAGTGGGTAGGCCGGTCTTCTACCGGAGAGCCCCACACACGGCCGCGCCTAACCAGCGCGGTGACAAGGTGCTTAAGGTGCATTTTCCCCCCGCAAAAAAAAAGGTACTATTTATGATGCAATACAAAAAATTTCAACAGGTTTTGATTAAAATGCAACCAAATGCGAATCGGCTTCGAGCTAGGCGTTCTGTGAAAACTATTAGTTAAGAAACTGCAAGTAAGTTTGTAATACCAAATGTGTAAGGAACCGAAACTCGTATATATTTGCGATCACAAACTTATTTACAGTTTCTTAACTAAAAGTTTTTATCGTCTATTTGGGCTTCATGCCTTTATTGATTCCAAGTATTACGGATTAAGTATTGAAGAAGTACTATATAGCTTTTGAATCCTTTGCGAGTGTCAAAATATGTGGCATAAAGCGAGCATAATAGGGGGCGTACTCTTAAAAACGATATTCGATATATCGTGCACTTCGTCGTGTCGTATCTTACTCTTAGTTACTATCGTTTAAAGCATTCCACCGAACGATCGAACGAACGATATTAATTTTGACATAAGAGAGCTTTGGATGACAACGATGAATTGAATGTGACAGACGAATATTCGCAAAATTTACGTCAAATTTGCGAAAAGTAATACCATACGGTTTGAGGTGTCGTTGTAATTATCGTAAATTTGACGTTTATTTCGCGAATGTTCGTCTGTCAAATTCAATTCATCGTTGTCATTTGAGGTTTTATTATGTCAAAATTAATATCGTTCCTTCGATCGTCCGTTGAAATGTTTTAAACGATAGTAACCAAGAGTAAGATACGACACGACGAAGTCCACGATATATCGAATATCGTTTTTAAGAGTACGCCCACTGACCATATTTTCTTTTACTTAGATATTAGAATTGTTCACTTTTTTTTATAACATAAAACTGAATAATGAAGTATTGCGGCTTTTGTAACATCAGAATTAAAAAATGGAGTAACTTCTTTCATTTTCCTAACATTCCCTTCACTGCTCTGCTCCTATTGATTATAGAGTGATTAAAACTAATTACCCCTAGATAGTTATTTTGGAAATATATTTCATGTACATCATTTCTAAAGATTTATTAAGTACTAGCATCCGCCCGTGGCTTCTCTCGCTGAAATTAATTTTTGTCAAACCTGGTCCCTTATGACTAAGGTACCAAGATTCATGGTCTTATTTTCAATTCAACCCCTATTTCACCCCCATACTGGTATAATTTCAAAATGCTACAACAAATGATTTTTTCTTTTCTTATGACGTGATATTTGACGAACTTGCACACTAACTTTCTACCTTTATTTCACCCCTTAGCTGATCGAAATTTCAAAAATGCTAGAACAAATGTTTGATGGTTTTATCTTTTAAAATTAAGAAATCCCATACAAACTTTCTACCTATATTTTAACCCCTTCATCCCTTTTTTTCGAAATAAAACCTATGTGCTGTCTCAGGGTCTAAAGATTGCCTGTACCTTCAATAAAATACCTTAACCTGCCTTAAATTTCATTAAAATCAGTTGCGAGGTTTAAGCGGGAAAGCGTAACATACAGACAGACAGAGTTACTTTCGCATTTATATTACTAGTTGGGATAGATAGAAAAATATAGTATAGGTACATAGAAACTTAATAGGAATTATGTGTCATAAAACAAATTAGTCTGCATCCAACCGCCCGTTATGTCATTACATGCTCCTCACTTAACACTGTATGTCTTTGCTGGAAGTATAATTGTAGGCGTCAACACTAGATTACGTAACTTGTAATCTTATGTTATACCTATGTAAATAAATACCTATGTAAATATACCTATGTAAGTAAATGTTATAAAATAAATTTGTGTAATCAGTATGGCGATACTATGTCAGGTATTTTTACTTTCATGAAGTAAAGAATCGATATTCTTGTGTAATATTCACACTGTTATTTAAAAAAAGAAAAATATTTGCTGGCACCCAACTTGGGACTTGGCACCAAACGAGGGTTTCTTAACACAATTTTATCGTTTATTTTATTCAACGAACGATGACGGCGTTAAGAGTTTTTTCAGCTCTTTATTGAAAGTTATTTGCTATTATGGAGTTAAATTGAAAAAATTGCAACAGAATATTTAGAAAGAGAGAAAGAAAGAAGAAATGTTTATTAGGCACTCCCAAAAAAAAGTTATTACACATAGAAAAAGACATTGCATTAATAAAAAAATACATATAATAATTAAAAAAATAAAAGGTCGTCAATTTGTGTACCAAATAGGACACCAACTCAGTATAATGCTGCCGTCGGGTTAGACAGTAACGCCGGTATTGTCGGAAACGGGGTTTTTAATTTCTCAAATAAATTATACATTTAAAATTAAATCCTTAATTACTATATAGAATCTCATTACAACTATAACTGATATATGCATTAAATAATTTCATTATATTCCAATTCAAAAGAATTCAGTATTGTATAATTGTCAAATTAAAATAACACTCTTACAAGACTTACAAGTTACTTTGTAATAAAAAGACCAATATCAAATACAGAATACGAGAAACCTACAATCTATCACCCTATTGCGCGAATCGTTGTATACGAGTAAAAATAACTATTCGACCACACCTATTTACTGGGTGCCAGGAAAAATTAAAATGTCAGTCCGCTGTCAAACAGACGTTTGGTGAACATCAGTTCAACTATGTCTTGGTGCTTACCTCTTTATTCCCTTTTTCCGTTTTCTTTTCGCAAAACTAACGCCACAGTATAAATATAACATAGTAGGCTTTTAACGGTTTTGTGGAGGTTAAATCAACCTTAATGCTGTTTTTATTTGTACATTTTCTAATTACAGTGCACTTCGAATTTAGTACAACAATGCGGTCAAGGTGCTGTTGGGGTTACCGCGTTTTTATAGTGCGTCGGGGATGTTCGCAGAATACCACGTAGATTGGTTTTATACCATAATGCGTAAAACAGCGGTCGGGGAACCGGGGTAAATTACCCCAAATTGGGTAAAAATGAAACTTTTGTGATTAAACAGTATATTAAATTATCATCATCATCCTCTTGCCCATTTCCTATTATCTGGGGTCGGCGCAGTAGATCTTTTTCTTCCATTCCTCTCTATCAGCCGTCATTTCCATGCTTATATATAATAATTGAGAACGGATAATCGGATGCATATTTACCTAAAGTTAGTTTAAGACAAAGTATGGAAACGGCTTTTTATTGTTTTGTTAAATAAAAATCCCGGGATTGCGGAATTGGATAGCCGGATGTTTATTTATTTACCTAATTTAGTTTTTGATAAAGTATGGAACTGTCTTTTTATTTTATTTCCATAAATAAAAATCCCGGAATTCCGGTACTGTAGAACATTTTGGTAATGCAAAACTAGTCGGTAATATGAGCTTAAAAACGACGTTACATGAAGCTTAGTTTCAGTTCCCCGTGTGATTTGTGAGTAGGTATATAGGGTTCATGTTATAAATTGTACATTCATAAATCGCACGGGGAACTGAAACTAAACTTCATGTAAATACGTATGCATAGTTGTATAAATGAACCCGGAGTCTCGGTCTTTTGAAAATAAATACCACGTGCTAATTTAGTAATTTTCAAACAATATCACTACGTTAAATTTTCAGTCCCGTATTTTCCCGGGATTTTTGTTTAATAAAATGTATTTTAAAAAGCCGCTTCCATAATTTGCGAGCCAAAAATTAACTTTAGGTAAATATGCATCCGATTATCCGATCTCTAATAATAATACTATTTTATAAACCTATTAGTACTTTTTCCCAATGAGTTTTAATTTGTTATATAGATTACTTATATTACTATTATTGCCATTATGTATTACATTGATAAATTGAATAAATGATGTTTAAATTAAAATTTTAGTTATTGTTTTCTTTTCAAAATTATCACGCGGGACTATAATATGAAAGATGCTAAAAAGAGGCGATTCTGTTTTCTTTTTGCTTTTCGCCATAATATCAACTAGCACAAAAATATAAAAAAAATATAAAAATATAATAGAATTGTTTATTTCAGCTACTTTCATAGTGTTATGTCCTATGGACTGCTGCTATGGGGATCAGCGGCTAACATTGACAGTATTTTCCTTTTACAAAAAAGAGCGATTCGTGCTATTTACTGTTTACGGGCTAGAGAATCCCTAAAAGAATTGTTCAAAGAAATTAATATTTTAACTTTAGCTAGTCAATATATATATGGCAATTTAGTTTTTGTATATAGAAACTATAATAAATTCAATAAAAACAGTGATCTTCATAATGTGAATACTAGAAACAAAAATAAACTTGCCGTTCCAATGTTCAGACTCCATAAAACTAGCTGTTCGTTCGTGGGGAAATGTATATCTATGATTAACAAACTTCCGCAAAGTGTCATTTGTTTGCCTTTATATAAATTTAAAATCCATATCAAAAAGACACTCATGAGTAAAGGTTATTATAAAGTAAGTGACTATCTAAATGATCATACTATTTGGGAATAGGGACACTATTCATAGAGCCATGTTTGGTAACAACATTATTTATAATATTGTATTATTTTTATATGTGTATGTAAACATGCATACGATTGTAATCGTATTAGGTATGATTGTATCTTATACTATATTGTATTTTTATATTATATTATTATAATTATTAACATTGAAAAGAGGAGTTAAAAAATAGACCTTCAGAGTTTCTTGCCTGTTCTTCTCGAGAAGGCTCTCCCGATTTCCGAACAGGGGTAGAGTCAATATATATTTTTTTCCTTATTCGTACATACGGACAATGTTTTTGTTTTTCTTTTTTAAGCTTTTTTTTGTTTTGTTTGTTGACGTCAATAAGTGCCTGTAAAGGTCTATGTTGAATAAAGATTATTTTGATTTTGAATGAAAGTGTGCGTGGAGTGTATCAACTGGGTCCAATCTCTATCTGAACCATGAAAAATGCAGCTAAAGTCTAATATTATTACACGCGGTAAACTTCGCCAATACTTCTCACTTATTAAACTTAATACTATAACGAGTTGCGCAGCACTTTATTTACATAAAGGATCGTGCGGTAAATTGTCGGCTATGAAATCGCCGTTTTGTATGGATATTAGTTGTTTTTTTTTTTCATAAATACTGTACCTACTAACGCAATTCCACAGCTCACAATAAAAATAATAATACCTTAATTGTATAAGCTTCAATCGACTATTTATTACTAGTTATAAATTACATCAAAAATGGTTGCCGTTTGTAACTATTTTTTCCACCGCACCACAGTAAGACCGAGAGAGGCAGATGACAGATATGAAAGCAGAGAAAGAAAGAAAGAAGAAAGAAAGATATATTTATTTGGCCATTCTTGTATAGTATGCTTATGATATAATAAAAGAAAGAAAAAAAAATAAAATAAAATAGAATAAAAAACATTGAAGTCTGGCCAAAAAGGCCCCTACCTCAGCTAATGCTATTACTGCTATACGCAGCAAAAGCGCTGGCTTTTCAGATAGGACCATTGATTCCGATCATTGAAGCAATATGCACGTGGACATAGTGCATATTGCCTCCATGATCCCGACATCGGACGTAAAAGACAGTACAACACACTATATAGTCTGTGGTCATGACAGTGACATTATCATATAAAAGTACTTTGTGGACATTATTTGACATTATTAAAACAATAATAGGTGAACAAAAATTAGTGCAAAAAGAAAAGAAAAGCAACTATTTCGACGTTAGGAACAATCAATGTAACATATTATAATACAGAAGCATTTCAAAAGAAGGTTTTATATTATTACTAGCTGACCCGGTGAACTTCGTACCGCCTAATTATTGGAGGCATATTTAGTAAGTCACAAACACACGACACAATACTTTTTTAATTTTATTGAAATTTGTTGCTTTTAGATTTTTAGGAATATCAAAGAATTATAGTATACACGGGTTCTTTTTACATGAGATGACAAAACAATATAATAAAAATATTTTTGAGAGTTAGTAACACTGTAATGTTGGCACCCATCAAATATGTCAACACATTAATTATTTTTATATTTTGAAATTTAAATACACGATGTTATAAGCAAAGTTGATATTATGTTGTCGATTCAAAAGTCTTGTTTTAATGCGTTCTTCAATTCGAGTGGAACTGAGAGTACAAATACCGTCAAATGTTTGACAGAAAGTAAGTGATCAACTTTTATATGGGAAAATGAAATTGTCGTCTTACTCTATCTTACTCGCAATTTTTCCTTATTTGCTCACCGTTTAGACCTACCCTGGACTACGACAAACATTTTAAAACCAAAATCAGCTCAATCGGCCCAGCCGTTCTCGAGTTTTAAGCAGACTAACGAACAACAATTCATTTTTATTTATATAGATAGATGAGAAGAATGCCAGCACAAACATACATTTATGTAAACGATGGTCCCCTACAATTAAAAAGACTAAGATTAAAAAGTAAATAAAGAGGTTCACATAAACAGATTCATACGTTTTTTTGTTGGTCTACTAACAATCTCTTATACCGCCTTTTAAAATTGGTTTTGCTTGCAGAAAGAAAATAATGAACATTTATTTACAGCACACATCTATATATGTGCAGCTAATAAACAATAATTGCCCTTAATTAAGGCTACAAATCAGCTGTGATGCTGCATTATCACAACACAGCACAACACAGCGCTGTTTTCACAGTTAACACAAATCTTAGTTACCTACAAAAATCGGATGGGGTTGTGCCGGGGCACACGTCCGTTGGTTTTAACGTGAAACGTCTATGTTAGGGAATCGCTTTTGAAGTAAAAGATTGAAATAAAAACAAGATTGACGGTGTTTTAAGTATTATAATAAAAAACTTAATGTCACAACAGCGAGTTGACTATATAAGTAAAATATTCACACCACATTTTTGTTTCTAAGATTAATAGCTTTTTAATTAATAAGGCACGACGATATAGACCTTTTCGTTAAGGTCCACTTTTTAAGTCTGGTACCCGTATGTTTCGGCGTGATTTTAAGGACGTTTCACGTCAAAAAAAATACTAGAAGCATTGTTACCCCCTCTTTGTTCTCAAAGTTGATGACTATGAACAACCTTGGGTAAGATTCAAAACAGAAATTTGAAAAAACTATTTGAAATATATAACATATAAATATTTGTGTTTGTTTGGCTATCACCCACTTGATGTAGTATCTATTAATAGCAATTTTGTTAAACGATAGCGGAAAAGTGTTGTCATGCAAAAAAAATATGTTGCTATATTTTATAATATTAATGCAGCCCGAGAACATGAAAGACGTAATCTCTGCCTACCCCCGTGGGAAAAAGGCGTGAGTGTATGTATGTATATGTATCTATTCATTTTATAAGCCATACATCTTATGATTAAGCCGGCTTAAATATATCTAATTTATCGCTATGTTTAACATTGAAGTTGGAACTCGGATTTAGGTGAAAAAGAAAGAGGAGCTCCCCAGCAAGGCATTGAGTGTCTTGTAGAAACGATGTTCTAAGGTGTTAATTTATTTTACACTCTAGCACTAAGTGAAAGAGGTCCTCTTCCCGTTGGCAGAAGGTACAATTTGGATTATCTTTTTTATGTACAACTAGCAGACCCGACAGACTTCGTCCTGTCAAAAAGATTTGTACAGTGGCAGTTTTTTGTTCCTAATTATTTTATACATAATGTCGCATAGCCAACCAAATTGCAAAGAAAGTCTAAATGACCTATTACATTTTGTGGCTATTCAATTTTGGAACGTGACATTAATTCCTCCAACGATGTATTCTGTGCTCCAATGCACGCACGCACACTGTTTTGATAGATATGATTGAATTTCAACTGTATGTAGCGTTAATAAAGCGCAAATTGACTCTTTCATGTTAGGAACACACCTTCATTGCTTAGACAACATTGAGTGCTTGCAATATGAACTTTATACAATAACAATAAAGCTCAATTCGACTGTACGTTTTAGTTAGAAAACGTTTGCATGGGAAAATAAAAGGACTGGTTTTACGGTATTTCCGATAATTATTCGAATTTTCCTCATTGTAAAAACCCTCCTTGAACTTCAACGAACATTAACAAAAAAGAATTGGCCAAATTGGTCTAGGCGTTGTTGAGTTATGAGCTTACCAACACATTTTGCGATTCATTTTTATATATAAGATATATATATAAGTAATAATAAAAGTCAAGGAAGCTAGAGAGGTATGTTTGGATCGTAGCAAGTGGAAATCTGTGATATCTGCCCACCCCCATGGGAAAGAGGCATGAGTATATGTATGTATATATAGGATCAGGAGCGCCGACATTATGCTTTTTTTTAAATAAACTTCAAATCATTTTTATACCAATTTATTTAATGAACTAATTCTTAATATAATCAAACGTCTACTTTCAAATAACTCAGAATTCACAAATAATTATTGTAGCAAATACGGCAGTTCCTGCAACATGTACACTGGGTGACGGTCCACTGGTTAATGCCCCCTTATATTTTTTGGACGGACCTATGCTGAAGCCTCAGATGCTAGCAGAGCTATGTTCAGCTTTGCAACGAGTGTAGTGCCCCCTTGTGTCGGGTAGTCTTCTTCTAACAGTTCTGCGCTGAGGTAACTGGCCAGGGCTCGTTGCCCCCCTCAGTGGTTTCAATCGCCAGCCATTACAATGGCTGGAGCGGTGGGGATGGGTGCCCTCCTACCTGTGGCATCTTTGTTTCTTTCTTGGTTATTCACTCTCTTCTGACAAAGAGACTACTAGACTTCTAGGAAGTGCCTTCCTGCCCAGGGGCCTCGCATGGTACGGAGCCAGGTGTTTAAGGTGATGATGTTCAGAGCTGCCGGTTCTTCTGAACATATTTGTGGCTAGCTGATGGATGTAGGCGTTTAGTGTCTCTGCCTTCAGGTCGCGTCGTATGATGTCAGCAAGGCTAGCAATTGTTGTGCCGCCAGTCTTTTTCTCGCTAGTTTCCCCGTCAGCGCGTACCATGCGGGCGCTGCATATGTCAAGCGTACGTAGTGGCTGCAACTACCTACGAAGACCACCCAAGTTGGATGACAGTATAGGCTTGAGTAAGGCTCGGGTAACGCGAGTTAGGCCTATGATGTTGTCCGCGTGTAGAGTCATGTGGATGAGGCGGTCGATTGTGACCGAGATATTTAACTCTTGGTGTCCACGGTATGGTGTGGCCTAGTAAGCTGGGACATGGTGGTATGGCTGCGTTGCTGAGCAGAATCGCTTCAGTCTTGTCGTCGGGGTATTCTTCTTCGCTCTTTTGGGTGAAGGGAACTGTTCGGGGCTCTGTTGGCCCCCTGCAGTGGTCTCCGCGCCGGCAGTTACTACTGCCGGGTCATTGGGGGGACGGGGATGTTCCTCCGTCCAGGCTTCGTTGCTCCGTGGGAGCTGTGTCTTCGCCTCTTCTATTCGTCACTCTCTGAGAGGACGAGGCTTCTGGCGTGCGCTCTCCAGTCGGGAGGGCGGGCGTGGTGGGGTGCGATGTTCTGCAGGTGTGGATGTGAGGAACTGGCAGCCCTGCGGAACATGCTGGTGGCGAGTGATCTTATGTGAGCATGGATGCTGGTGATCTTCAGATCCCTGGCTATCACATCGTTCCGGACGAATCTCGGTGCGCGGATGAGTGTTCTAAGGGCCAGGGACTGCTGGAGCTTCAGTCTTGACTGGCAAACTCGACCTTTTATACTATTCCGATGGGGAGGGGGGGCGGTTACGTCATTCCCGTTGCACGTATTGATTACATAATACAATGGTGGCGCCATCATATATATGTATGCCTTAGTTCACATACTGCATAATATATATACTGTGCTAATGTAATAACTGGGCCAATCTTTCACTATAGTCGGCAATTTCCTCCCCGTACCGTGTTAAAGGAATCGGGATAATTAGTTGTGTCTGCGAATAATGGGATTTATTAGTTTACTATATGTTGTGGAGCAAACCGACAACATGATGATTGCCTATAGGCACTGCTTACAAATAATTTTTGAGGTTATACGAGTTGACGGTTCTTATTAGCAACAAGAACTGTCAAAGACTGTTCTGCAAAGAACACAGTGACTTGCGAAGGCTAACTAAGCCTTCAGCACGCCTTAAAAAATGGTACAAATCGTATTCAATGTCTCAAGTTCACCACATATTAGCTAGTACGAGACACAGAAAGAACACGTTATATAAGCACAAAACTACATATATACAATTAAATAAGACTGAAGAAATATAAATAAGACTTGTAAATGATAATGTATCCAACATTGTTTGTATAGGCATGTAGGCTACAACCAGCTCGACACATTGCCACCACTGTGCATCCGACCTCGACTCGGCCCAGCACACACTGGCGGAGTGCCCCGCGTGGGCCTCCGAGCGCCGAGTCTTGGTCGCAGAGATCGGGCGAGATCTGTCTCCGCCGGCATTGATTGCGGCAATGCTGGCGGACGAGGGAGGTTGGAGGGCTGTGGCCTCCTTCTGGGAAGCAGTAATGCTCCAAAAGGAGGCCGCCGAGCGGGTTCGGGAGATGGCCGATCCCGCTCGAAGGAGGCGGCGCCGGGCTCGGTAGCACAGCTGCGGCGCTGCCGCGGGTCGCCGGTGGGCGCGAGAAAGTCGCGACCGCTACGGCAACCCGGGATGGACCGGGGGAGGAGACCGGGGGAGGTAGTGTAGCCACCCCCGAGGAGGGCTCCCCTGTATCGACGGGGGAGCGGAGGCTGGGGATTGCCGGAAGTGGCTTGGTGTTCCCGGGGGCTCCTTACATGCCTGAGGAAGGCCATCCCTGAGGTTTTTAGTGGGTAGGCCTCCCCCTTCTGGAGAGTCCCACATAACCGCCGGCTCGCCACAGCCGGGGTATGCAACTTAATGCATTTTCCTCAGGGGAACAAAAAATAAAAAAAAAAACTACAACCAGCTGCATGTTAGAAGATTCTCTTCAACCCCCGACAACACACAAGCCCCGGCTTCGTGCGGGTGCAATGCTGACAGCATCTATGACGCCTCTTAAAAAGGACAACACGTTTTGTAATTACGCTCCAGTAAATAAATTTTAAAAGTGCAGTTACATTTCAATATATTCAAGTTTTGTTATATACGGGTGCAGTTCAGTTATCTACTCATTAGATAATCACATTAGCATACTAGTAATCAGTGGAATAACTATAATAATCTAATAGTGTCAAGTCATTCCCGTGCGCCGGCTTGTGTGGACGCCATTGCGGTAAACAACGCAGCGCAGCACTCACTCAGGCGAATCAAATTGTAAAGCGGAGCGTGTAAGTACTGATATCCTGCGCACCCGCAAATCGTTCACTAATACTGCGTCACCGCGCACGCGCTCTGTAGCCGGTCAAAGATTAAGCTTCACAGAGCAGCTATAAAATCACAAGTTCTCTCAGAGTATCCTTCTCAGTACTCATTTTCTTGTAATACACAAAAATGAAGTGCTACGGTTGTTTGACGCAATCAAAAGAATATAATTACATCAATTGCTCTGCTGATTTGTGTAACAAAACCTTCTGTGATTTATGTATAAAACTGGACAGTGTTCCAAAAGAACGTCGTAATGTTTGGATATGCCCAGACTGCTGTGCTACAAATAAAAAAGGTGGCGATAATAGCGCAACCCCCGTGCGATCGGCAAATGACGCTCAGAATATCACGTTAAGAAAACAAAAAACTGGGCAAACTGCATCGACAAATCCAACCAATTCCGAAGTGAAGGAACTTACAGCTGAACTTCGTCTTCTCACAAAGGAAATCTCTTCTCTAAAGCAGCGACTTGAAGCCGCTACAGATTCGCTTACACGATGTCATGTACGCTTAGATGAGCTGGGTGTCGCTGTCACAACAAACGAGTCACGAATTCATGCCGTTGAAGAGAACACCAAGGAATTGCTGGACTTAAGAACTACTGTCACTCAACTTCAAAAGGATTTAAACTCTCAAGCCCAAACATACCTGTGTAACGAAATTGAAATTATTGGAATTCCAGAAACTCAAAATGAAAATCTGCATCATTGCTTTCTTGTGGCAATGTGCAAGCTAGGGGCAGATATTGAAGACTCGGACGTAGACTGGGTCTCACGAGCTGGTCCCCGCAAGTCTGCCACCAGTGGAGGAGCCCCACGACCAGTTGTAGCAAGGCTTCTACGAAAAAGTAAACGTGACCAAATTTTGAAAGCGTCTAAAACAAGAAGAAACCTAACAAGTGCAGATATTGACATCCCTGGACCATCGAGCAAGCTCTATTTTAATGAACGGTTGACCAGGAGCAATAGAATGTTACACTTACTGTTGGTGTACTGCAGGTACAATTTACGTGCGGCAGAAGGAAGGCAAAGAAGCAATGCAGGTTTCATCTCATCAAGATCTCAGTCGCATCTTTGGCTCAGCCCCGGATACAACAAGCACGAAAATCGCATAATACTCTTAGGATAATGCTTTGTATGTTCTATTGCCACGATTCGGACGCGTATTTGTTTTTCTGTGAAAGGATCACTGTTATTACCTGTTGGTTTCAAACTCATAAAACATTACGCATATTATTACTACTAAATTATGTAAAATGTACACTTATTTTACTCTCTAATTTTATTCTAATTATCTCTTATATATATTCAAATAATTCAATTTATACATATATATACATTGTAACCCTAAAACAGTTCAAGATATCATTTCTAGCTGTACACATAATATTCGAATATTTTCCTACTTTATTAATTTACAAATTTATTCAAATCATAACCATAAACACGAGAAAATCTATTACATCAATAATGGCACTGAAAGCTCATAAACCCAAAAAGAGTCACAGTTATCCTACAGCACACAAAACATCTGATAGCACGAGACATTCATTCATCTGGTCGATTGTCTTCATCACCTATTTTATAAACACAAAAAGAGACAATTGACAATTATATATCCGACTTAGATTCTTTGGATATTGAATGTCTTGAGTTAACAGAACCCGAAAAGTGTGCAAGTGCGTTGAATAGTAAAAATTTTACAATTTTGACTGTAAATATAAGGAGCTTAAAAAAGAATTTTGATAACTTCATAATAACTTTAAATCGATTAAATATTAAATATGATGCGATAGTTATGACAGAATGCTGGATTAATAACTTGTCTATAATACCAAAAATCCCACAGTATTCGGAATATGCAACTAGTAAGGTTATCAATCAAAATGGCGGGGTAGTTATTTACGTCCGAGACATCTGGAGCGCTACAGTATCAGAACCTAACCTGGATGATGGAAATTGCTTACAGATCGACATTCCACATATAGCCACGATCTTGGGAATTTATCGTTCCCCTTCAATTAGCAATACTGACTGCTTTATATCGTCCCTCGACAGCGTATTGTCAAAATGCAAATTCCAACATAGCCTTTTTGTGGTTGGTGATATTAATATAAATATAATTTCAACCGGCGTTGATAAATCTGCTTTCGAATATCTTTGCCTACTAACAGAGCACGATCTAAAACCAGCAATCACTCGTGCAACTAGAGGAGAAGCTTGCCTTGATCACATATTTGTTAGGTCATCGCTGCCTATAATTGGTTTAGTGTGTGCATCGAATATAACTGATCACGATCTTGTCATGTCAGGAATGTCACTTAACAAAGTTAAACAGCGCAGACCAGGCACCAAAACTATAAAGAGGAATGTGGAGGCCATCACAAGGGAGCTTAAGGCAATAGACTGGCAGGACCTTCTCGGGGGCGACGATGTTAACGCATTGGTTCAATCATTTACTCGGCTTATTACGGATACTATTAATAGGCATTCCACAATTACAATTAAAAGGCGCTCGCAAAACATACTTAAACCATGGATTACTCCGGGTTTGATCAGATGCATGCGCCATAGAGATCGTCTACACAGTTTATGTAGATTCAATCCTGAAAACCTCTTGTCTCGACATATTTACAAGCGCTACCGAAACTTCTGCAACCGCTTGCTGCGCAACTTGAAAAGACAACACGAGAGGAAAGAGCTTGAAGATGGAAAACATAATCCCAAAAAACTGTGGAAAGCAATTAAAAGTATTTGCCACCTTACTACTTGTAAAAAAGAGCCGCTAGAAATTCTCTCTATTTCGGGTGCGTCTGACCCAGTTCAATCTTTAGACGTCTGCAACTCACATTTTTCTACTGTAGGGCAAAAATTAGCGGATGCTATACTTTCTGACCTTAACACCAGTCAAGAGAGCCTGGCCGACGCAGTCCCGACAAAAACACAACTGTCTAACTCATTTTTTATGGAACCCACCGACATTTTTGAGGTTGATGCTCTTATTACTAACCTACAAAATGACAAATCTCCTGGCTTAGACGGTATCGATAATCGCATACTAAAATTAATAAAAGAATGTATTGTAATACCACTCACCGCTATTTTTAATAGGAGTATTTCCTCGGGAGTGTTTCCGGACACATGGAAAATGGCGTCTGTCATCCCTATTTACAAGGCTGGTTCCCGTGAGTCTCCTGATAACTATCGTCCGATTTCACTTTTAAATACCTTCGCCAAATTGCTTGAGAAAGTTGTACACAAACGTTTAGTGTCATACGCTGAATCTCGGAATCTTATCTCTGCACATCAGTTCGGTTTCCGTCAAAAGCTATCGACTGATGATGCAGTCTTACAACTAGTTACAAAAACCACTCAATATCTTGATGGTTATAATAAATGTATAGGAGTGTTTTTAGACCTAGCCAAAGCATTTGACACGGTTTCTGTCCCAATCCTTTTGAAAAAACTGGAGTCGCTGGGCATTCGCGGCATCCCGCTTGCCTGGTTTAAAAGCTACCTACTCGGACGTAAACAATGTGTTATGGTTGGAGGATTCTCCAGTACTTTTAAAAATATTGACTACGGAGTACCTCAAGGAAGTATCCTCGGCCCTACGTTATTTAACATCTACCTGAATAATATACATAAGCTTAATCTCGGTCACGCCGATATAATATGCTATGCAGATGATACTGCTATATTATTCCACGGCTCTGACTGGGAAGAAACGCTTTCTCACGCAAAAGCGGGAATGTCTACAGTTTGTGAATGGCTACAAAGAAATCTCTTAACATTGAATGCTGGGAAAACAAAATTCATTTGCTTTTATAAAACACTAGCTTCAGCACCCCCTAACTCCTTAGTAGCACTACAAGTTCACAGCTGCAAGGATTCGTCTTTGTGCAACTGCTACAGTATACAGAGGTGTGACAAAATTAAATATCTTGGTGTCACCCTAGATCAAAACCTAAACTTTAAGGCTCATATTAGTAGTATGTCAGATAAAGTCCGTAAAACCATACACTTATTGAGAAAACTCCGTTATGTTGCTGACCTTAAACTACTAAAGTCTGTATACCTTGCACTGTGTCAGTCGCTCCTATCATATTGTATTGCAAGTTGGGGTGGATCCACAAAGACCGCTATGATTCAAATTGAAAGAGCCCAAAGATCTGTCTTAAAGACAATGTTACATAAACCTTTCAGATATCCTACCGTGGACTTGTACAAGGAAAGCAAAGTCTTAACCGTTCGTCAACTTTTTGTATTAAGGGCAACATTGCTCAGTCATGCAAACATTGGTAGATCGGGAGAGTTGAACCGATTAGTTTCGAGAAGATTGTTTAGGATTCCAGTTCCAACTATTAACACTTCTTTCGCAAAACGTTTCCCACCGTATATAAACAATATGCTCTATAATAAGGTTGTTATGTTCTGCGACATAAAGCTCTCTTCAATTCATATTGCTAAAGTAACTGTCACTAAATGGCTCGAAAGTTTAACATACAATGATACGGAAAATCTGCTCAAAACGCTATCCTAAATACCAATTGTTATACTTGATATTTCTATAAACCACATCTATACTTTCAATACTTATTAATGTACATGTTTATAAATATATTTAATATCAGTATGTAAGTTTATTATTATTATTATATTTATTATTATTATTATATATATATATATATATATATATATATATATATATGTGTATATATATATATATATATATAAACATTTGTGCAGTTTGAGATCACTTCTCGTCTAAATCAAACAGGCATCTACGATACAGACTTATTCTAGTGTTGGTGCCGCAGGAAATCTAACAGAATAATGCTCACAACAATGTAGACCGCAAACATGTTAAAATAATTGTAAATACTATACTGATAATTGTATGCTATTTTGTTGTAATAAATACTTTATTATTATTATTATTATTATTGCTGTCGAAGCCGGGGCTTGTCGCTAGTGAAATATATTTCCAAAATAATTATCACAGGGTGATTAATTAGGAATTGATACTGATGTCAAAAATGCAATCAGTAAAATTCTGTCTGTCTGTCTGTATAACCGTTTTAGAAACAAAAACTACTGGTCGGATTTTAACTAAACTTGGTACAATTATTTTTCATACTCCTGAGCTGGTTATAGTGTACTTTTTATCACGCTTCATTCAATAGGAGCAGTGAAAGGAAATGGAGAAGTTACTCCATTTTTTTCTAACAAAAGCGTGGACCACAGACTATGGAACGGCGACGTCAAACGGTGTCGCGGAACCATAGTTCATTATAGAGGACAGGCAAAGGAGTGCTGTCACTTGCAGCCAATTTAGTAATTATATATTTCGTTTTATTATAGTTATACTGTTTATTTAATAATATATATTTATTTAATATTTATCAAATTTCATATCTATTTATTATTGTATATGATAGTTTATCTATATTTATCAACTTATCTTGATATTCCGTACGTCACAGAGGGCTGCCATAATACCAGCGCTTTTGTGACCTATGTTACAAAAGCATACGCTGAGGCAGTGCCTTTTGACCATGCACAGGACATTTTTACTGTTATTTTGTTATTTTTATTTTTTCTCTCGTCGTGTGTAATTTTTGTATGTTTCTTCCTTTCTTGCTTATCTGTCTTGTGTGTGAGTCAATAAATGTTTTCTTTCTTTCTTTCTTTCTTTCTATTTTAAGCTTCCGGCACATGTACAACGTTAATGGTTAAAGCTATATAGAAATCATGTATGTCGGAAATGTTCTCCTTATAATTATATAAAAAATATCCCACGACAGCATATGTCTATCTTTTATGATTGACTCACAATAACACGTGTAACTCCTGATAGCTTTTCGCTTCGAAGCTTTCTGATTATATTTGTCTAGTCTTTCGTTTATAACTCTCTCAGTCATTCCTAATCAAAAAAAGTTTACATTAATAACTATTGTGCCGTTTCGTATTACGATTTTTTTTTACAGTGTTATAGATTGGCATATTACAGTTTCCTTAATCTGTCTGTTATATCAAAATCACTAAACCGTGAGGTAGGACAGAGGCTATTTTTATTATACAAATATGTAAAAATTTAATTAAATGTGTCTTATTTGGAAAATAATTAAAAATGCTACCTAAAATAACGATTCCACGCGAACGAAGTCTCGGGCACAACTAGTCTATACTTCTATACTAATATTATAAAGAAGTAAAGTTTGTGTGTTTGTATATTTGTTAAATTGTAAGGGGTAATCTCGGGATCTACTGAACCGATTTTAAAAATTCTTTCACCAATAGAAAGCCAAGTTATTGCTGAGTGTCATAGGTTATATAAAAAACCGAAAAATAAAAAGGCTTTTATGTGGTAGCCCGTTTCGCAAAGTGAATCGGAGAAAAACCGGTCGAATGAAAGCGTTTCTTGCGAACGCTGCCTTAACTATGAAAGATATATTTTTGAGTTCTAGAGAAAAAATGTGGAGCTTGAAAATGCCTACAAAAAAGTCAACGACAGCATATGTCTAACTTTTATATTTAAATTACAAAAAGTATATTTTTTAACATTAGCATAGACAATTTAATTTTTTATATTAATAAAATAATTCAAATCATTAGGTCATATTTATAAGTCATATATTACGAAAAATTATGAATCTATGAAAACAAGTAAACTCATCGTCATAAGTGTGAAGGCCAAAGCAGCGGACGGCGCGCGATGGCTTCGGGTTTAATTCGGTTCGCGTTCGTACTCGCTTCGGGGATTATTAATATTATGCCCAACGAAGTGGGCACGGGTCAGCTAGTTCTTAAATAAACCTAAAGAATGATATTTGAATTTAGTTGCAAAATCAAAATTTCATTTGTACGTATTTTTCGTCACAACAAAACACACTGGTTATTTAATTGTGGACTTTATAAATGATAATAAAATTGTGAAATATATTCAATCTCTTCAGCACAATAGTGAGAATAAACGTACTCCACTAACCTTGACCTACTCAGGACAATGATGGCCGACACTCTAATTGTCTTATAGTCAGGGTGAGTACGCACGAATAGGTTCGAAGAGTACTTGATTGCACATTTGATAATTTTCACAATATTAAACTTCAATCGAACATGGAATGTCCGTATGACTTGCATACGAGAAGACAGAACATCCAACTCATGCGAGACGAAGATCCTGACGACTAATTGTTCCCAAAATGGTCGAGAGCCTGTAACAGGAACGCTGTCCAACCTTAAGATTTTCGGCCTATTTCTTTATTAATCCATGACTCAAATCAAAATTCAAAAAATTACATGTCACAGTTTGACTTTAGAAAAATATCTTAAATAATTACCGGGCTAAATTGTATAAAATTACTTTTGGAACTTTTGGAATGATATTATGGGTCAGTTTAAAAAAAAAGTACATTTTATAAGATTTTTTGTCCCAAGTAGATTATTTTTATTCTAAGCCAGTTATTAAAAATATGTTCCTGATTCATTTCAATAATTCACATACTTATATTGCGACTAACTCCATTTTCAACTCAGGCTAATATAATGTTTTTTTATAATTAAATAAGTTATTATCACTAAAAGGATTCCGGTATAAAAGAAACGTGTCCCACTTAAAGGCAACCCCAAACTTTACAGATCACAAATATATGGTCGCGTTTATTGGAAAAAACAATTCATCAACATACTAAATATGAATTAAAGTTTAATAAAAAAAATAGAATTATTAATATTATTTTTTTTATAATAAAATATATGTATAAATTAGTCCCATAATATTTTCATTTTTGTTATTCTAATTTGTAACATAATTTAAAAAATATATTTGGTACAAATGAAAATTTAAATAATGGCAGCACCAGAAGCCAACTTAGTATGTGTAGGTGGCGCTACAAGTGCGTCGGCTGTTTTTTTTCGTGACAGCAATATGAGGTGATGAAATCGTCGGTGGTGAATTTAGACAATTATTTAGCATCATTCCTAATACGCTACTGACGTAGTTAAGTGATTTGACAATTTGTTTTATGTGTTATATTAATCTTTTGAAACACAACCATAAGATGCACCGAACTTAGATTTACTAAGAGGTCAATTAATTAAGGTCATCATTCGAACACGAGGTATCCATTCATTTTTGTTACGTTTTTTTTGTAACGTTACAAAAATGAACTGTAAGGCTGTATTCATATACTTATAAGTGTCAGTATGCTACACATCAAGTTATAAGTCTACAAATGCTTTAAAAAAAAAGGTATACTATTCTGTTGAATTTGCTCAATCAATATCGAACCTTATTGTAACATTAGGATAAGCGTCGATTGAAGAAATGATCTTGTGAAGGTCAACTATAAACAATATTAAATCGTAACTCACTCTTTTTCTTATCTACACCCCTTTTACTAGGAGTCGGGGATCCGGAGCTAGCCGGAGGTCACCCTTGGCTCTACGGTGACAAGCCACCGTCAGTAGGAGCACAAATGTTTGATTACCCACCAATGGGTAACACAATAAAGGTTGAACATCATATAATGTATATACAAAAAGTCATGGATTATCTTTTATCCACCGAACGCCATTTTGAACAATTGTTGTAGTTGAAAACGATAGAAAATTTTTATTTACATAATAGCGGACCCGACAGACTTCGTCCTGTCAAAAAGATTTGTACAGTGGCAGTTTTTTGTTCCTAATTATTTTATAGATAATGTCGCATAGCCAACCAAATCGCAAAAAAAGTCTAAATGACCTATTACATTTTGTGGCTATTCAATTTTGGAACGTGACATTAAATCCTCCAACGACGTATTCTGTGCTCCAACGCACGCACGCACACTGTTTTGATAGATATGATTGAATTTCAACTATATGTAGCGTTAATAAAGCGCAAATTGACTCTTTGATGTTAGGAACACATCTTCATTGCTTAGACAACAGTGAGTGCTTGCAATATAAACTTTATACAATAACAATAAAGCTCAATTCGACTGTACGTTTTAGTTAGAAAACGTTTGCATGGGAAAATAAAAGGGCTGTTTTTAGGGTATTTCCGATAATTATTCGAATTTACCTCATTGTAAAAACCCTCCTTGAACTTCAACGAACATTAACAAAAAAGAATTGGCCAAATTGGTCCAGGCGTTGTTGAGTTATGAGCTTACCAACACATTTTGCGATTCATTTTTATATATAAGATTGTTTTCTTGTTATTTACACACATACCTAAAAATAAACATGTTTTACTATTACAACTTTATTTCAAACACTTGCAAAAAATGTCCGTTTTGGATTAAAATTGTTTATAACAAGAGTTTGAAAGAAAAGATTTTTCACTATAATACCATTTAAAAATCCTTATAACTAGAGATCGGATAATCGGATGCATGTTTACCTAAAGTTAATTTTTGGCTCACAAATTATGGAAGCGGCTTTTTAAAATACATTTTGTTAAATAAAAATCCCGGGAAAATACGGGACTGCAAATTTAACGTAGTGATATTGTTTGAAAATTACTAAATTGGCACGTGGTATTTATTTTCAAAAGACCGAGACTCCGGGTTCATTTATACAACTACGCATACGTATTTACCAAAATGTTCTACAGTACCGGAATTCCGGGATATTTATTTATGGAAATAAAATAAAAAGACAGTTCCATACTTTGGCAAAAACTAAATTAGGTAAATAAATAAACATCCGGCTATCCCATTCCGCAATCCCGGGATTTTTATTTAACAAAACAATAAAAAGCCGTTTCCATACTTTGTCTTAAACTAACTTTAGGTAAATATGCATCCGATTATCTGATCTCTACTTATAACATAAGGAAGTTTTTAATATAATTTGGACACCCGATTTGGTATTATTTTTTTTTCACCAGGGTCGGTCATAAATAACGTAAATTTTTTTTGGTGAAAATTTTAAGTTTGTACTTAAATTTTAGGTATTTAGAAGACGATATCTGTAACTTTTTTATATTCAATCGATACTAAGATGATTCTACATTAAAATAAAATAAAATTAAAAAAAATCTGTACTTGTTAATGTTTTCATTCGTAGAAATGGCATGGAAAAACCTGATGAAAAGTAGAGATTTTCCAAAATTTCATTAAACATCAATAAACTTGGTTATTATAAGACTTTTACTATGGCCTTTTTTTATTGGTAGATCCCATTGTGGCCCATCAGTAGGTAAAAGGTAATCCATGATTTTTTGGACACCCAGTATACAAAAATAATTCGTATTTCGTTTTTTTACCACAGAGCGTATGACAATAAGGGGGCGATATATACCCTTTTTTTTAAAAACCTTACTTAAATATATCGTGTGGTAGGATACTCAACCGTGCGAATGTGGAGCGAGTGAAGTTGTCTTTTGTTCAATGTTACGTATCAAGGGGTCACACGTTACACGCACTGACGGGTTTCTCCCCTCTGTATGCAATGGCGGAATGTAGGGGATGAGTTTGGTACATTTTTCTAAATCATTTGCATCAATAGATGACTAAACACACAAATAGTGTTTAAAACGAAACGTAGCTATTAAAATCGTTTGACGAAAATAGGTTGACTGGTAGAGTTCTTATTTATTTATTAAACTAGGAGGTAGACTCTGTACCAGGGTCGTCTGCATGGGTACCTCCGTCTTACCTATTTCCGCCGCCAAACAGCAGGGTTCGCTTTGCTGTGTTCCGGCGTGAAGGGTAAGATAGGCAGTGAAATTACTGGCTACTGTGACTTTACATCTTATGTCACAAGTTGGCAACGTACACTGTGGTTCTTATGAGGTTTGCAGATTGGCTGCGAATCTCGTGGGAACCACATGTACTATAGGCGACTGTTACCACTTACCATCAGGTGAACAGCCTGCTTGTTTGTCAACATTAGCAATAAAAAAAAAAAAAAACTTTGCAAAAAAAAAAATTACATAGGCGGGCTTAATACCTAAGGTATTCTTAAAAACTGGGAGTGCTAAGCAGGGCGAGACAGTATTTCACGCCGACCCACCGCCTACAACTTTACAAGGCACAGGTCAGGCCACATATGGAATACTGCTCTCACCTCTAGGCCGGAGCTCCTCAGTACCAGCTCCTTCCATTTGACCGTATCCAGCGAAGAGCGGTTCGAATTGTCGACGACCCGGTGCTCTGTGGTCGTATGGACTCATTGGCGCTGCGGAGAGATGTCGCGTCTCTTTGTGTTCTCTACCGCATATACCATGGGGAGTGCTCTGACGAGTTGTTTGGGATACTGCTGCCGCCCGATTTCCTGTATCGTGCGTTACGGAGGGGACTTGCTTTCCATCCCCACCTTCTTAATGGTTGGTTTTCCTCCACAGTGCGGTTTTCGCGTACGTTTTTCCCGCGAACGACAAAGTTATGGAACCAACTTCGGGCGCGGTATTTCCGAACAGTTACGACATGGGAAGCTTCAAAAAAAGAGCGTATACATTCATGAAAGGCCGGCAACGCGCTGATGATACCTCTGGTGTTGTTTGTGCTATGGGTGGCGGTGATCACTTACCATCAGGTGACCCGTTGGCTCGTTTGCCTGCTCTACTATAAAAAAAAAATCTCTACCAGCCAACCTTTGGGTGGTGTGGAGATGTGGTGTAGGTGCAGCGAGATTTTGAAAGCTCTATACTGAAATATGAAGGTATGTATATGAATAAAATGCTGCAGGATACATATTATTATAAACGAATATATCATACAATTATATACATATATTTAATAAACTATGTAAAATATATATTTATATAAATAAATAACAATATATAAACTATGTAAATATTAATTAGTTAATATCTGCCAATTCCTTTACAACATCCTTGCAAGATCAAGCTTGTGCCATAATATCCGAGAAATGTTTACGGACCTTCCGTTTAAATGAGGCCCGAGTTGGTGCCATCCTGATTTCATAAGGGAGAGAGTTCCACAGAAGTATGGACTGAATTTGGCATTCTTTCAAGTTCTTCTGGCATTAATACCGCCTTTTGTGCTTTGATAAATAAAATGATTACAAAGTTCTTAACCCGGCGTGAATGAGGTGAGAAATTGTTACACCAGCTATGAGGTGGGTACGATATACCCAAAATTTTGATGAAAAAATTTTGATACTATGGTTGTGTAATTAGCATTTATGCTTAATACGAACAAAATTTCGGAAACTTTCACGTTGTAACATCAGTAGAACTTACAACTTGTGGTATGCTTACATAAGTGAACGCAAAACCTTTTATTGACAGAGAAATGACAATGCGGCGTTCTACATTCGCACAATACCACACTGTCTTTGTTACTCTGTAAGCATTCGAGCGGGACAAAAGAAACGTCGACAATGTGATTCGAGTTTACATGGCACAAAACCTCAAAACAGTTTGATTACAGATATATATTGTTAATGATGCCGTACCATTGACAGTAATTCAAATGAAATTGATTAATACAGACTGTTCAGTTTAGTGAAAAGTGGAGGCGCCGTCATTGCCTTATTACACACTAGCTGATTTCTGCGATTTCGTCTACACTGATGATAGATTATTTCTAATTACTTGGCACTTCTCGTTATATTGTGGACCATTCATAAATATTTTTTTTATTTAGGGTCAAATAAACAATTGTACAATGAGGTAATTAAAACAAATAAATGTAACTACATGTAACTATAAGACTTCATAATTGCACAACTAACACCATTAACCCCAGATCGCATCGAACCCAGAACGCATCCCGTGGGATTTGACGATTTTTCCGGGATAAAAAGTAGCCTATGTTACTCGGGGATAATGTAGCTTTCCAAAGGTGAAAGTGTCATAACACTCAGCAATAACGTGGCCTTCTATTGCTGAAAGAATTTTTAAAATCGGTTCAGTAGATCCTGAGATTACCCCTTACAATTTAACAAATATACAAACACATAAACTTTACTTCTTTATAATATTAGTATAGATATATATTATATATATACATATATATATATATATATATATATATATATATATATATATATATATATATATATATATAATATATATATATATAATATATATATTATATATATATATATATACAGCTTTGGTACAAGATTTTTTTCATTTCAAATTACGTCAATAGTGCAATATTTTAATAGTGTAATGATTTAAGTCCACCATTTGTATACTTTTTCATTTCTTTATAAGAGCGTGTTTAATCAACTACTTATTCACAATTAATTAGTGGTCCAAATAATTCAAAATAATTTATTTTATTCGCCGATTAAATTCTGGTCTTCAAAAGTCGCTAACTGAATATGAAACTCACAACTTTATTCAAATTGTTAATAGACTTCCCTTTAAGTACAAACGTAAACACAAACTAGGCAAAAGATTATAGAGCTAGTGTCTAGCTTTATTAAAAGCTAGATCTTGACTCGATTTAAATAAAGCTCTTTTTCAATGACAGCGATGCCAAGGAAGCAATCAAAATTAATCGGATCAACTCTACGCAGAGTTTGCATTGTTGACATTGTACTTACGACAACAGATAACATTTTGCATGTTGACTTTGATACAGTACAGTAGGCGCCACGTAATGCTATGCACTAGAAAAAGAAAATAAACTTGATTTTATATGACTTACATTAACAACGAGCAAACTGCTCACCTGGTAGTAAGTTGCAAACTGTTTTTGTCAGATCTTCCCGCAGGAAAAATATATTTCACTTTTCTTACAAAAATCAAGATGATTGCCTATTTGCCAGCGAAGAAACATAAGACTTGTTCCTAGTTTTTTGTGTATTTTACGATCGGAATGCTGTCGGTTATTTAAAGAAAAGGTTGATCAGACTCTCGGTGATGACCATAGGCTCAACCTAGGATAGTTCCCGGTAGTCGCTTGGCGTTCCCGGGGGCTCCCGGCTCGCCACAGCCGTGGTATGTAATTTAATGCATTTTCCTCAGGGGAACAAAAAAATAGGCACAACCTAGGTTCCGCTGCCTCAACTACTCTCCAAATACCATCGCATCGATCTGGGTTCGTCTCCGTATCATTCACTCCTTCCGTCACTTGCTTGTGGAATAAGCTGTCTATTAGCTTGTGATTAGCCAGTTCTAAGGCTTCATTCAAAAAACTAGTACGAAGATATTTATCGGAATGTGTCTAAAATGAGTATAGCAAAGGTTATGTAAATATATATATATATGTATATATTGTATATATGTATGTATATATTGTATTATATATCTACGTGTTGTCAGTATAGCATTTGTTATGTGTTGTGTTAATAGAGCACTTAAACAGTCCAATACGCGTCACCTTCAGAATTCGTTTACGGTGTCAGCAACGATTCGCTTTCGAAATCGTGAGATTCGTATACGAATTACAGGATTCACTATTTCTGAACTTTCATTTCGTGCGTTGTGCAACGAGTGGTTCAACCCACTCGTTTTTAATTTCTACTAGTAGAATATCCAACGCTGAAGTGACATTGACAGTGATAAATTTTCTCTGGTTAATGTCAAGCTTGTAAATAGGTACATAATAATAATATTGTTTGAGTACATATATTTCAATTTTAGTTGTTGCGATTTTTAATTGTCTGCATGAAACTGAATCTAATTAAGAATTTGTTTTTAATGACAACACTGAATTCGAGTGATTCAAAAATCTATAAAATTGTAAGCAGCAGAAAATAATTTCGTGCACGATTTGTATTCGTATTCGAATTCCAAATTCACGTCTAATGATTCGAAAATACGTCTCCTGGAACCAATTGCCCGCAAGTATTCGTGACAGTTCATCCGTGGATGTTTTCAAGAGAGTACTTAAAGATCATTTGCTTTCTACTCTCCCATATTCATAATGTGTTAGTATGTATATATATATATACATATAGGTTTATATATATATGTATATATATAGCAAGCATGTATAGTACTAAATAAATACATAATAACATGTATTTATTATTTTATAAGTAAAATATATTAAATTATATATATTATTAAATTATAATAAAAGTTGCACATAAAGCTTTCCCGCACATTTCTTTCAGGACGTCCGTTTTGGTTGGCTGGAAGAGATCTCTATTAGATACAAGTCCACCATTGTCCACCACACACCACACATATTCTTTCTTATATATTTTACATTACTTATGTCTAATTGTACAATAAAGTGTTATATATAGTATATTAAGGTATATTGCGATTTAATTATTATGTCTGTAATAAGTGTCATTTTATTATTTTTATTATTAAATCATACAGTGTCAATTACTTTCACATCTTACAGGTTGACTGGTAGAAAATGCCTCCGGCATTAAGTCTGCCTTTTGGTTACCTGGTTATTATTACTATGAATTTTTCTATAGTAAAAATATCTTATGCCTTTTCTGTCTTCTCAAACAACCCCAGTTACATAACCCACAACAGTGGTAACCAAGACAAAACAAAAACAGTTTCTCTCGAAATGAAAATACAATAAGATTGATTCAATCACACATCTAGTTCAATATGTGTTGAGTGATCAATCAGCGGAGACCACGATTTCATTTTGACAAGATGACCGATCATTGTCAATTCGACAGCTACGTTAATGGCGTAGATGATGACGGAATGTGTACATTTAGATAAAACACAAAATAAACATAAACGTAAAAATTTGATTTAGATTTTACATACATACACATACATACACTCACGCCTTTTTCCCATGGGGGTAGGCAGAGATTACGTCTTTCCACTTGCTACGGTCTTTACATATCTCTTTCGCTTCATCTACTTTCATAACATTCCTCATATATGCTCGACGATTGCGGGTACTTCTGACCTGGCCTTTTTTGAGGACACTTTCGATTTGTTCGAAATATGTTCGCCTAGGTCTTCCTCGTCCCGTATCTCCACTCACTCCAGGTTCATAAATCATTTTGGTCAGTCTACTTTCATCCATACGTTCCACATGCCCAAACCACCCAAGCATCCCTTTCTCTATTCTTGTCACGATATCCTCTTTCAAACCACATTTCTTTCTAATCACTTCATTATACAATCTGTCACTCAGTTTTACTCCTGCCATACTCCGCAAAGCTCTCATTTCTACTGTATTTATTCTGCTTTCATGTCGTTTCTCCCGACGTTTAGATTTTAATTCACACTAAACATATAAAAAAAATCCGAACGATCCAACCTCCATTGTCGAGTGGATAGTACATCGGTTTCAAGGTGTCGCTATCTCTGAGGTCCCGGGTTCGAATCCCGGTGGGGGCAAATATTTGTGTGATAGCGAGCATTTGTACCTTAGTCATGGTTGTTGATATATATTTCTATAAAAAATATTTATATATGTATAAAATATGTATGTCTATCCGTTACCCTAGCCAATGCATGAAATGCCCCTTATCAAAATAGTACCATATATATTTATGTATATATATATACATTTTTAATATATTTATTAGTCACATAATAATTATAAAAATATATAATAATTATACAATACAGCCTTTTGGGCACCATCCCTGACGGCAGCACTGGAGGTGAAGTTTTTTTTATTTTGTAAATTTTGTATATTTTATTTGTAGTAATTTTTAGTCGTTAAGTAGTTTTAAGCTTAGAATGTACTCTATTAATAGTTTATTTAATTTAATTTTTTAGATTTAATTAACACTTAATATATTAGTTTATATATAAATATATCACATCCCTTAGTGAAACAAAAAAAATATATACAATTTAAATTTTTTATTTAACTATTGACGTAACACATTTAAATATTTCAAAAAGCAAATACTATAATTTTGTGTAAATTTAAACATTTTTAAATTGATAGATGCACCCTTTAGCAATCGCTGCTTAGTGTCGCGGACATAGTTCCCTCAGGCTGTAACAGAAAACCAGCGATTTGCTCATATTTTATGAGGAAATATTCACGCTGAGTTATGGCCTTTTTGTGTTGCTGCAGTATACATGTTAATTGTAAAGTTATATTTAAGTAATGTTGTGTTTAATAATTTTTTGTATGCTATAATAAAATTGTAATTTAATTGTTGATATTGATAAGTTATATCTCTGATGTTTTCTGTCTGTCTGTTCTGTCTTTTACTTATTGTGTGTGTATTTGTAGACCAAATAAAGATTCTATCTATCTATCCTTACCCTAGATCCCATAACACAAGCCTTACAGAGCTTACTTTGGGCTACGCTAATTGGTGCAAGTGTAACAAATATATATATATATAAATTTAGATTACCCTACAGTTCTCCTCTCACAGGTCTGCTGGAAGTAATTTCATTTATGAAATACTAGCGAATGCAATTAACGATATCACATTAGAAACCAATAATCAAAAATAACAGTATTTCTCCACTATTTAGTGGATGTTATTACTCGTATAAATATGAAACTTAAGAATCACTCTATTTATTTAAAAAAACCGCATCGAAATCCATTGCGTAGTTTTAAAGATCTAAGCATACATAGGGACGGGATTTGTTTGCGACTTTGTTTTGTATTTACTATGTAATGAAGCAGTATCTATGTATATCATGTTTTTGACGTGACAACGTCTATTAAATTGGTACGGCGTGGAGTCATTCTCGAAAACACCGTAACGGCCGAATCTGACGCCACACGGAGTCCACGCCTACTTTACCCCCACCCCTAGAGCGCTCGAAGGCATACTCGGAAACGGCGTAACGGCCGATCTGACGCCACACGGCAACGTAATAAAAATATAAATGTTATACATTACTTTTTCACCCAAGATAGTTACTTTTTGACGTGACAACGTCTATTAAATTGGTACGGCGTGGAGTCATTCTCGAAAACACCGTAACGGCCGAATCTGACGCCACACGGAATATTAATTTTATTGTAACTATAAACTTCTGTATGAAGATGAATGAATGTATGTTCATATGTATGTGCAATCATATGCTTATTGTATTTAGTGTGCAAGTGCACATTACTCATAATAATTAATTTATGTATAACTTCAGAAGCAGAAAAATTTAAACAAACTATTAAATAAATATATAATGTTATACATTACTTTATTTTAAATAGTTTCATTGCACCCAGAAAAAAAATTACCATGTAATAGACGTTGTCACGTTTTTTCTGTCATATGGCTTCATAATATTTCAGTTTGCGTGCTAAATTCGTTAAATCTATACTAATATAATAGCTGAAGAGTTTGTTTGTTTGTTTGTTTGTTTGTTTGAACGCGCTAATCTCCGAAACTACTGGTGCGATTTGAATAATTCTTTTTTTGTTGGATAGTCCATTTATCGAGGAAGGCTATAGGCCTAAATAACATTACGCTATGACCAATAGGAGCAAAGACAGAGCGGTAAATGTGTAAAAAACGGGGAAAATTATTCATTTTTGAAGGCTTTCTTTGCGTGCGCTGCGAAAACGGTTCAAGATACACAAAAAATATGTATGAAAGAATTATTCCTCTATACATGATCTAAAAAAAGTCCGCGACGGCATATGTCTATCTTTTAAGGTTTAGTCACAATGACCGTTTTATGGTACAAATTTGGATATGTCGCGTTGTCAAGATCGGGTAACAGCTGAGGTGCGCAAAATAACTATTCCACGCGGACGAAGTCGCGGGCACAGCTAGTAAATAAATAAAATTGATGCAAATTAAATAAAACAAGAATCCTCGATAATTTATGTAAATTTATACTTGGATATCGACTTCAAACGAATGCAAACTGCGAGAGACCAGTTTATGCCGAGTGTGAAATTCAGTGTGCGAGCAAAACTCACTTACGCCATTAAAACGTCTCACGAACAAAACGCCAACAATGTCTGTAATACTTCAGAAACATAGCTTTATACCAGAGACATATCAAAAAGATTGTACTAAAATACTTTTAAAAAAAATTACAAAAAGTGGCTGATAGCCAAACAAACACAAGATTTTTTTTTTTGAAATTGGTCAATATTATCAATTTTGTCAAAGACAACTTTGAAAAGATTGAGAGAGCTTCTATTTTACATTTTCTAATTGTTATTTTGCTTCATTATCACAAGTTTTATGAGACACAGTCCTGTTTAAGGTATGCGAGGGGGTATAGATCGAACGTGTACAGTCCATTTGTGTACATGCACCGCCCACCGCTGGAGGGCGGGCGCTTTAGTTCAAAGCCTATAAGGTCCCAGGCCATCTGCCTGACCAAAGGCTTGTAGGTAGTGTTTAGTTGCCTAGCCTTCTGCTAGAGTCCATCATAATCCGCCGTAGAACGGGCGCGTGTGGTATCGGTATAAGGTCATCCGAGCACCAAGGGGTTATTAATACGACTACGAGTACAATAGTACCGCACCCCTTATGAGGATTTACTACCATCCCCCGTGAGAAAAAAAATCCATTTGTTCATGGATTGTACCAATTATTTAGTGTAATTATTTTAATTTTTTGTACCAAACCCAGCTATGTGTTATATTAACTGCGTGCGTAGGCAGCCCAGGTGCGATAATATACCAGCGCTGTGTCGCTATGATGCAGCATCATAGCTGAATCGTAAGCTCTTAATGCAAGTAATTATTGTTCATCGCTGCTACCCGCGATTTCGTCTACGCAGGATTTAAGTTATTTATTAGACAATTCATCTACCAGCTTTCTGCCCGCGGATTCGGCCGCGTGGATTTCGGGATTGGGTCTATAGAGGGTTAAGGGTCAAAGCTTTTGCCCACGGCTACATATGCGCGGAAGTCGGTTTATGGTGCGAAGGTTTTATCGCGCTTCCCGTGAGACTATACGTTTTTCCGAGATAAAAAATACCGCAAAACCTTGCACAAGAATACTCTATCTATTGATGAAAACCGCATGAAAATCTGTGCAGTAGTTTTTGAGCGAAGCCTTTATTGCGCATCCCGTGGGATCTGTAGATTTTTCCGGGATAAAAAGTACCGTATTATTTAATCCGGACTTTTATCTTTAAGTCTGCAAAATTTCAAAGCAATCGTTCAGTAGTTACGGCGTGAACGCGGAACAAACAAACAAACTCACTTTTCGATTTATAATATTAGGTAAGGAACTAAGGATGTAACACTTTTTTTCACTGATTTTAAGTACTATTAAAGACATTTTTTTATTTATATTGATTAAAATCACTTTTACAATTGTATCTTGCATTGGTTATGTTTACGTCGAATTGTTACTTTGACATTGACAGTTCTATAGTGTGGGCCGCTTATCATGATCCTAACACCATTATCTATGGGCAAATTAGGCAACCAAATCTAGCCAAGCGTCGTCTACAAAGATAGGTTCTTCATTAATAATACTGAAACATCACTCCAGAATTCATAGATTAAAAACAGTGTCGTAGATTAATAACTGCCCACAGATTATATACCGGATACTAATTAACAACAAACTATTTGCACTGCCGGTTACAAAATATAATTTAGGATTAAACTTAAATTTAGGAAGATCAATTCTTCTTTCCTTTATTTGTGGCGGATCGACATAGTTTCCACACCATCCTAGTTCCATTTAATAACAAACATCACATACTATACATCGTCTATATAGTCTTTGCCTGATCGGTGGTAAGCAATCTGTAATGGTATACTAATCTGTGACTTGGAGATCTGAAATCTGGGAATTGGGAATCGATCTATTGTAAAAATCTCACGCATATTTCGGTATATAACTACGTATATAAGTTACTGAAAGTGGTGTCAGGATCACAAATTTCAGGAGTATTTTATTTCCCATAAAATTATCCATATCTCTTGGAACCAACATAATTTAACCTAGTTGCCACCGGCACTTAGGAAAAAATAATAAACTAAAATATTTACATATTGAAAGCCCGATAAAAAGGTCAAGTAATAGTTGCACGTCCTATGATCGTCTTCCACGAATGAGGAAACAGCTGTAATTATCGTTCGATTATATCTTTCGACGGTATTAACTTGTGGACAGTAAACGGGGCCCATGTGTACCTGCGGGATATTGTACTTTTCGTAAAGCGCCTGAACTTCGCGGCTTATAAATTGTGACCATTGTCAGATATGACCGTTTGTGGAATCCCGTGTACAAGGAACACATGATCCTCAAGTCTTTGGGTTATTACTTTACCTGTGGCACGACGCAATGGAAACAATAAACAATATTTAGTAAGCAACACACAACCACTAGTAAATATGTATTTTGCTGACGAGACATGGGCAGTGGACCAACTAAATCAATGCTGATGCACTGGAATGGTCGACAGCAAACTTTGGGTTCCCCCATAAAGCCTGGCGGCGCTAGTGAGCTGTGCTTATATGAGTTACATGTATTACAATTTTTAATAAAATCCACAGTATCTTTATACATACCGGGCCAAAAATATCTTAATTTTAATCTTTTATAAGTTTTGGCAACCCCTAAATGTGCCGCTACAGGTAAAGAATGGTTATTTTTAATAATATCCTCCCTATGCTCAATAGGAACAACTTCTTTCCACTGGTAGTCACCACAGAGTTTATTACTGCTTTTAGTAAATCTATAAAGCCTACCATCTATAATTTGGAAATTTGGACACGCTCTTGGTCGTTCAGTACAACGTTTTATTATGTTATTGTACCACGCATCGTCAGATGCATTGGTGTTTACGGCTGCTACTGGTACAGAACGGGACAGTGCATCCGGTACAACATTCTGCGATCCGCTACGGTGCTCAATAACAAAATTATATGCAGACAATCTACAACCCCAACGTGCTAGTCTACCTGTTGGATTTTTTAATTTTAAGAACCATTTCAAACTTGCGTGGTCAGTTATAACACGAAACGGCCGACCACCTTCGAGGTAAGGACGGAAATGTTCAACAACATGAACCACTGCTAAAGCCTCACGTTCTGTGGCGGAATAATTACGTTCTGCTGGTGTTAATGAACGGCTACAGTAAGCGACGGGATGTTCTTCACCGTCTATCTCTTGCGTTAGAGTGCCACCAATGCCAAAATCCGAGGCATCACAGTGAACAGCAAAGTCCTTAGAAAAATCTGGACATGCTAGAACGGGAGACGTAGATAGCGCAATTTTAAGGTCATTAAATGCTTGATCTGCTTCTGCTGTCCATTTAAAAGGGGCCGCGCCTTTCCGTGTAGATGTAAGAGCATTAAGAGCGCTTGCCGTGTTACTAAAATTTTTATAAAAACGCCTGTAATATGATGCTGTTCCTAAGAAACGTTTCACATCTTTTCTACAAGTAGGAGTGGGAAAGTCTACTATGGCCTTGACCTTGTCTGGATCCGTGCGTAGCCCACATTCATCAACTACATGGCCTAAGAATTTAAGTTGTCTCCTAAAGAACTGACATTTTCCCATGTTTATTGTTAAATTTGCGAAACTAAGTTTTTCTTTCACCTTGAGTAGAAGCCGTAGGTGGTCATGGAAAGCATCAGGACCTGGTGGTGTAATTAGAATCAGGTCATCAATATAGGAAAACACTCTACCCTCAAATTCAGGTCCAAAGAGTCTATCCATCAATCTCTGTTGGGTAGCTGGAGCTGAAGTGAGTCCAAAACACATTACTTTGAAGTGAAATAGCCCTCTACATGGTATAGTGAACGCAGTTTTCTCTCTAGATTCCAACGAGTCTAGAGGAACCTGATAATAAGAGGACTTAAGATCGATGGAAGATAAATATTTTGCATTTCTCAACTGATCTAGGATCTGACTAATGTACGGCATTGGGTAGGCGTCATGTTTTGATACTGAGTTAAGTTTACGGCTATCTAGACAGAAGCGTGAGGTACCATCTGATTTAACAGCTAAGGTGACGGGATTATTCCATGGGCTACTACTGGGTTCTACAACGTCATCCTTGAGCATCTGATCCAGGTGTTTATTTAACTCTGCTAGCTTAGCGGGAGAGACAACATAGTATCGCTGTTTAATCGGTGGGTGGTCACCGGTATCAATCGTGTGGCTAACTAAATGAGTCCTACCTAGACCTACTTTCTCTGCCGATATCTCTTCGAACTGGCGTATTACGTCATCAGCTTGAGCCCGCTCATGATGAGATAAACTTTCAAAATCGTGAACCACACGGTTCGCCGTGATAATAGAATTTACTTGACTATCCTTATGTAAATGTTCATTGCCCTGCAATAATGATAAAACATCAGGTGCAATGTTAAAATTTTTCCAAAAATTTAGTCCAAATAGTAACTCTGTGGCAACCCCAGGAACGACAAAAAATTTAATTACTCTAATTTTATTATTTAATGACACTGGCAATAAAAGATAACCTATGACCTCTGACGTAGAATCATTTGCTGTTCTTATATATTCTAAATCCTTAGATTTATGTATTGTGGCAAAATCTTTAAAATAATTAAATGCTTGCCCGCCCACAATGGAAATCTGGGAACCTGAATCTAGCAAACCTCTAAATTCTATACCATAAATTGTAACTTTTAAATAAGCGCGGGTATCATTCGTATAAATTGAGTGAACCGGTGTTATATGTGAAACGCATAAAGTTTTTTATTTGAAGGGACGTTAATGATTTTAGATCTTGACTGTTTATTATCAAGTCCATTATTAATACTATGTTTGTACTTGTTATTATATACCCTGCTGACCCCGGTTCACTGTTTGGAGTTTTTTGAAAAATTTGAATTTGAGACATGTTTTGAAGATGCACATTTTGGGCAGTTATTAGCATTGAACCCCTTCTCTCCACAGCGATAACAGATAAGTAGCCACGGTGCTTTGCAACCCTTCAGGCTATGACCATTAACTCTACAACGGACACAGAAAAGGCTATTTGTAGATTGAATAGCAGATACTAAAGGTGGAGATTTGTGATTTTTATAACCTAAGTCAGGAGCTAATGAAGAAGTTGTGACTTTAGGGGGCTCACTAAAATGTGCTGTCCGCTCTCTTGCATTCTCCAAGAACCTACATTTTCTTTTCAAGTCATTCCAGGATTCCACTGGGCTTAAAGCAAGCTGTGTAGTATAGAATGGCCTAATATTAAACATGACAATATTCAATTTCTCTTCCTCAGATATTTGTTTTGATAATCTAGAAAAATAATTTTGCATTATGCTTAAATAGTTGACTATACTCTCATCAGTGCCCTGAGTGCGACTTCTAATTTCCTGCAGCAACCTATGGTCATAATCAGATGGCAAGTATTCATCAAGAAGTAAAGTTTTAAGTTCTATCCAATTATTAACATCTGATTTGATTCCACGATACCAACAAAGTGCTTCATCTGTAAATAGCTCTGCTGCAGAGCAGAAAAGCTTTGAATCTGGAAGGCCACGAGATAAACATAACTCCTCAAGACGTTGTAAAAATGCTTTAATGCAAGATTTGCCATTGAAGCGTAAATTAAGTTTATGTACTGAAGAATCATTATTATTTGTATTTTGTGTAGGTAAATTTGTACTTGCTGTTGGTTGTTCAAGTGTTAAGCTGCTTTTAAAGTTGTGATATATGTTATCAATTTTACTTAGAATGCTTTTCTAGTCGATTTTGTAGAGAAAGTAATAAAGAATTTAAGTTATTGTCATCATCCTCAATAGGAGATAAGCGACCCATTCTATGAAACAAGTGGTGTGCAAGATTTTGAATTCTATTTAATACCTTAAGTGAAGAAGGTTTACCGGCAGAACTAGTGATAAGTTTGTCAAGTTCATCTAATTTCTTTTGTATAGCTTTCAGTTCAATGTTAATATCAAGATCACATATTAAAATTTCATCAGAAGGCATGTCTTTGTTGAGTAAACGAATCTGTGCTTTTAAGGCCACCACAGTATCCGCTGGTTTTGCACCCCTGATCTTTACTTCATATTCAAGTTCATCCTTGTTAAGCAAGTTAAAAGTAATTGGTCTTTGTTCCATTGTTACAAAAATTTAATTTAATGTTATTTATATCAAAAGTTACTATTATTGCAATTTGTAGAATTTTAACAATGTAAAAAAAAAAGTATTTTATATTGAGAAATCTTGACACTATAACCAAGTATACTATTGAACCAATCCTGCCTCAAACATTCACTTTATACATATGTTTTAATTATTAATAAAATGACAATATGTTAACTTTACTTGTATCTCTTTTATAGTACTAAAACCTCCAAAATATTATATGAAAAATACCTACCGAGATGGATCAACATTATCTGAGCTTTAGACCAGAATAATGGGCCATCAAAAAGCCACAGAACTTCCTGTATATTCGGGCGCCAAATGTAATGTAAAAATACTCTTACTCACCAACTAGATTTATAAAGGAAACACAAATAATACAAAATAACAAAGTTACTGATTTATTAATTTAAGTTTTAAGTTTATGAACAATATATATTTAAGTTTTTTTTACAATTAAATAAAAATAAAATAATACTCAATTAGAAATAAGTGTACTCTTTATTATGTACTTAAAATAACAAATTTGAATTATTAATCACAAGGGCAGGTTGGTTCTGGTGCTGTTTGATCAATCTCGGCAAGGATATTTAGCAACAATGGTTGATCAGGGTATTGAAATAAACTATTTAATTAAATGGTAATTCTAAAATCTAAAACATGAATTCTTAAGCTAGATTCCCATCCCCCGGTGGTTAGTACTGAATACTTTCCTTGAGACTGGGTCCAGACACTCTTCTTTAATATATGGCAGTTATTCTTCTTAACTTTTATATGATATTCTTCAAGGATATTTTATTTTATAATTTTCCTTACATAAATTTGTAGGGCCGGGTATAACAACCTCCCGGTACCTTTTTGCCCTGTTACATATCATAAAATGCTACATTATCATAGTCATGGACTCACTGTGGGTGGTCTATGCGGTTCAGAAGGAACCCATCTACATTATTGTTCTTCATACAATTAAATCTGACAACTAGGTTACAAAGAAAAAATATCAAACAAGATCTATTGAACATTCATCAAATTATGGTACATTTACATTTTAAAAGAACAAGAATTTACATTATTTATATTATTATGATTAAATACAAACACCAATTACCTCAATACATGAGATTAGCAACTGACAACTAATTTCAGCATGATTTGGTATGGGTGGTTAAGCCTAACCGCTCAAAACAAATATCAATAATTATTTGTGAAAATCATTACTATTGGGAACAAATTGAAATTAAAGAGATTAAAGAATTAAAGAGATAAATGCAACTATTACTGACCTTTTTATCGGGCTTTCAATATGTAAATATTTTAGTTTATTATTTTTCCTAAGTGCCGGTGGCAACTAGGTTAAATTATTGTTGTAGTTATAGATAGCAACCTTTTTTCTTAAATTTTACTGTCACATTTTCTGTATGTCTATATATAGAGTTCAATAAATTGTCAGATGGATTTTGTCAAGAGTATTTTTAATAACTAATTTACGATTTTAATTAAGATAAATCTATCCACAACAACTGGCGACCGTGATAAATATTGTATAACCATGGTGGGGAGGATGGTGGGAACGAATGGTAAGATCTGTAAAGGAAATATTACGGAGGGTGTTAGGAAAAGCAACAGTGAGCGAAAGGGAGCTATATACTGTCTTGTGCGAAGTGGAAGCGCATATTAATTCTCGCCCATTGACGTACATTTCGGATAATACGGAAAATTTAAAAGCACTTACCCCAGCTATGTTCCTTCAGCCTAACTACAACACAAATGTTAGTGATTTAAATAGCTTGGATGAATCAAAATTAACGGCGCGTTTCCGTTATTTGAGGAAACTGTTAGACGATATTAGGCATCGATTTCGCAGTGAGTATTTGGGTTTTCTGACTCAGAAAAAGTCTTTAAGCAACTATGAACTCAAAGTAGGTGATGTTGTTTTAGTGGGTTCGGACGATTCAAAGCGTGTTAACTGGCCTTTGGCAATAGTTACAGAAATCATTGCAGGGTCTGATGGTATTGGTAGAGCCGCTAAGGTAAGAACAGTTTACGGGGAAAGATTAAGGGCGTTTCAGCGGTTGTTTCCGTTAGAACTCTCACAGACTCAGCTTCCACAGTCCTCATTGTCTAAAGTAGTGAAACATACCAATGTTACAACGGTTCCTAGTCCATCACCTCCCAAAACTACATGTTCTGGTCGACTCGTTAAATTGCCATCACGATTTTTGTGACCTGTGTATCGTGTTTTATCCAATTGTTTTTTTTTTTGTTTGTTCCTATTGTGTAGTAATATAAGAATGTGTGTTTATGTTATGTATGGGGTTGTAAAATATAGTTTATTGCAAATGCATAAGTTAATGTTGCGCATAATCCACTAGCATTTTAAATCTGCGTATGCGCAAGGCGGGCAGTATGTTGTAGTTATAGATAGCAACCTTTTTTCTTAAATTTTACTGTCACATTTTCTGTATGTCTATATATAGAGTTCAATAAATTGTCAGATGGATTTTTCAAGAGTATTTTTAATAACTAATTTACGATTTTAATTAAGATAAATCTATCCACAACAATTATGTTGGTTCCAAGAGATATGGATAATTTTATGGGAAATAAAATACTCCTGAAATTTGTGATCCTGACACCACTTTCAGTAACTTATATACGTAGTTATATATACGAAATATGCGTGAGATTTTTACAATAGATCGATTCCCAATTCCCAGATTTCAGATCTCCAAGTCACAGATTAGTATACCATTACAGATTGCTTACCACCGATCAGGCAAAGACTATATAGACGATGTATAGTATGTGATGTTTTTTATTAATGGAACTAGGATGGTGTGGAAACTATGTCGATCCGCCACAAATAAAGGAAAGGAAGAATTGATCTTCCTAAATTTAAGTTTAATCCTAAATTATATTTTTTGTAACCGGCAGTGCAAATAGTTTGTTGTTAATTAGTATCCGGTATATAATCTGTGGGCAGTTATTAATCTACGACACTGTTTTTAATCTATGAATTCTGGAGTGATGTTTCAGTATTATTAATGAAGAACCTATCTTTGTAGACGACGCTTGGCTAGATTTGGTTGCCTAATTTGCCCATAGATAATGGTGTTAGGATCATGATAAGCGGCCCACACTATAGAACTGTCAATGTCAAAGTAACAATTCGACGTAAACATAACCAATGCAAGATACAATTGTAAAAGTGATTTTAATCAATATAAATAAAAAAATGTCTTTAATAGTACTTAAAATCAGTGAAAAAAAAGTGTTACATCCTTAGTTCCTTACCTAATATTATAAATCGAAAAGTGAGTTTGTTTGTTTGTTCCGCGTTCACGCCGTAACTACTGAACCGATTGCTTTGAAATTTTGCAGACGTAAAGATAAAAGTCCGGATTAAATAATACGGTACTTTTTATCCCGGAAAAATCTACAGATCCCACGGGATGCGCAATAAAGGCTTCGCTCAAAAACTACTGCACAGATTTTCATGCGGTTTTCATCAATAGATAGAGTGATTCTTGTGCAAGGTTTTGCGGTATTTTTTATCTCGGAAAAACGTATAGTCTCACGGGAAGCGCGATAAAACCTTCGCGCCATAAACCGACTTCCGCGCATATGTAGCCGTGGGCAAAAGCTATGACCCTTAACCCTCTATAGACCCAATCCCGAAATCCACGCGGCCGAATCCGTGGGCAGAAAGCTGGTAGATGAATGTCTAATAAATAACTTGAATCCTGCGTAGACGAAATCGCGGGTAGCAGCGATGAACAATAATTACTTGCATTAAGAGCTTACGATTCAGCTATGATGCTGCATCATAGCGACACAGCGCTGGTATATTATCGCACCTGGGCTGCCTGCGCACGCAGTTTACATAACACATAGCTGGGTTTGGTACAAAAAATTAAAATAATTACACTAAATAATTGGTACAATCCATGAACAAATGGATTTTTTTTCTCACGGGGGATGGTAGTAAATCCTCATAAGGGGTGCGGTACTATTGTAGTCGTCTTAATAACCCCTTGGTGCTCGGATGACCTTACACCGGATACCACACGCGCCCGTTCTACGGCGGATTATGTTGGACTCTAGCAGAAGGCTAGGCTACCAACTAAACACTACCTACAAGCCTTTGGTCGGGCAGATGGCCTGGGACCTTATAGGCTTTGAACTAAAGCGCCCGCCCTCCAGCGGTGGGCGGTGCATGTACACAAATAGACTGTACACGTTCGATCTATACCCCCTCGCATACCTTAAACAGGACTGTGTCTCATAAAACTTGTGATATGAAGCAAAATAACAATTAGAAAATGTAAAATAGAAGCTCTCTCAATCTTTTTAAAGTTGTCTTTGACAAAATTGATGATATTGACCAATTTAAAAAAATAAATCTTGTGTTTGTTTGGCTATCAGCCACTTTTTGTAATTTTTTTTAAAAGTATTTTAGTACAATCTTTTTGATATGTCTCTGGTATAAAGCTATGTTTCTGAAGTATCATATTTTATGATAATTCTATTGGCAAAAGAGTGCGTTGGTTGCATGGTGATAGCAGTAGAATTCGACAAAGTTTTGGTCAGTTTAGAAATTTATGGTATAATATAAACAAGGTAATGATGACGAAAAACTACAGAAAATTTATCCTGAAGGATGACACGGTCGACATCAGTCAGACATGCCGCTGCCCCGGAGAGTCACTCAGCAAATTATCTCTGGTTGTTCTCATCTGGTCAACAGCGAGAGCGAAACAGACATAATCTAATAGCCAAATTGACAAATCAACAACTTGCTATTCGATACTAGCCTTATCGAGTCTGAAACACCATACTATAAGTACTCACCAGTGCTAGTTCTTGAAAATTGTCGAGCGTTATTTTATTAGGACAGCTTTATCATCACGATTACAGTGTATTGTGTCTTCAGGTCTTGAACAAGCACTTATGTTCCATCTAAATCTAAGTTATATGTCCCTTAAATGTTATTTTGTTGCCTTTGAGACATTCTGTATAGAAGTACAGTGTGTTATGTCTTCAGGTCTTAGACAAGCACTTATGTTTCATCTAAATCTAACTTATATGCCCCTTAAATATTATTTTGTTGACCTTGGCACATTCTGCTTACAAGTACAGTGTATTATGTCTTCAGGTCTAAGACAAGCATTTAAAGTCCATCTAAATCTAACTTATATGCCCCTTAAATGTTATTTTGTTGACACTGAAACATTATGTATACGAGTACAGAGTATTCTATCTTCAGGTTTCATATAAGCAACTATGGTCCATCTAAATCTAAGTTATATGCCCCTTAAATGTTATTTTTTGTTGACTTTGGCACATTCTGTATATAAGTACACTGTGTTATGTCTTCAGGTCTTAGACAAGTACTTATGGTCCATCTAAATCTAACTTATATGCCTCTTAAATGTTATTTTGTTGACTTTGAAACATTCTGTATACAGAACAGTGTATTATATATTCAGGTCTTTTTTCAGGTTCATCTAAATCTTAACATATTACCCTTAAGTGTTACTTTGTCGGCCCCGTAACGGAGCTCCTGTATATGACGTTACACCCACGATTATATCAATTTTCTTCGATGATGCGAATTGATAACATAAGTGTAACGTGACTCTTTGAGAACAGGTAAAATTCCTTACTCAAAAGTAGAGTGACTTTATCAAGATTTCGTTAATTACTCGGTTTTTGTTCGCAGCGTCTCGGATATTTTACGAAATGTCAATATTATCCTGCAGTGAAAGCAATCAAAATTGATAAAAGGGGAATCTTTGCAAAGCATCTTATTAGAATATGTTCAGTGTTTTTAAAGTCACTGCCAAACATTCAACCGACAATTTTAATATCTTCAAGAGATACAAGTCAGGTTGAGTTTTCATTATTGGGGCTCAAACTTATTGGTTTTACGTTTACTAGCGACCCGCCCCGGCTTCGCACGGGTGCAGTGAAAAAATGGTTATGGTGGGTTATCCCTAAGAGATAGACATATACCATCGCGGACTTTTTTGTGGATTTTTGTAAGTTGTACAATACTGTAGTACATTATTTTGGTCTATCTCGTAGGGTTCAGCCAGCGTTTGCAATATAAGCGCAAAAAAACGTGCTTATTTACGACATCACATTAGAAACCTTTAAATTTATCAGTGTTTCTCTACTATATTATGCATTTATTATACATACAAACCTTCCTTAAGAATCACTCTATCTACTAAAAAAACCGCATCAAAATCCGTTGCGTAGTTTTAAAGATCTAAGCATACATACGGACATACAGCGAAAGCGACTTTGTTTTATACTATGTATTGATTATATTAGTGCCAAAGTATTATTCTCAGTTAATGTTACATTTATTATACATTAGTTAGATTGTTTGTTAGATTAGATACACCGTTTGGATAAGATTTAATACAAAAAAAAATGCAAAAAATACAAAAATGTTTATTTTCTTTAAATTCTTAGAATTAGCTACAAATGTGGCAGGAGCCTCCTTTTAAGCTTTATGGACCTGTGTTAGGAGACTCCGCTCTTCATAATTACAATCTTAATGATATCGATTCTGGCGTAACTCTCCAAATCCAAATCTAACAACAGTCCCTCCCTGTCACTCTGCATAAAGTATGACAAGGATAGACCGCCGTCCAACCCATTTCCGAGCTTAGAGAATCACAGCAGAATCATAACCAATATCTACTTAACTAGATAAAATATATAAGTATTCACAACATAAATTTCACAACGTAAAATTAAAAATAAACTTCGCACATAACCAAACATAATACCACATTTGTTAAAAATAATTATAAATAGCTTGTCTAGACTAACAATCTCTCGATCTAGGTAGTCTTTAGATTCTATCCACTTCTGTACTATTTTCCTGCACTCTTTATGAACTTTGCCATATATATCTAGATCTTTGTTAAGATTATTGTATAAGACTGCTGAACGAGCATTAAATTGTCTTCTAGCAAATACAGAATAGGTTTTGGGAATGTTAGCGGGAATGTTAAACGTGTTTTCTTCAATTATTCAAAGCCTTTGTGTTTTTTTATTACAGTATGAGTGATGTACAATAGGCCTGTTTCCACTAAGAATGAATCGGATGGCTTAGAGTTTCTAATGATTAATCATGATATGTAGTAAACAAAAAACAACTTTTTTTATTAAAAATATATAAGATTACTAATATTTTTGGAAATTATAATCGGCAAAATTACTTATTTAATCACGTGACATTAAACACCAATCAGAGAAGCGTGACGTCACGCCTCGCGAAAAACCGGTTGTAGTGTAGCTGTACATCTTCTATCTAATCTGTGCTGTTGAACACTGAACAGGTTATTTTGATACAATTTGTTTTCAGAGACTACTGTTAAATTAATACAGTTTGTTTTAAGTTTAATCTTAAAAGACACAGACATTTGCCATGGAATCAGGATTTACCAAAGCAAACAGCAGTAATTTGTCAAAAATTGACGCCGTTATGCTTGGGAAATTTTTCGCAACAAACATAGATTTTGTATATATATTTTGTGCATCGTTTACATTGGGGCACTATACAGTATTTATAATAAGAGGGATTCATTATTTATTATAATGATCTCGTCGACTGACATAAATAAACTCGATTGTTTCGCGAGGAGTGACGTCATTCAAGACGCCATTACAGTCTTGGCCTTTTTCGAAGTCATTGACGACCTCCATAGTCGAGTGGATAGTACACCGGTTTCAAGGTGTCGCCATCTCTGAGGTCCCGGGTTCGAGTCCCGGTGGGGGCAGATGTTTGTGTGATGAATGCGAGCATTTGTACCTTAGTCATGGTTGTTGATATATATTTCAATAAAAATTATTTATATATGTATAATATATGTATGTCTATCCGTTACCCTAGATCCCATAGCACAAGCCTTACAGAGCTTACTTTGGGCTAGGCTAATTGGTGTAAGTGTAACAAATATTTATTTATTTATTATTATTTATTTATATATTTAATTGGAAGTTCATTTCTAAAAAAGCAAAATACTTATGAGAAAGGCCTATTTTTCTAAAATAATATATATTAGGGGTAAAATAGATACTAAACTATCGTTTTAAACGAATTTCCAAATTTTGTCAACTAGCCCATTTCCTAACAGATAAAAGCTTGCTCATCTTATAAAGAAGCTGAGTAGAAAATCGCAATTCCTTAAAGTACATCACTTTGATTAAACTTCTCTGGGCACGTTCAACTTCCAGAAAACGCGTCTTCGCTGCACCTCCCTAGATGGGGATACAATCATTATGGACTGCGCCAGAGAAACATACACTTCCTTCAGTACATCCCTTTGGTGTTTCAAGGAGCCATCCGGTCTTGGTAACACATGTCGCAATGATTTAAAAATCCAAATTAGTTTTCTAATTCTCAGAATAACATATTCGAGATGTGAGTACCAAGAAATTTAATCATCTATAACATTAGTAAATAAGAGACAAATATCGCACTATACTCGCATACGAATAAAGAAACGACACTTAAAGTTTATATTCACGATTATAACAAATAAATAAATCGTGTTTTCTTTATATATATAAAATATGCATATATTTTCGAAAAGGGTACTCTGCCAGCACTGGTGACGCATTTTTTACCGACTTCAAAAAAAGGAGGTTATCAATTCGACCCGTATGTATATAATATTTCCAGAACTGCCCAGTTTTCGTATATGTTAGTCTATATCGGCGTCTGAACAAATCTGCGAAATTTAAAAATTGTATGTTACTACAAGTCCGATCTAAGTAATTATTTTTTGACGTGACAACGTCTATTAACTTGGTACGGCGTGGAGTCATTCTCGAAAACACCGTAACGGCCGAATCTGACGCCACACGGAGTCCACGAACGGCGTAACGGCCGATCTGACGCCACACGGCAACGTAATAAAAATATAAATGTTATACATTACTTTATTTTAAATAATTTCATTGCACCCAAAAAAAAATCGGCAGTAGACGGAGTTCTACAGACAACCAATTTTTTGTTTTACTAGGTTTTGTTCAACTTATGGCGTTAGAATCGCGAAAGCGCACCCCGCCATGTGCCCAGCATGGCCTAGAGAACTCAGGCACGTTTTAGTGGGTAGGCCGTTCCTGTCAGACCGGAGAGCCCCACACATGACCGCGCCTAGCCAGCGCGGTGTCACGGTGCATAAGGTGAATTTCCCCTCTAAAAACAAAAAAAAAGGTTTTGTTCAACTTAGGGATACTACAAGTTTCATCGAAATCGGTTACGTGCTTTTTGAGATAGGATTTTTTAGCGACTTCAAAAAAAAATAATAAAGCCGACTTCAAAATTGTACGCAACTAAGTTACCTACGTATTTTTAGAAAATATGTAATAACTTCTGTCTTAAATAAACTAACTTTGATATGGCTGGGGGTTCCCGGAAGTAGCTTGGTGTTCCGGGGGCTCCCTACATGCCTGAGGAAGGCCATCCCTGAGTTTTTTAGTGGGTAGGCCTCCCCTTTCTGGGAGGAGAGCCCCACATAACCGCCGGCTCGCCACAGCCGGGGTATGCAACTTAATGCATTTTCCTCAGGGGAACAAAAAAAAAAGTATTTTTTGATGTCGGTGCCTGCCCGAATTATATAAAAGTAAAAGTGTTGAAAGACTTTACTTTTTTAGCGTATTATAAAAAAAAAATAAAGCTTTTTATTTTTTTTTAATAATAAAATAAAACGCTTATTCGCATTCATAATCGTCTCTCTTAAGGTCCTATGTCCCCTAGATGGGGCAGAGGGCGTCCACAGTGCGTCGCCAGCCCGGTCGGTCTTGAGCTTCGCGCTTGACTTCGCTCCAGGTCTTCCCGATTTTCTTCGCCTCTGCGATGATCGTCCGTCGCCAGGTCTGTCTAGGGCGGCCTCGTTTACGCTTTCCTTGGGGATTCCAGTCTAGGGCTTGCCTTGGTATGTGTTCGGAGTCCCTTCGGAGCGTGTGGCCGATCCACTTCCATTTGCGACGTTTAATTTGTTGATCGATTGGAGTTTCACCGCAGCGTTCCCACAGGTCAAAGTTGGTGATTTTCTCGGGCCAGTAAATACCGAGAATACGACGAAGACAACGGTTGACTACCACCTGCAGCTTATGCGAGATGTCTTTAGTGACCTTCCACGTCTCGCTTCCATAAAGCAGCACGGTTTTAACATTTGATCGAAAGATTTTTAACTTGACCCTTCTAGTGAGCTTCCGTGACTGCCATATAGGGCGCAGCCGTGCGAAGGTTGCTCTCGCCTTGGCGATTCTCGAAGTGATGTCCTCCTCGGTCCCCCCAGATTCTGACACTACACTCCCGAGGTATGTGAATTTGTGGACCTTCTCCACAGCCTCTGTGCCAATGAGCAACGGCAAAGAGCTCGTCGCCCCGCACCTCATTTCCTTCCGGATGTTGATCCTTAGTCCCGTCCCTTCAGCCTCTCGTCGTAGGTCGTCCAGCTTGGCTTGCATGTCGGCGCGAGTGTGACTCAGCAGACATAGGTCATCGGCATAATCCAGGTCTTCCAGAACGCTGGATAATCCCCACTCTATGCCGCGGCGCTTATTGGTGGTCGTCTTGTGCATGATTCCATCTAGAGCGACGAGGAAGAGGAGAGGCGAGAGAAGGCATCCCTGTCGCACACCCGCATGTACCGGTATATCCTCCGAGACGAGGCCGTCGTGTGTAATTCTACAAGAATAGTTCTTGTAGATGGCTTTGATGAGATTGATGATCTTCTCGGGGACTCCTATTTCATGCAATCGATCCCAAATGCATGGCCACTTTAACGTATCGAAGGCTTTTTCGAAGTCCACAAAGGTTAAATACATTTCCCTCTGCCATTCTGATGCCTGTTCGAGAATGATACGCAAGGTGTTGGTCTGATCCGTACATGAACGGTTGGGTCTAAAGCCAGCCTGCTCTTTGCGAAGGAGAGGTTCAACAGCTCCCGAAATTCTGTCCAGAATGATCTTGCAGAGCACCTTAGATGGGGTCGAGAGCAAAGTAATGCCTCTCCAATTGCCACATTCGCTGAGATCTCCCTTCTTAGGAACGGTAATGAGTAAGCCCTTATTCCAGTCGTCAGGTAACTCTTCGGTTGACCAGATGTTCTGCAAGAGCGGCGTCAGCGCGTTCGCGGCAGTGTGCATATCCGCTTTCAGCATTTCTGCCATAATGCGGTCGGCTCCTGGAGCTTTGCCGTCTTTTAGTGAGCGAATAGCTTTTACTACTTCCTCTCTGGTGGGGGAGATACGTCAATGTTAAGGCATTGTGCGGGCAGGCTGCAAGAAGGTATGGTGGTGGTACCGGGTTCGGTGTGGGCTCGGAAGATCTCCTTAAAGTGCTCCCACCAGCGTTGAAGCTGTCCCTCCGATGTCACGATTAGCTGGCCCTCCTTGTCTTTTAATGGCTTTTTCTTCCTCTGGGTCCGGCTTTCGGCCAAGGTTCGGGTTGCCTTGTACATTTCTCTAAGATTACCGGCGTCAGCAGCACGTTGAGCGCATTCCGCTACATTATCAGCCCATATACGGCGATCACGGCGAGTACTGCGATAAATGGTTTTGCGTATCAGTCTATATTGCTGCTTAAGGTTTTGCCGTGCTGCTTCGTCGCCGGCTGCCAGAAGTTGAAGATGAAGTTCACGCCTTTGTCCAATTAGGTCCCAGGTTCTCTGTGACATCCAGTCCTCACGCGAATTTGTTTTGTGTCCAAGAACTACGGAGCTGGTTTCTGTGTAGACCATTTTGATGTGATTCCACTCCGTGTCGACAGAAGTAGAGTCCGTTTCGAGGACGGAAAAACGGTTTCGGAGCTCAATTTTAAATGCGGCATGCGTATTCTCATCTCGAAGCCTGTTAACCTCAAACCGCTTACCAATCTTGTGGGTTGCCTCAGTCCGAAGAGCAACCGCTACTTTAAGCCGCACCTCCGCCACGACTAGGTGGTGATCACTGTCGATGTCAGCGCCACGGCGATTGCGGACGTCAAGCAGCGCGATGATCGCCATCTTGAACTAATGGCAACGTGGTCAATTTGGTTTTTAGTGACTCCATCGGGTGAGTTCCAAGTATATTTGTGGTGTTCCCATGGATAAATAAAGTGCCTCCGATGGTGAGATCGTTATCTTGGCAGAACTCCAAGAATCGTTCTCCGTTCTCATTACGTACTCCTAGCCCATGTCTGCCCATGTGCCTTTGACAGCCGTCGTTCTCTGTGCCAACCTTGGCATTCAGATCCCCCATGACGATCACTATGTCCTGTTTGCGGATGTTCTTCAGGGTCAGGTTAAGTAAGTTATAGAAATCGTCCTTGTCTTCTTCTGAAGCCAGATTTGTGGGCGCATAGCACTGAACGACGGTTATCTTTCGGGCCTTGCTGTTGAACCGGGCTGTGATGATCCGTTCTGAGATGGGTTTCCAGTCCAAAAGGCTCTTCTTCGCAGCATCAGAAAGGAGGAATCCTACGCCGTTTTCGCGTACGCCCTCTTCATCTTCCTTCCCGGAGTAAAGAAATGTATGGCCCCTGGACGTTCTCAGTTCTCCGAATCCATTTCTGCGCACTTCGCTTAGGCCGAGTATCTGTAGCTTGTAGCGCTGCAGTTCTGCTTCAGCTTGGGCTAGTCGGCTGTCTTCGCTCAGTGTTCGCACATTCCAGCAAGCAATTCGTGTCCGTTTTTTCATGCCAAAGGTCGTTGTAGTTTGATCGGTCCGGTTATACACTGTTTCTGTTTCTTTAATCAACTTGGGTTCAGGTAAGCGAGTGATTAGCCCACTATACCCTAGCTCACTGGTGGGGCTGCCACCTCAGAGCTGGTGGGCCAGCTCGGTTTTGTTTCGGGTTTCCTCCCTAGTGAGTTGGTTCTGTTTTGAGGCGCAGAAGACTCGCCTTTCGCCCTGCACCCTCAGCTCAGCTGCACCTCTGGGCGACGGCCGCGCGGTAACGCGGATGCAGCAGTTCCCGAAAGGGACGACGGGGACGTGGGTGACTCGGACTTATCAGGGTTCTGCATTTGACAAGTGTTCCGTCGCTAACACTGCAGATGGTTTCTTGGCATTTTGTAGGTAATGCTGTTCTCACTAACAACGATTCCCACCAAGACCATACCTGACTTCCCCTTCCATTCATAATTCATTCATTCATAATCGTAAGATTCTAATACAACTACTATTTTTGGTCAATCATGCCGTTTATTATGCAAAAATTATCCTGCACGCTCGTTTTCAATTTCTATTTGTAGAATATTTTTCGGAAGTGACACTGTGAGTGACAGCTAGACGGCTTTTTAATTTACGTTCCGTTTTACGTGAGATTCATCATCGGTTTATTAAATTAACAGCTTACTGCATACCGGTTCTTACTTTTTCTGTGTCAAACGGAATTTAATAAGGAATTTGATTTTAATGACAACACTTTTTTTTCCCCTGAGAAAAAGGAATTAAATTGCATACCCCGGCTGTGGCGAGCCGGCGGTTATGTGGGGCCCTCCTCCCCATAGGGGGAGGCCTACCCACTAAAAACCTCAGGGATGGCGTTCCTCAGGCATGTAGGGAGCCCCCGGAACATCAAGCAACTTCCGGAAACCCCCAGCCTCCGCTCCCCTGCCTAGAGGAGAGCCCTCCTCGGGAGGCTACACTACCTCCCCCGTCTCCTCCACCGACGACGCCCCTCGGCCACGGAAGGGGCGTGGTCCATTCCGGGTCGCCGTAGCAGTCGCGACTTCCTCGCGCCCGCCGGCGACCCACGGCGGCGCCGCAGCTATGCTACCGAGCCCGGCGCCGCCTTCTTCGAGCGGGATCGGCCATCTCCCGACCCCGCTCGGCGGCCTCCTTCTGGAGCATCACTGCTTCACAGAAGGAGGCCACAGCCCTCTAAACTCCCTCGCCCGCCAGCATTGCCGCAGTCAATGCCGGTGGAGACAGATCTCGCCCGATCTCAGCGACCAAGCCTCGGCGCTCAGAGGCCCACGCGGGGCACTCCGCCAGCGTGTGCTGGGCCGAGTCGAGGTCGGATGCGCAGTGGTGGCAATGTCCCTCCCGTCCTATTCGACACAGATACTCACCGAAGCAGGCTTGCCCGGTGAGTATCTGAGTCAATCGGTAGGTGACCTCCTCCTTCCCGTGGAGCCAAGCTTCGAGGTGCGGGAGTACGGCACTGACGGCCCGTTTAATGACAACAATGAGTTTGAATTGATTGAAAACTTTTTTACTCTTTTTTATTTTATCTACATGATGGCAGCCCTGTCCCTATTGTAGGTATCATTTAAGCTGGATTCAAACAGCTGTTTTGCTTCTGTAATCAGATCACCGACGTAAATTGAGGGTTTGAAACGTCAAAGAGCTCTGCGGATACTTAATGCGAGCACACATCAATCCCAAGTGGTGTAAAATGCGCTGCATTGCTTTCGCTTGTCATGAGAAAATTTACATCTTCCAAATAATGTTGCCAGTTATCAAATAGAACAGAATACTAAGAAAACGACGCGCTAGTTAGTAAGCTTTATGACAAAGCCTTAATTTTCTGTTTGTTTAATGATTTTTGTACAATGTGAATAAGAGAATTAAATTTATTTATTTATTTAATAACATCATTTAACTATATACAATTTTATTTTCTTGACCCCTTAAACCTGTTATAGGTTTGTATGGGAGTTGCACATTCCTTATTAACAATACTCGTATTCTGGTCGGACCGGTTCACGTGGACGACGTTTAAATTAAGCAAATATATTAAGTTTTTTTTTTTTTTATTGCTAAAGTTGACAAACAAGCAGGCTGCCCACCTGATGGTAAGTGGTAACAGTCGCCTATAGTACATGTGGTTCCCACGAGATTCGCAGCAAATCTGCAAACCTCATAAGAATCACAGTGTACGTTGCCAACTTGTGACATAAGATGTAAAGTCACAGTACCAGTAATTTCACTGCCTATCTTACCCTTCACGCCGGAACACAGCAAAGCGAACCCTGCTGTTTGGCGGCGGAAATAGGTAAGACGGGGGTACCCATGCAGACGACCCTGGTACAGAGTCTACCTTCTAGAGACAACTTTATCTTTCTCCTGCCCAATACCGTCTTTATCATAAGGGCACACGGGGGGCCCCGAAGGCCCTACAATTTCTCTCACACATTTAGACACATTAGACATTTCTGATTATCGCAAATTAGTTACTTTATAAGAAGGTTACGTGGCGTATACTGCGCCATTATATCAACGAAAACAGACGGTTCAAGAAGGCTCGTTTATATCTGGAAGCTGAGGCCGAGAGACGCCTATGGATTTGTAATTCGGAATTCCAACAACTGAAGCGCTAGCGACGAAATTACTTAATCAGTAATAGTATTTTAGTGCAGTATTCCAATCACGCGAAGGCGCGAGCATAACTTATTTGTCGAGCATAACAAACTTATTTTAAAAATGTTAGAATAAGTCGCGTTTTTTACTTTCCAAAAGGGCCTGAAATTCTTGTGTGCCCAAGGGCCCCCGCTTAGTTTAAGACGGCGCTGCTGGCGACTTCGTCTGCGTAGGACACTTATCTTCACATTTTGGACACTTTACACAATATTGTAGCCGTGTAGTTAATCTTAGATTAGTTGTATTTGTGTAATAGAATTTTATCATATACTAACAGGTGCCCGCGACTTCGTCCGCGCGGGATTAGTTAATTATTTTGGCTATAATGGTTTTCACACAAGATATAGTGTTACTTTTATGACTATTTAAAATAAACCTTTCCATCATCTAAACTAATATTATAAAGAGGAAAGATTTGTTTTTTTTTTATATTTTTGTATGTAACGAATAAACTCAAAAAATACTGGACCGATTTTAATAATTCTTTTTTCATTAGAAAGCTACATTATCACTTAGCTTAGTTTAAGACGGCAGTGCTTATGCCCTGTTCCCAAAGAGTCAATATGCGCTTTATTAACGCTACATATAGTTGAAATTCAATCATATCTATCAAAACAGTGTGCGTGCGTGCGTTGGAGCACAGAATACATCGTTGGAGGATTTAATGTCACGTTCCAAAATTGAATAGCCACAAAATGTAATAGGTCATTTAGAAGACTTTTTTTGCGATTTGTTTGGCTATGCGACATTATCTATAAAATAATTAGGAACAAAAAACTGCCGCTGTACAAATCTTTTTAACAGGACGAAGTTTGTCGGGTCCGCTAGTTTACAATATAATTCAATTCAATTCATTTATTATTCATAAACGTGGGTACAATATACATGTTATTTAAAAGTTATGAACAGCCATGATTCGCCGATTTGGCATATGAAAATAATGTTTTTAATTTACATTATATAATATGACCAATTATAAAAACAGTCAAAATGTCAGATTTTTAAAATTACAATAGGTTTTTTAACTTATATGTCAGCATTAAAATTAATATTATAGTAGTACGGATGTCGCTTATTAATTTATACACAACTAACATGGAAGACTATAACAATTTTTTTTTCTTTTTTATAATAAAGAACAGCGATAGAAAACTATATAAACTTGTCATTCAAAAATGTATTTAACTCATAGTATGTTTTTTCAGTAAGGAAGCCATTGAGTGTAGACTTAAATCGCTTATTGTCAATTATTGTTCTGATTGATTCAGGAATTTTATTACAAATGGTGGGTCCCATACTATTGAGACTTATTTTACGAAGGGAGCTTTTGTATGGATGGGTCGTCTTTAATTGCGGCGGCTTCCCTTAGGTTGCACCTCGAAGTAGTGCCCTTAGGTTGCACCTCGAAGTAGTGCATAATCGCCGTCAGAACTAATGACAGTGCTACATCTATGTATTAGGAAGGTCGCTAATACCTCTGGCCCAAAACTCTGGAAGTTGTGAATAAAAAAACTTAGTTATTTCTGTTTTCAGATCAATAAAATTTTTGATTTTTCTTTTACTTAATAAATGTTGTAAATGCTTGAATACGTTATAATCTGAAGGTGCCAAGTCGAGGGAATAAGAGGGATGTGGTTTCCCAACCGAGTTCCTCTAATTTTATTTGAGTCTTTTTGGCGATGTGTGGTCGTGCGTTGTGTTGGAGGATTGATTGATTATCCATAACTACGAAAAAAACGAAATGGGCGTAATATATATAGGCCTCGTATTAAAGCACCGAGAGAGTTCTAGACTGTTATTTATTTATTTATTAACACTTCAAAAGTCAACCTTTAGGTGGTGCAGAAAACAAAGTGGTAGATGTAACCATGACACAAATGAAAAAAAAAAGTAATTATTTTAAATCCTAATACATAGATATAATTAATAATAATATACTAATACATATGCCGATATCATTAATAGATCAAATTTAATGATAATAAACTAAGAAATATGCTACATCATAAACTCTTCTGATATATATATATTTCCGCAATTTATTTTTGAAACTCAATCTGCTGGTAGACTTTTTAATTTCAAGAGGCAAAGCATTCCATTGTAGAATGGATTGAACCACAAAGGAAGCGTGCATTGTTTCGGAATGGTGAGACGGACATTTCAGAAGCAAATTGGATGATGATCGGAGACTGTTACTGTATATTTTGGAATTTCGAGATTGTTCCAGGAAAGAAAAGAATCTTCGAATTCTTTTACGAACTTTTCCTAAGACCTAATATTACCAATTATTGTTTACTAAAGTAAGTAGGTCCTATTGGACCTACTTACTTTAGTAAACAATTAAGTTGATTTAACATAAGATATACTAAACTATCTATACGTATATTTCAGGCAAAGTTCACTAGTTGCTAAGCATAGACACACAAAATTTTCATCGCTTATATTATATATATATATATATATATTGCCTATTTAGTGTAAAATTTATAAAATATTTAAACGTCGAATTTACTAAGTAGACTGACCAAAATGATTTATGAAGCTGGAGTGAGTGGAGATACGGGACGAGGAAGACCTAGGCGAACATATTTCGAACAAATCGAAAGTGTCCTCAAAAAAGGCCAGGTCAGAAGTACCCGCAATCGTCGAGCATGTATGAGGAATGTTATGAAAGTAGATGAAGCGAAAGAGATATGTAAGGACCGTAGCAAGTGGAAGGACGTAATCTCTACCTACCCCCATGGGAAAAAGGCGTGAGTGTATGTATGTATGTATGTATGAATTTACTAATATCAAAATCAAAATCAAATAAATAAGTTTCTAACTACAATAAATAAGCTTTAAAAGTTATGTATTATCCATACTATTCTTCATCCCCTATTTCGTATATATATACTAGCGGACCCGACAAACTTCGTCCTGTCAAAAAGATTTGTACAGTGGCAGTTTTTTGTTCCTAATTATTTTATAGATAATGTCGCATAGCCAACCAAATCGCAAAAAAGTCTAAATGACCTATTACATTTTGTGGCTATTCAATTTTGGAACGTGACATTAATGGCCGTTTTCACCAACCTTGTCTTAGCTTAGGTGACTCCTAAGTGACATGCTGTCACTTTTTATATTAACTGAAAAGAGTGAGACGGCATGTCTCTTAGGAGTCACCTAAGCTAAGACATGGTTGGTGAAAACGGCCATAAATCCTCCAACGATGTATTCTGTGCTCCAACGCACGCACGCACACTGTTTTGATAGATATAATTGAATTTCAACTATATGTAGCGTTAATAAAGCGCAAATTGACTCTTTGATGTTAGGAACACACCTTCATTGCTTAGACAACAGTGAGTGCTTGCAATATGAACTTTATACAATAACAATAAAGCTCAATTCGACTGTACGTTTTAGTTAGAAAACGTTTGCATGGGAAAATAATTGGCCAAATTGGTCCAGGCGTTGTTGAGTTATGAGCTTACCAACACATTTTGCGATTCATTTTTATATATAAGATTCATTTAAATCGGTTCTGTGGTAAGCGCGACAGACAGACTTTCACATTTCAAATATTAGTAAGGAGGTAAGGATTGTAACGATTTCTGAATCTGAACACCTGTAAATAACATAATTTAAAACACATTTGTTATGATCCTTGTCAACCAGAAATAATTTTTTGACAACAAATTACACATATACATTTTTTATCATTATATTTATGGGCGATGCCGAATCTGATAAAAATTCACATATCAATGAGACGGGACATAAAAATCGTTTTAATTTCCATGCGGAAGTCGTAAAATGGATTTAAATAATTAAATTTTACGTTTATTCCTCGATAAAGGTTTTTTTTTGTGCAGAGACATTTGTATATTTTGGATAATGGGTGCTTTCCAATTTGTCGAGATGTTTAATTCTTCTTTTTTGCCCTGTTCCCAATTTTATTATGGGTCGAGGCAAAATCAAAATCAAAATAATCTTTATTCAACATAGACCTTTACAGGCACTTATTGACGTCAACAAACAAAACAAAAAAAAGCTTAAAAAAAAAACAAAAACCTTGTCCGTACGTACGAATAAGGAAAAAAACAAAATATTGACTCGACACCTGTTCGGAAATTGGGAGAGCCTTCTCGAGAAGAACAGGCAAGAAACTCTGAAGGTCTATTTTTTATCTCCTCTTTTCAATGTTAATAATTATAATAATATAATATAAAAATACAATATAGTATAAGATACAATCATACCTAATACGATTACAGTCGTATGTATGTTTACATACACATATAAAAATAATACAATATTATAAATAATGTAGTTACCAAACATAGCTCTATGAATAGCAATATGTCTTCCTCTTCTATTCTCCTCTATCACTTGCCATTTTGAATGTGGAAGCAGTCCTATGAATACTTCCACCCCAATTTCATTCATGGGGGTCGTAAAGTCATACCTTCTATCATCTATTCCAATTAAGTTTTAACACTTACCATCGTCCTCGTAAATTCAAATTATTCCCACTCCGAGTTTTCTTCAACAACATCTCTCAAATCAAGTCAAATCAAAATAATCTTTATTCAACATAGACCTTTACAGCCTTTACCTTTTTATTGACGTCAACAGACAAAACAAATAAACAAAGCTTAAAAAAAAACGAAAACCTTGTCCGTACGTACGAATAAGGAAAAAAAATAAAAAAATAAAAAAATTGACTTGACACCTGTTCGGGAATTGGGAGAGCCTTCTCGAGAAGAACAGGCAAGAAACTCTAAAGGTCTATGTTTCATCTCCTCTTTACAATGTTAATAATTACAATAATATAATATAAAAATACAATATAGTATAAGATACAATCATACCTAATACGATTACAGTTGTATGTATGTTTACATTCACATATAAAAATAATACAATATTATAAATATTGTTACCAAACATGGCTCTATGAATAGTGTCCCTATTCCCAAATACTGTGATCATTTAGATAGTCACTTACTTTATATTTAACCTTTACTCATGAGTGTCTTTTTGATATGGATTTTAAATTTATATAAAGGCAAATCAATGACACTTTGCGGAAGTTTGTTAAACATAGATATACATTTCCCCAAGAACGAACAGCTAGTTTTATGGAGTCTGAACATTGGAACGGCAAGTTTATTTTTGTTTCTAGTATTCACATTATGTAGATCACTGTGTTTATTGAATTTATTATAGTTTCTATATACAAAAACTAAATTATCATATATATACTGACTAGCTAAAGTTAAAATATTAATTTCTTTGAACAATTCTTTTAGGGATTCTCTAGCCCGTAAACAGTAAATAACACGAATCTAATATATAGTTTCTCTTTTTATAATCCCTTAGCTAGAACGTGTCGCCAGTATGATGAGCTCGTCAGTGGTTGCGCAGACGCAGGAATTGATGCCGATATTTTTCATTGTAGTTTTTATAGTTTTAACAATTTACTGTCTAATAATTTAAGGTAACTTGTAGTTTAATTGTAAATAATGTATGTATGTTTCTTCTTTTTATTTTCATCTATGTTTTGTTTTGTTTATCCTTTGTTATTCCGAAATTAAGTTTCGTAATTCCAACACTCAACTTAACAGTTGTATATTTGCAGCACGTTAATAATATAATTAGTAGAATGTACATATATTCAAATTCAAAATCATTTATTCAGTCTGGGCTGTTACAAGCACTTGTGAATATCGAAAAGCTACGCCATATTGGGTTTCAACCTAGATTTTAAGGTTCAGTATAGATTATTTTTGTTTTTAATTGGCTGTAACCTGTTTTTGTATTTATTATTAAATAAATTAAATGAAAAGGCAACTAAGAATTCCGTGACCTTTTTTTTTCGATGGGAAATGCACCTTATGCACCTTGACACCGCGCTGGCGAGGCGCGGCCGTGTGTGGGGCTCTCCGGTCTGAGAGGACTAGCCTACCCACTAAAACTCCCCGGTGTCCTACGGGCCAGCTCGACCTAGCTGGAGACCTATTTTTAAATTACGAATGCGATTTCGAAATCACCGCCGACTAAATAGTCAACGGTGACTTTGAGGTCACGGATTCCTAAACATCCAATTTTTGAAAGTCGATCGGTTATAACCGGTTTATATATATGTATATATATATATATATATATACATATATATATACATATACATATATATATATATATATATATATACATACATGTGTATATAATAACCGCAATGGTTAAGCCGGCAATAACCGGTTTATATATATATATATATATATATATATATATATATATATAATATATATGCTACATTCATATATATATATATATATATATATTGTATATATAGACTGAAAAATCAAACAAAACACAGATAACATTTCCACAAGTATGACTTGATTACGCGTGGGTGAGGGCACTCGTAATGAAATCACACCTGTGACTAAGGTAGTCACATCAGTGATAAATAACAACAGTCAAAAGTAACAATTATTGAAAATCGGTGATAATTAGTCACATCGGTGATTTCGAAGTCGCATTCGTAATTCAAAAATAGGTCTCCTGGTCGAGCCATCGCCAAGAAGAATTCCGTAACCTGGTGCAAAACCGCTGTCACCTTTAGGTCACCGTCGGTGGTGGGTAAATCACCAACACTGCATTCCCAAAGCGCGTTGACGTAAGGAAAACGGCCGTTCGTAAAACAACTAGCCAAATTCTCAGCAATATTACAAAATGAGATGTTTACTATATTGCACAATATTTAAAAACGGTTAGGGCAGATAGGAAGTAGGAAAGAAGGTTTTCTGTGTTTGTTCAGAATTTACACAATATAACCTATACCTTTCCATCATCCGACGACACGACGTGGTTGAAGGTATATTTCCATATGTAATAATAATAATAATAATAAAGGGAAGTGACGACCCCATCGCCCGCTGGTGGGGCATTTAATGCCCCTTGACTGCCATAAATGCCCCATCAGTGCAGTCAGTCTCCCTTAGGGCAGCTTGTGGCGAGCTGTCGGTGAGTTGCGTCACCGAGGGTACCGATGTGCTTCAGGGGGGCGTATGCCACCCGCCTCTGTCTTGCCTTAACCAGCCGGACAGAGTGGAGTCGCAAGAGCAGATACTCGAAGGGTGGCAGTGTAATAATGTCATAATGCCGACGGCGTCTCGATCGCTGTCGCAGACACACCTCTCTACACCCTTAGCCGCTCACACCAATGTTGCTCTCTTCGCACCAATATTGGTCTGCTTTTTTGGAGGGCCCATTTAGTGAGCGGCGAGTCACCACCTGCCATATTTAAATCAATTAGGAGGCTAGACGTTTTGAGCACTAATGACAATAGTTTCTGTGCATCTAACTAGGTATAGTCTTTGGCTGCATTTTTCATGGTGCAGATAGAGATTAGACCCAGTTGGTACACTCCACGCACACTTTCATTAAATTTCGCTTAAATGGCCTCTACGCGTTGGATCTGTATCCCCGCGCAAGCCTTATAAAGGACCGTGTCTTATAAAGATACGTGATTTAAGCTACATAATAATAAAACTTTTTATTCGAATTATTATTATTATTATTATATGTAGTTTATATTCCACCCATTCGCGCCAAAATAATTGTACCGAGTTGAATCAAAGTGGAGACATTCCTGCTTTGTTGATTAATAAATTAATTTTCCTTAAAAATGTCTATTAAGTCGCTTCATAGGAAAATAATATAAATTTTAAATCTATTGGTGATAGAAAATGATGACGATGATGATATTATGCTGTGGTCTAACCCTAAGCTATCATATAGAAAAGTCAAAGTTCAAAATCATCAGACATCTTCGGAGTCTGTTGCTATAAGATATACATATAAAAAAATAAGAGCAAAAAGAACTATATCACTATACTATATTTATTCTGAAATATATGTCAAAATAATGTATGCCCCTAAAATAACTTAAATCAAATATCTGAACATAAAAACTGAATATCGAATCAAAATATCTATTACCTAGACTAACAATTTTCACACTGGCAGACAGCTCGCAAAAACGCGAAGAAAAATCACTAACAACGACTCGGCTGTGTGTGTACACATCGTTTGCTACGCACAAGAAAAAAAAACAAAGAGACGTTCAACATGGCCGCTGATTCGTGTCATGGAATCTATCAATGTCTTTGATCGGAGTTCGGAGAAATAAAAATAAAATAGGTCACGGGGTGAGGAACGTTTTTTGACATGAATGTGGATATTGGCATGAAATTAATGACACAAAATTTTTTTCATGCTTAAAGAAATTTCCTTCAATACAGTTTTAATACTAGACTCGTTAAGTATAATTGATTTTTCGTAAACAAAAATCAAAAAATCTTAATTCAACATAGATACCGTGGGAGAGCCATGCTTCGGTACGAATTGGGCCGGCTCGACCGATACCACGGCCTCACAGAAAACCGGCGTAAAATAGCGCTTGCGCTGTGTTTCACCGAGTGAGTGAGGATACCGGTATATATATATATATAATATATATATATATCTATATATATATATAAAATACTTTATTGTACAATAAAAAAATGAATGAAATTATAGTTATTTATAGTGTACAAGGGCGGACTTATCTCTAAAAGCGATCTCTTCCAGCCAACCCAAGTAGTGGTGCAAGACGTTAAAATTGCAGGGGTAATTAAGTGTTTAAAACCTATTCAAATGTACATTACATCATTAAACATATATATACATATACATACTTACACATAAATAAATATATACGCACATACATATATATATATATGTCGGTAATGGGACGCCAGTGCGGGTAGACCGCGCTGTCGGTAATGGGACGCCAGTGCGGCTAGACCGCGCTGTCGGTAATGGGACGCCAGTGCGGGTAGACCGCGCTCGACGGAGTCTACGACGCAGCGGTCGGCTGTAACGGGGTTCAGTCTTACGACAGCGGGCCTCGTGTTAAGTCGTCTAGAAACTGTCGCGTGTCCTATACAAGTTGATTGTCAAGTTGATTGATTGTGATAACTACGTAAACTACAGTCTTTATAATTATTCTGCCAACACTACCCTGCGTACGCCCATCTGATAGATCGTAACTATGGCCGAGGATAACGAACGAGAATCACCCTCGCCGATATATATACACATATATACATACATACATATATACAATAATTATATAATTTAATACAATTAATTAGACAGATAGTACTCTTTCAGAAGACATTTGAAAGATGTAAGGGATGGTCTTTCACGAATGGAAGCGGGCAAACTATTCCACAGCTTTTTTTTTTTTTTTTTATTGCTAAAGTTGACAAACAAGCAGGCTGCCCACCTGATGGTAAGTGGTAACAGTCGCCTATAGTACATGTGGTTCCCACGAGATTCGCAGCAAATCTGCAAACCTCATAAGAACCACAGTGCACGTTGCCAACTTGTAACATAAGATGTAAAGTCACAGTACCCAGTAATTTCACTGCCTATCTTACCCTTCACGCCGGAACACAGCAAAGCGAACCCTGCTGTTTGGCGGCGGAAATAGGTAAGACGGAGGTACCTATGCAGACGACCCTGGTACAGAGTCTACCTCCTAGAAAAGCTTGGCAGTAGCTTGGCAGCACGAACGGAAAAGGATTTTTGAAAAAATACGGAATTGGACTTAGGAATTTCAAGGACATTTTTAGTAACACAGGATCGCTTGGGGCGGGAGCTTTCGGCACAAAATTTAAAACGGGTTCGAAGGTAAGTTGGAAACTGGGGATAGTGGAGAATTTTGTACACAAGGGAAAGCATGTGTAGATTTCTACGCAAGCGAATAGGTAGCCACCCTAACTGTACATGCATACAAGCAAGGAAAAAGAAAAGAAATGAAATGACTCTACATTTGTTCGGAAATTGAGAGAGACTTCGAGAAGAAAAGCCAAGATTACAATACAATTAGGATTGCCCTACGAATGTTATAAACGTCAAAGTTTATTAGTATGACATTTAAAAGTGATCGTAAAATCCTATTTGAAGAATACATTTTTGATTTGATTTGTATGGATGTCTGTTTGTTACTCTATCATGTAAAAAGTACTGAATGTATTTTAATGAAACTTTGCAATAATATAGCTTTTATATATATAACACATAGGCTACAATTTGCAAAGATACTAGGGACCCCAGCGGTGCAAAGCTGACACGAAATACACAAAAAAATAACTGCCAACGTTGTGCATATTAAATTATAGTTTAAAAAACTAAAAAAACATGCTTTTAAGATTGATTAAAATGTAATTATTTCCATCACACTAGAAACCTTAAAAAAAAAGAGTATTTCTTCACTATTGAATGGAGGGATGCATTAGTAGGGAATAATCAACTAAGTAATCTAAAAAGGAAGAGGTGCAAACGATGGTAGACATAATGCATGATGCTTTAACAAGCAAAGGAATGAAAGTGAATGTAAGCAAGACAAAAGTAATGGTTTTTGAAAGAGAAGAATGTATGACAAACTGTGATATTATGATTGAGGGACAAAAAGTAGAACAAGTGAAAGAATTTGTATATTTGGGTTCACAGTTTACGAGAGATTGCAAGTGTGATGGTGATATTGAAAGAAGAGTTTTGAAAGGGAATCAAGTAAAAGGGGCACTTCAAAACTTCAAGAATAGCCAGAACGTATCACGAAGAGAACAACTGGCTGTGCATGGAGGCGTGTTGATCCCCACATTGATGTATGGCAGTGAATGTTAGCTGTGGCAGAAGAATCATGAAAGTAAGATTAATGCTGTGGAGATGAGAAGCTTGAGAAGTATAATTGGAGTGAATCTGAAGGACAAAGTCAGGAACAGTGTGATAAGTGAGCGATGCGGTGTAGTTGAAGATATAGTGACAAAGATAGAGAAAGGGATGCTTAGATGGTTCGGCCATGTTGAAAGAATGAATGAAGATTAATGAAAGAGATACACAAGGTAAGAATGATAGGACGAATCGGTGCAGGTCGACCTAGGCGGACATATCTCAATCAAATCGAAGATGTCCTAAAGAAAGGCCGGGTTAAGAGTACTCGCAACCGACGTGCATGCATGAAGACGCTCATGAAAGTGGAGGAAGCCAGAGAAGTGTGCCAGGATCGTAGCAAGTGGAGAGGCGTGACATATATGTATCTATGTAATCTAAAAACTAGTGGTCTATTAAGAAAAAAAATCTATAGAACTAGAATGGGTTGCAATTCTTCAGTTGTCCATTTGACTCGCCTGTGCAACAATTTCATCAAAGAGTTGTCTGAACTTGACATTAATTTACAGAGCTTTCCTAAAGTAGATGATACTGTTTAAATGGCCAAGTGGTTTTCGGAACCCAGGTCTAAATTTTGGATATGTTGTTCTCCTGGTCAAACTGAGCAAAAAATGTAATGGTAGCAAAAAAAGTTAACGTCGCATTTTCCCGCTAGGGGGCTCTGAAGTTTGAATTAGCAAATCGTGGGTTTCGGCAGAATCAGCTGATTTCTGGATATGTTGTTCTCGTTGACGAGCTGATTCAAAATGCCTGTTGGGCCTGTACTATTTTAAAAATACGTAAATTATATTACAGTACCTCATATTTGTGTATTATTTTAAAGACAGACCAAGAAATCAGACATTTTTACCGAAACTTCATAACCCCCTAGCGGGAAAATAAGTCGTTATTACAAAGACTTTACTGTTACTTATTATTTATAGTTAGTTTGACTGAGCTTTTATCCGCACTTAGCCTCACAATTGGGCCCTTGTGCGTCCTATGCTGTTTGACTTCTCTCTTACTCCATCCATCCCAGGTGCCAGAATGCCCGAAGCTTGGGGATACTGCATGCTTACAGTAGGGATACAGGGGAGTCAGACGCGGTAGATCAGATGCTTCTGTGCTTCATGAGAACAAGTTCTGGCGGTTCCTCTGCCTCCATGCATCCTCTGCATAGAGGGCTGAGACACCTATTGTGAATAGGTGCTTATTTAGAGGACAATGTCCGGTTAAAGCACCTGTGACTTTCCGGATTTCAACCTTGTTTAATTTTCGAGGGATCGGGCAAACTTATTGGACGCTACCGTGACTGTTTTCTCTGTATGTATCCCATTTTGGATTTCCATTCTTTTAGATACTGTTCTTCGGTTTTTGTTCGCAGCCAGTTCTTGAACTGAGCCTGTGGAATGGGCAACATAGGCCCTGGTCCTCGCACACTCATGTTTGAACCATTCCTGGCCAGTTCATTAGCTGCGTCGGTGCCAAGTGAATAGCTGTGTCCTTTTGTCCATTGCCAAGTTAAATAATTTATGCTTGATATGATTTGAAGTGTATTATGATACTCAAAGTCACATCAACTGTTACTTATTGTGGTGGTCGCATAAATAAATAATTAAACAAATAAATAAATAGAAATATGAATCGTTTCCAATATTCGTCATTGTTTCTAGTAAACTATATTAAGGGAATAGTTTGATTTTCGACTCCAACCGCGACTGACTATAATCTGGAACTCTTTTAACAAATCCCCGGGAGACCGGCAATCGTTCACACCGAAAACTTTAAAGCCGTCCCCGCAATATTCCAATATTCCGAGCCCTGACTAAATTCGTTTATGATTCCAATGAAATATTCGAATGGACGTTGTAATTTTTTTTTTATTGGTTCTAACTTTTCAGTTTTAAGGTTCAATATCCTTTGGATCAAGGTAGCCGCTTAATGAAAACTTCTAATTTGTGATGGATTATTTTATTATAACTTTTCTCAAGCCGATAAGGTTAGGGGTCGTTCGGTATTGGGAGACGTTTCAATATAACTTTAAGTAACAAATCTAACTTCATTTATATGTAAAAATAACATGAAATTAAATGTATTTAATCTAGTTACTCACAGAAATCATATATCGAAAAAATATTAATAATAATAACACCTGCATAGCGAAGTAAGTAAGTGTAAGTACACTGGTTTTTAGGTGTTACCTTTTGGTTGGTGTCATCTTTTATAATTCACACAATAAAAAAAAAACCGATCAAGTGCGAGTCGGACTCGCGCACGTACGGTTCCGTATCACTTTACATAAAAAATTTTTTTTTTTTTTTGTAAATTTTTGATTAAATTTGAGTTGATTGAATGAAAGGTAAAATACGGTTTACGATTTATAACGTATTGAAAAAACTAATTATTAGATCGAATAGAATATTGAAGTTTTCATGGTAATGTACGTCATCATATATTATTTTTAGATTTATCATTTCCTTAATCTAGAAGTGACGGGGCGGAGGGGGGGGGGGGCTGTTAATATTTTTCCACTTCGGTAGCGTCTCTCGCGCAAACTATTCAACCTGCTCTTGCTAGACGGCACTTCGACTGCATCAGCTGTATCGTATACAATAGGATAAATAACCTCTCGTCCGGGAACGTACTAGAGTGTACTTGTGCCGCAGATTTTTATTGTTGGCATTAAATTAAATCAAAATTCAAAGCATTAAATGTTCTGCTTAAATTAGGAGTTCATAAGTGTTGAGGAGGTCAGTCGTTGTACAAGTTGTCATCGCTTACCGGTCCCAAAAAGAAGTGCGGCATAACGCGCGCTATAAGACCCCGCGTTATCACCATAACTGTACCAGGCGAGCAGAAGCGGTGAGAGCTGTTTTGGCCGCGTAGATTGGTCGGAATACACACGTGACAGGTACCTGCCTTGCTCATACTCGACCTACTTACTGCTACGGCACCATAGCATTGCTACGGCAACATTCGAAGCGGTGTGCTACGGCTACGAACGAACGCTGCTAGGCTGCGACTGGCCGTGCTACGACTGCTACAGCCATAGAGTACACTGTACGAGTCTCAGCTCCCATCACACGTGAATACTATTATAATATCGTTGGAGTGAACTGTGTAAAATGCATCGCTGCGCCGCTTGCCAGTCATCTATTGACGATAGAAACTTTTTGAAATGCTGCACTTGTTCCTCATTCTATCATAACCTATGTGTTAGCGTACCACTTGCTCACTTGAGAAATCTTTCATCGGAAGCTGGGTCCGAGCTTCCTGGAACACACAGACTTACACGCATAATTATTACTAACCTTATTGTAAATGTATTTACATCTGTGTTTTTGGCGGTGGAGAGGATTTCGAAAGCATTAGAATGCTGTATTATTATGTCCACAGATTAGTTATAATAGTTCTTACTTTTGTTCTTATTACACGGATTCTCAAAAACAGACTTGGTCTTGTTTGAGAATTCCTGTTTTTTTTTTACATTTTATGGGCTTACTCTTGGTCTCAGGCTAGCCCGAGGGCATAGACGAGGCCTACGATGGAGCGAGTTTGCCCAGATAATGCCTGTGCACTCGTTTCTTAAATAGTTCCGGTTAGGTAGTTAGGTAGGTAGTTGTAGCAAACAAAGATTATAAATTAAAGCGTGTCAAACAAAAGATTATTATTATTATTATATTATAATATCATTTTTGAAGACCTATCCGTGGATACCCCACACGTATGGTTTGGATGAAAACAAAAATTGAGTTTCAGTTTTAAATATGGAAAACCCCAAAAATTTCATGCTTTTTTTCTATTTTCATATGAAAATCTTAATGCCGTTCACCAGCCAAGTTTCCACAGTATAGCTCTTATAGTTACAGGAAAATGTGACTGTGACTTACGGACGGACAGACATGACGAATCCATAATGGTTCCATTTTTTGCCATTCTGCTACGGAACCCAAAAAACATTGGAACATAGCAGAATCAACTCCATGACATTAGGTCCGATAAAATTAGTGCACTGCACCACTAACGGCAACGATGGGGATAGTTTGAGAAATAGGTTAATTTGACCACGGGACAACGTCGTTCCTCTGGGAGCATCCGTTATAATACCGGAACAAAACTGAACGCAGGTAGGAAGTGTTATATAAGTAACATCATCTAAGTAGCAAAAACACAATATTTGAAGGAAGTAAAAGTTATATAAATGTATAATATATATGTAACTGTAAAAGCTCGCACTAAGGTAAATTCTAGGATTTTCCAGTAAAACCCAAGATTTACCAATTCTTTATGGTAAATGTCCAAAAAGGTATGCAATTCGAACTTTTACCATCATTCACTTGGTAAATTTTAGGATTAACATTAAAGGCACGGTAAATGTTGAAAAAACAATCATGTCATAATGTGTTCAGCTCATCGACTCGTTGTTAAATGCTACATAGACAGTACTGTTTAGTTATAACTAGAGATCGGATAATCGGATGCATATTTACCTAAAGTTAATTTTTTTCACAAATTATGGAAGCGGCTTTTTAAAATACATTTTGTTAAATAAAAATCCCGGGAAAATACGGGACTGCAAATTTAACGTAGTGATATTGTTTAAAAATTACTAAATTAGCACGTGGTATTTATTTTCAAAAAAAAAAGACCGAGACTCCGGGTTCATTTATACAACTATGCATACTTATTTACATGAAGTTTAGTTTCAGTTCCCCGTGCGATTTATGAATGTACGATTGTTTTATTGTTTTATTTAACACTCGACTTTCTTCCTCTAAAACTTTATGTATATACCTACTCACAAATCACACGGGGAACTGAAACTAACCTTCATGTAACGTCGTTTTTAAGCTCATATTACCGACTAGTTTTGCATTACCAAAATGTTCTACAGTACCGGAATTCCGGGATTTTTATTTATAGAAATAAAATAAAAAGACAGTTCCATACTTTGTCAAAAACTAAATTAGGTAAATAAATAAACATCCGGCTATCCAATTCCGCAATCCCGGGATTTTTATTTAACAAAACAATAAAAAGCCGTTTCCATACTTTGTCTTAAACTAACTTTAGCTAAATATGCATCCGATTATCCGATCTCTAGATAAGTTAACGTAAGCATTGTGTTTGTGAGAAGATAATTTTACTTGCGTTATTTTTTTACTAATTAGTAAGTATTTCAAAGATTTTATAATTATCAGATCCTTATTAACAAAATAATATTCAACATGAAAATAAATTAAACATTAGTTAGTGTAATTACTATTTTTGATACCTATATAATATGTATCTAACATTTTACTAATAGTTAATTGAAATAAATGTTTAAGAATTACTCATTGCTACAACATCTACTAGCTGACCGCGGTAAAACCTAGCATATACTGTATTCGAATGGTAAAAGCCCGAAAAAATTGTTCCATTTTCTGAAATACTTATATTTACCGATTCATGTCGGTAAAACCTAAGATTTACTCACTAACCAAAATCAAAATCGAAAATAACTTTATTTCAATATGACTTTATAGAAAGCTTTTTTGAGTCGTCCAATTTTTTTCCCTACCACCCATTTAGGACGTTTTTTTTTATAGCTGATAAGAAGAATGGGCTCAAGAAACTTATCAGCTTTATCAAAAGTAATAACAACATTTACAATAAATTATGTCGTTATCATACAATGTACATATGTGCTTACAATTTATACAGGAAAACAAATATTTACAATTTAGAATGTAATATCTTCAAATCAACACCAAGCATTGTGGTTAATACCCAATAAAAAAATTCTATGTTCATCGGTTGCTAAGCAACACTTGTTATCTTTTTGTCAGATTTAAAAAAAAATGAAGAGTTTCGTAAAACATTGTTTTTAACCTTCTGCGACTGAGGTGGTAGTCTATCAGACACCACCAATCAAATGTGAGCTCATTCTTTCGCCGTATCGCGTGATATAGTTCTGTCTTGCTCAGTACCTTACTAGCACGGCTCGCTGCAGCGGACAGTGACGCGTAAACGGCGACAGAGTGTACACGTCGGGAGATACGAGCTGCAGGTGTCGCACAGACGTAAGTACAGCAACAAAGACTGATTCTGTCAGACGTCACTTCATAAAAATCATATACATTTCCATAGTGTCTGTCAGTCTTCACGTCAATAAAATTGTTTTACTGCCTTAATGTCTATTATAGGTAACCACATAAATATTATTTTGCAGATGGAAAGTACAAATTCGCAAGAGTCCAGACCATCTAAAAGACGTTTAGGAGGGGTACCAGTTTCAAACGAGTCACAAATTAACGAGTGGCTCGACCAGTTGAACGAAAGAGATGATTCTAGTGATAATTCCATCCAAGACCCTAACAATACGGAAGAAGAAATCGAACCAGCGGTAGCTTATATGTATTTTGACATTCATAAATATTCTGTATGGACCTAACTTTAATAAAGAATTTTCTCTTTCAGATAGAACATGCGAGGCAAGAAGAAAATGAAAGCTGCATTTCAAGCGAAAATACTGACAGTTCAGATGAAGATGAAAACAATTTGCCTTTAAGTTCAATGGCTATCCCACAACAGGCTAACTACATTGGGAAAAACGGATTTTTATGGTCAAAACATGAAATTGGGAGAACTAGTAGAACTCAAGCGCATAACATTATTCACATGTCACGATCATCTCAACAACATTCAACATTTCACGGATTCCAAGCAATTTGGTCACAAATATTTGATAATGAAATGGTAGAGGCGATAGTAACTCATACCAACCAAAAACTGGGATTGTATCGTGGAAAATTTCGCAACACAAACAGACAAGAGCTGAAAGATACTGACGAATGTGAAATTCGAAGCTTGCTGGGACTAATGTACTACAGTGCAGTATTTAAAAGCAATGATTGTGATGCAAACTATGTGTTTGCAACAGACGGTACAGGGCGCGAAATTTTTCGCTGTGCTATGTCAAAATACAGATTTTGTACTTTGATAAATTGTCTTAGATTCGATAACGTAGCTGATCGTACCGAGCGTCTAAAAACCGATACTTTAGCAGCAATATCGTGGATTTTTAATAAATTCATCACTAACTCCAAACAGACATTCTTTCCAGGGCCAAATATATGTATTGATGAGATGCTAGTACCCTTTAGAGGCCGATGTAAATTCATCATTTACATGCCGAAAAAACCGGCCAAGTACGGAATAAAAATACTCGTTTTATGTGATGCTGAGAAATTTTACGTTTATAACGCATACGTTTACAGTGGCAAGAATTCCGATGGTGAAGGCCTATCGGAAGAAGAGAAGAAGTTGAAAATTCCTTCTCAGGCAATCGTACGCTTAGTGAAACCTATCGAAAATAGTAATAGAAATATTACTGCAGATAACTGGTTCAGTTCGATGGAAGTGATGGAAGTTTTACGTTCTAAAAAGTTGACATACCTCGGAACTCTAAAGCAAAACAAGCGTGAAATTCCTCCTGAATTTCAGAAAAACAAAGATAGAGTGGTAGGAAGTTCACTGTACGGATTTACGAAGCATTACACTTTATTGTCCTATGTACCAAAGAAAAATAAGGCTGTAATTTTGATTTCTTCTACTCATCACATTCAGAGTACTGATGAAGAAACTAAGAAACCCACAATGATCGTAGATTACAATCACACTAAGGGTGGAGTCGACGAAATCGACAAAAAGGTTTCAATATACTCATGCAGTAGAAAGACGCGCCGTTGGCCCATGGCGCTATTTTATAGAATTTTGGATCTATCAGGAGTCAACGCGTATGCCCTATACAAAGAGTGTCCTGGTACGAAATTGCGCAGAAGCGAATTCCTGCTGTCCTTGGCAAGGGAATTAGTCCTCCCACATTTAAAGCAGCGCGTTTACAATGATAGACTGCCAAGGGAACTGCGATTGACCATTAAAAGGGTTTTGGACAAAGATTTGCCTCCTCCGCCACCTCTACCTGGACCAGCACCGGGTGCATCAGGGCGAAAATTATGCTCTATATGTCCCTCCAGACTAAAGAGGCAAACAAGGTTTGCCTGCTGTGCTTGTCAGAAGGCTATTTGCCTTCAGTGTTCATCGCAAATATGTCAAGACTGCAAATTTCAACTATGATTTTTTTTTAAATCAAGGCAACTTTGAGACTGATTTGTGCCTAAGCCCATCGATAGATTTTAGTGATTTTTAAAATATAAGATAAGATTATGTTAATGTTAAAAGAAAAAATGTTTAAGTTTGTTAGAGTTCCTTATGATTATAAAAAAATATATGTATAAGACCAAGTTAAGTACAAAAAGAAAAAAAATAGATCTCATTAAAATCTAAAATAATTTATATATGTTTTATTTAAATACCAATTCAATTAATTTATTTGAATAAATTATGAATTATATTAACTTTATACCCTGTATTAAAACTATTTACATATGAGGAATAACAATTAACACCACATTAAAAATGACGTCTGACAGACTACACCTCAGTATAATGTTACGAACAAAGACACCTCAGTCGCAGAAGGTTAATTATTGAGATCAAACCAGGCCAAGATTAGACATTTAACATATTGGAATTATTTAAATAATCATTGACTTTGTAAAAGCCCTTACTCATTAGCGTCTTTTTAACATGTACCTTGAACTTTGAAAAGGCAATTCAGCTACAATATGTGGAATCTTGTTATAAAAATTTATACATTTGCCCAAAAACGAACTTGTAGTTTTTTGTAGCCTGTAGGTTGGAACAGCAAGTTTATGTTTAATCTTAAGATTTACCATAGTTCGAGCTTTTACAGTAATATATACATTATAGGCTATGCATTGCAGGCGTCTATAGGTAATTGCATACCATTAGACAGGCTAAATCTTATAGGCACCGTTACCGTACAAAAAAAAATGGCGTCATAGCACGAAGTAAAAACCTTTATTCATAAAGGTTAGTTAAGTGCATTCACATTTATCAACTTAACAAAAATATGCTCAATGTAATGGTATGACAGCTATGTCAAATAAGCGACAGCTATGTCAAATAACTGACAGCTATGTCAAATAAACGACAGCTATATGAAATAACTGACATCTATGTCAAATAAACCACGGCTATGTCAAATGACTAACAGCTATGTCAAATAAACGGCAGCTATGTCAAATAACTGACAGCTATGTCAAATTAACGACAACCATGTCAAATAACTGACTGTTATGTCTAAGAAATGACAGCTATGTCAACTAAACCGAATTGCTGCAAATGGGGACACCATTATATTTGCCCTTCCCATCATAAAACTGTAATCTACCAGGGGTTCCTTTAAGTATGCTGCTGCCAAAATATGGAATAACTTGCCACCACCCATTCGAATGGATTCATTTTCGCTACAGTCTTTTCGAAAGAAATGTCGTGAATGGCTACTTATGCGGCAGCGGCAATCCCTGGTAGTAATATAGCATGGATGGACTGATGGAGTGTCTATTTTATTTTTTATTATTAGTATTTACTCAGTTTTTATTTTTCCTTTTTGGTAATATTTGGTTTTGTACCTCCAACACTGCTTTTAAAAATAAATTGTAAAAGGTTGCGACAGAATAGCAGAGGTTGTCGCTAGTCGGCAACTACTGAGTTGTAAACAATTTTGTCTTTACGATAATGATAAAATCACAATGTTAAAAATCAAAATAATGTAAGTTTGTTAAGACAAATAAATTGATTTATTATTATTAAATGACAGCTATGTTAAATAAATGACAGCTATGTTAAATAAATGACAGCTACGTCAAATAACTGACAGCTACATCAAATACAATAAAGTTTCATTTGAAAAGTTTATCCTGTCAAAAATGCAAGGTAGTGTACATTGAAAAAATTAAGTAAGTTTTTTTTCTGACATAATATTCTTTCCTGACATTAACAAGATACCAGCTATTCACGCCTAATAATAAAACCAACGGAGATAGCATGCAATATATATATATCTGCATCTAAGTTTTATTTTAATTATTTATCTACTATTACGAAATACTACTTTACAAAAATATTTTTATTATTAAAGATAGCTCGTGTCGTACGAATTACTTTATTTGTAATACTTGTACACTATGCAATTAGCTATTAAAATTTTAGTTAACTAATATTAATAGAAATATTATTATGAATGTCCTTCATAGTTATGTAAAAACCGCTTCCGTTACCCAAAAGTTTTCACTTACTATGCATCAATATTTAACAACTGGTCCGTTCAACAATGCAAGTGTTTCTATCGGAATATTCGATATCGACGGATATCGTCGCAAATATTCCGATAAATATTCTGTAAAGCATATGCTTTACGGAATAGGTAAATAGAGATACTGCGATCCTTATTTATTGTGTCGCACGTGACTCGAATGCCGTCCGCCATTTTGACAAAATGGCGACCTGTCAAACGCCCCGGAACATTTTCAATTTGTTAACCTTATTATGCGAACGTGAAATATGTCTGTTCATTTAATGGTTGTCGTTGTACCGGCCATTTTGTTTCTTATCGTGTTCCTGTTTACCTACACATAATGGTGTATTTTAAGATATAAGTGATAGTTATAGCTATTATATAGGTACTAAATGGTGCTGGCCACCAATACCATCTTTACTATAAGGGCACACGGGGCCCGTGCCCAGGGCCCCCATTCTCAGGTGGGCCCGAAGGACCTACAATTTCTCTTAGACATTTATTCTCAAAACATTTTGTCGGACCCATTAGACCCATTAGACATTACTTTTTTTCGCAAATAATAACTTTCTAAGAAGGAATTTACGTGGCATATACTACGCCATTATATCAACGAAAACAGACGGTCCAAGAAGGCTCATTTCTATCTGGAAGCTGAAGGCCGAAAGACGCCTATGGATTTGTAGTTCCGGATTCCAACAACTGAACCACTAGCGTCGAAATTGCTTAATCAGTAACGTTATTTTCGTGCATTAACCAACCGCGGGATGGCGCGAGAATAACTTATTTAGTAACTTATTCAGAGTTTCTTGCCTGTTCTTCTCAGAGTTCTCTGCCTGTTCTTCTCGAGAAGGCTCTCCCAATTTCCGAACAGGTGTCGAGTCAATATATTTTTTCTTTTTTTTTTTTCCTTATTCGTACGTACGGACAAGGTTTTTGTTTTTTTTTATTTAAGCTTTTTTTTTGTTTTGTTTGTTGACGTCAATAAGTGCCTGTAAAGGTCTATGTTGAATAAATATTATTTTGATTTTGATTTTGAGCGAGCACAACAAACTTATTTTAAAAATGTTAATGTATTTTTCGTTTTTTACTTTTCAAAAGGGCCTCCAATTCTAGTGTGCCCAAAGGCCCCCGCTTAGTTTAAGACGGCGCTGCTGGCGACTTCATCTGCGTAGGACACTTATCTTCACATTTTGGACACTTTACACAATATTGTAGCCATGTAGTTAATCTTAGATTAGTTGTATTTATGTTATACTAACAGGTGCCCGCGACTTCGTCCGCGCGGGATTAGTTCACTATTTTGGCTATAATGGTTTACAAACAAGATATAGTGTAGCGGTCTTTTGTGACGATTTAAGATAAACTTTTCCATTATCTAAACTAATATTATAATGAGGAAAGATTTGTATTTTTATATTTTTGTATGTAACGGATAAACTCAAAAAGTACTGGACCGATTTTAATAATTCTTTTTTCATTAGAAAGCTACATTATCACTGAGTAACGTAGGCTATATTTAGTAGTAGATTTCTATAGAAATCTTTAGAAATTTTTATTAAAACCAACCGAAGGTGTAAACATTTTTTCCATAAAATGTCTTTCATCGCATATGCTGCGAAGAGTAATGTCTACCCGTGCGAAGTCGGAACGGGCCGCTAGTACTTTATATATGGATGTGTAACTCTAGCAGTTTTGGCAGCGCACGCCATAATAGCTTGCAGACTTTTTCCTATTTACTTGACACTAATCAGCATATCATGTATTGTTCTGATATCTAACCTATATTATTACTGAGTTTTATTAAAATCCATTTAATAATGTTACTTGAAAGACTAACAAACATTAGTCAATAATCAGATCATATTAATGAGCGAGTAACATCTATGACGCGAAGGACCCGAGACAGTTTAAACAGACCCTTTTAATCATAGCGGAGAGGATGGACGGCCCGTTCTTGAAACACTGGATGATCGTTCATGCACCCGTGTCTCGAGAACGAGTACGGCAAATATTAATATTTATTTCAAAATCGACATTGTTGTACCTAATTATTTGGATTTAATTCAAAATTAAAATCAATCTAAATCAAAATAATCTTTATTCAACATAGAACTTTGCAGGCACTAATTGACGTCAAAACAAACAAAACAAAAAAAAAGCTTAAAAAAAAACAAAAACCTTGTCCGTACGAACGAAAAGGAAAAAAAATTACTCTACACCTGTTCGGAAATTGGAGAGCCTTTTTGAGAAGAACAGGCAAGAAACTCTGAAGTATATTTCTTATCTCCTCTTTTCAATGTTAATATATAATAATATAATATGTAAGATACAATCATAACCTAATACGATTACATCGTATGTATGTTTACATACACATATGTTTAGGACTTATGAGTTTCGGACCGCGGAAAAGGAAATTTAAAAAAGTAAAAAAAAAAAAGATTTTTTGACATTACGGTTTTCGGTACTTGACTGTCACTTCGGATTTTTTCACGGCATTTTTATTGAGTTTATTTACGGCGGATTAATAATTGATCATTTACGTGTCATTTAGTTACGTGTATAAAGTGTATCTAAATATACCATTGGACTAATATTTGACATTACGGTTTCGACGGGATTGGATTGGAGTAGTGGTCGGCCACGCGTTCTCCTATTTTTTACACTACAAGTATTGTAGTTTATGATATATATTTATAACCACATACGGTAGGGCACATTAGTACACACAAAAACACACGTTCAAGCCAAGCCAGAACTACGGACCGGTAAGTAAGCAATATTATTATATAGTTAAATAATATAACCAAATTACGGGCGTTCGGGAAAACGCAACACATTTTTTGGTAGCAGAGCGTGGTTTACTTTTCGTTACGGACCTGTTATTTTGTAAATTTGTACTTATATGCGTAACAAATATATTTGACATCGTGTCAAACGGGTTTACATTCAATTTAATTTGGGTTATATTAGGTATTGTTTTTTTCTGTTTTGTTTGTATTTACTTTATTATTAAAATGTCGGACGGTTACAACGAAATTCGTCGCATATTACAATGGTTGGTAAGCGCATTTTCTCTGGTGAGTAGACCAGACAGGGTTGAGGCCTTGAAAGAGCGGGCTTCAAATGCAAACAGATACATGGCGGACCTGGATCAAGCTTTACAAATGTGTTATGATAGGGCTGACATGAATCCAGACAATGAAACTTTGCAGGCAAGGTTGATTCAAGCTCAGGCAGACTACAAGCAATGCTTAGAATATTATGACAGCATTATTCAGGCGGTAAGGACACTGGATCTGGCCAGTAGTCCCACGGTTAAGGGTCAGTCAAGTAGTAATGCCTCAATTTATACTAGATTGCCGGATTTAAATTTGCCCAAGTATTCTGGTGGGTATGAAACTTGGATGTCATTTATTAACATTTTTGATTCTTTGGTACATTGTCGGATGGATATATCACTCTCACAAAAATTAAGTTATCTGTTGAGTTGTCTATCGGGAGACGCTCACCAGGTTATTTCACATTTAACCATAACAGATAACAATTATGAGACTGCAAGGGCGCTATTGATGGGCAGATATCAAAATATTAGGTTAATTGCGGATGCCCATGTGGCAAAGATATTAAATTTGCCTTATTTAAGGAATATCATGTTTATAAGGGATGATTTTTTAAATCCATTAAAGGTGGCCTATAATTGTTTGGAGAAATTAAATTTACCAGTAACGGAGTGGTCATTCTTGTTGCTCCATATTGTATTGAATAAGTTACCCTCTGATTTAAAATTAAGATTTGAACAAAAATATGGAAGCGGAGATGAGGCAAGCCCGTTGCCTAAATTTATTGACCTTTTGACCTTCTTGGAGGAAGAAGCACGGATTGTTGACAATGTAGGCTCACCTCCTGCAACGGCTACCTCAGGGCCATCTGGGAGGCCTGTGTCCAGTCAGGGAAGACCTGTATTCAGTCAGGGTAGGATTAGGCCACCCACTCGGGGGACTAGGGTAGGTATGGCTACATCGGACCATACTATTAATAATAGGTTGCAATCCAAGCGGGTTGGTTGCACCTTTTGTGGCATCATAGGCCATTTTATATCTAAATGCCAACATTTTATAAATTGTTCCCCTCAACAGCGGAGGCGTTTTGTGCAAAATCACAAGTTATGTTATTTTTGTTTAGGGGATCATCTTGTTAATAGTTGTGCAGTGGCACGGCCATGTATTCATTGTAACGGCAAACATCACGGGATGTTATGCCTGAATAGGAATGGTGGAGTTAGGCCTGCAGCGGCACGGATTGGTTCTCCTTCAGGAGGGGGTCAAAGCGGACAAGTACGGACTTCACCTCCTCATTCTGGACGAGCGTCGCCTCGACGGGTGGACGTGCGCGCGACACCTCCATATACGGGTGGGGGTGGCTTTAGGCCTACTTCACAGGCATCTCCACATACGGGTGGGGAGGCACCGGGCCTATGGTACAAGCACCCTATGCAGCGGGCATAGGGCATATTCAAGCGGACGAATCTCGTGACGTCACTGCGGAACAGTATGCGTCTGCGGCCTCGTATGCAGCGAGAGCGAGGGGTTTCTCACCACCACTCGCGGAACGGCCGCGATTGAGGAACACGCCGCCATCTTTCGGTCATCCGGTTGGTTACCGGACACCGGATGCCAGTTGGCACCTGACTCGGGCACCATTGGGGCGCTCGAGACCCCCTACATATAACCCTCTGGCGCTGTCGGCAGCCCAGGTTTTTAATCGGGTGAATGCTTCATTTCATAGTGACGTTCAAGAATAGGTAGTCGCCGCCGCCTCGCCAAATGCAACCTTTTTAAATACTATTTTATTGCCTACCGTTGCGGTAAGGATTTGTGATATTAACGGTTTTTATGTTAGAGCACGGGCTCTAGCGGACACGGGTTCGCAAGGTTGCATGATAACAGTTAATTTGGCGAGACGGTTAGGCCTATACATATTTAATAATAATATTTCGGTTCGTGGCATAGGTGATGTGCTCGTGTCACATGTTTATGGTCAATGTACCTTTAACATTGTTGGAGAATCGGTCTCTCAACCTGTTATTACAGTTACAGCACTAGTGTTGCATGATATTTTAGGAGAACATCCACAGGTGGAATTACCTTCGGAAATTTTGAACTCGGCTTCTCACCTGTCTTTGGCTGACAGAAAATTTTTAAATATTGGAAAAATTGATTTGTTGCTTGGTACTGATGTGCTTGGTCAATTATTGTGCACCGGACGCACTATAAATTTAAATAATAATGGCTTGGTTGCTATACCATCGCACTACGGATATATGATTATGGGCCAGCATATGATACGGTTTCTGATACGGTTTTTACGGGCGTTTCTCTTTCGGATTTAGTACAGCGTTTTTGGGAGACAGAAGAGGTACCCACGGTTTCACGGAAGGACCCGCTCGACGAAGAATGCGAGCGCCATTTTATCGAAAATGTTTATCGGTTACCGAACGGTCGTTTCGTTACTCGGTTGCCCTTTGTGAGCATTCGCAAACCGCTGGGGCAGTCCTACCTCACTGCTGAGAAACGCCTGCTTTCTATGGAACGTCGCATGAAGCGAGATACAGAGTTTCGCGACAAATACATTGAGTTCATGCGGGAATATGTACAATTAGGTCACATGTCCCTGGCACGGAGGGACTACTCATCGGAAGAACACTATTTCATACCACATCACGCGGTTTTTAAATCGGATAGCGGTAAGATACGGGTCGTGTTTGACGGGTCGGCCCCTTCCTCTAACGGTGTTTCATTGAACCAAATCCTGCACTCGGGTGCTAAACTACATAAAGATATTTCGGATCTTATTTCGGCCTTTCGTAGACACCAGGTGGTCTTCGCGACGGATATACGCATGATGTTCCGGCAAACGGTGATTGATGAGGCTGATAGACGGTATCAGCTGATTCTTTGGCGCGAGGACCCGTCTCACCCATTACGCGTCTACGAACTGAACACAAACACGTACGGTTTGAAATCTAGCCCCTGGATGGCTATGCGGTGCTTGTTGGAACTCGCTCAACGGGAACGCGTTCGATTCCCTCGTGCGGCGGACGTCTTAGAGTCGGAAATTTTTGTCGATGACGTTATCACGGGTGGATCTTCGGAACAGGAGGCTTTAATTTTACGTAACGAGCTCATAGCGTTATTGGCAACGGCTGGCTATGAACTACGGAAATGGATTTCGAACAGTCCACGTCTCTTAGAAGGACTACCAGCGGATCACGTTCAAGATCCATTGTTATTTGAGAATCCGGACTCTCCTCGTTCAACATCGGTTTTAGGTGTTCAGTATTTACCGGTTCCTGACATCTTTTCCTTTCGGGTTTTAACAATAACGGAAAAGATATGGACTAAGCGGCTAGTCCTGTCTACGGTTGCTCGTATCTATGATCCTAACGGGTGGATCGCTCCTATAATATTTTGGGCTAAATGTTTTCTACAACGGTTATGGTTGGCTGAGCTTAAGTGGGATGAGACCCTACCTACTGAACTCTTAACGGACTGGCTCGCATTTATTGATCAGTTACCCACTATCGGAAGGGTTGTTATACCTCGTAAAATACTTCCACCGGGGAAGTATCATGCGTCACTTCACGGTTTCTGTGACGCCTCGGAATCGGGTTTCGCGGCAGTCGTATATCTTCGGACGATACAGCCAGATGGTTCAGTAGCGTTACATCTAATCACGGTGAAGAGCAAGGTGGCTCCTATACGCAACCGCCAAACCATACCCAAATTGGAGCTCTCGGGAGCTGCGTTACTTACTCGGTTATTGAATCATGTTTGTGATACACTCGGGAAGCACATTAACATAGGCAACGTTTATGCGTGGACTGACAGCCAAATTGTTTTGGCGTGGCTCCAGACCTCGGTACATAGGCTGGAAACATTTGTTGCGAATCGGGTTTCGCAAATTCAAAACTCGTCAGTGAATCTGAATTGGCGGCACGTACCCGGCGAGTTGAACCCCGCCGACGTGGCCTCTCGCGGCTGTTATGCCTCCTCGTTGGTGAGTCATAACCTTTGGTGGGGACCTGCTTGGTTGACGGCACCGGAGTCGTCATGGCCCCCTACGGTTTTAATCGGATCGGATCCGCTGCCCTGTGTGCGTGTCATGGCTGTGGAGAAAGAAATCGTCACAAACCCTCTTTTACTGCGGTTTAGCTCTCTTAATAAATTACTGGCCGTTACGGGATGGATGCGTCGGTTTATAACGAATACTCGCAAACCGGTTGTAAGAAATACATCTTTGTTTCTGACGGCAGGCGAACGGCGTGCTGCTCTCATGTTTTGGGTACGACGGGTACAATCGGAACGGTTTTCTGACGAGCTTAAATCGTTACGGACGACGGGTCGGTTAAAGGGTGCCGTACAGAAACTTAACTTATTCATTGATGGCGAGGGATTACTTCGTGTTGGCGGACGGCTGCGCAACTCGAAGCTGCCGTATTCGGCTAGGCATCCCCTTTTGCTGCCCAAGGACGGACCCTTGACGCAGTTGATAGTAAGTGATCGGCACATTACTAACTCGCATGCAGGTTGTACGGCACTGCTTGCTATTCTTCAGCGGGAATTTTGGATACTATCGGCGCGACGGTGCGTCCGATCGGTTATATTTAAGTGTATACCTTGCTATCGGTTAAAGGCTAACACCATGCAGCCTATGATGGGTGACCTACCTAGCGATCGGGTTAGTGTCACCAGACCTTTTCACGGTGTCGGTACGGATTTCGCTGGTCCTTTTATTGTCAGGGCTTCTCACTTGCGGACCTCTAAGACTTACAAAGTTTATTTATGTGTATTTGTTTGTCTGTCAACGAAGGCAGTACATTTAGAAATAGTATCTTCGCTTAGTACGGAAGCGTTTATCGCGGCGTTCGGACGTTTTGTTTCACGGAGGGGGTTACCGAGTTTGGTACGGTCGGACTGCGGCACAAATTATCAGGGTGCTGACAGGTATCTTAAGGAGGTCCATGATTTTTTAACGAAACATAGTACGGACTTGGGACAAGCAATGGCTACTCAGGGCATTACGTGGAAGTTTGATCCTCCTGGATGTCCTCATTGGGGAGGCATCTTTGAGGCTGTCGTGAAGGTGGCTAAGACACATTTGAGACGTGTTATTGGGGAAACGGTTCTTACGTTCGAGGAACTTACTACGGTCTTTTACAGAGTGGAAGCAACTTTAAATTCACGGCCTTTATGCCCACTCTCTTCGGATCCCAACGATATGGAGGTTTTGACACCGGGTCATTTCCTCATCGGCCAGCCCCTTGCAGCTCTCCCTGAGTATCCCTTTGAGAATGTACCACTGAGTCGACTTTCTCGCTTTCAAATGCTGCAACAGATGTCACAAAATTTTAATAAACGGTTTTATTCGGAGTATTTGCACATGTTGCAGCAGCGGCTGAAATGGACAGATAAAACGGCTCCTGCACGGGTAGGGGATCTTGTCCTGATTAAGGATTCAAATCTTTCTCCTCTACGTTGGCGTAGAGGACGCATTTTGAAGCTTTATCCAGGCTCTGACGGTGTACCTCGGTTCGCAGAGGTCTCGATCGGCGACTCTGTGATGCGCCGTGCGGTGGCAACCCTGTCCCGTCTACCGGTAGACTAGCGAGATGAGGGTTGCTCATCTCGGGTGGGGGATTGTTTAGGACTTATGAGTTTCGGACCGCGGAAAAGGAAATTTAAAAAAGTAAAAAAAAAAAAGATTTTTGACATTACGGTTTTCGGTACTTGACTGTCACTTCGGATTTTTCACGGCATTTTTATTGAGTTTATTTACGGCGGATTAATAATTGATCATTTACGTGTCATTTAGTTACGTGTATAAAGTGTATTCTAAATATACCATTGGACTAATATTTGACATTACGGTTTCGACGGGATTGGATTGGAGTAGTGGTCGGCCACGCGTTCTCCTATTTTATACACTACAAGTATTGTAGTTTATGATATATATTTATAACCACATACGGTAGGGCACATTAGTACACACAAAACACACGTTCAAGCCAAGCCAGAACTACGGACCGGTAAGTAAGCAATATTATTATATAGTTAAATAATATAACCAAATTACGGGCGTTCGGGAAAACGCAACAACATATAAAAATAATACAATATTATAAATAATGTTGTTACCAAAACATGGCTCTCTGAATTAGTGTCCCTATTCCCAAATAGTATATCATTTAGATAGTCACTTACTTTATAATAACCTTTACTCATGAGTTGTCTATTTGATATGGATTATTTAAAATTTATAAAGTCAAATCAATGACACTTTGCGGAAGTTGTTAAACATAGATATACATTTCCCCAAGAACGAACAGCTAGTTTTATGGAGTCTGAACATTGGAACGGCAAGTTTATATTTTGTTTCTAGTATTCACATTATGTTATTAATTTTTATTGTTTTTTTTTCTGATTATGATTTTACTATGTTTATGTAATTGATGTATGGATTTATAATCCTTACTATATCCTAACTATATATATAAATTTAAACATTTTAATATTATATAATTTCATGCGGTTTCCATCAATAGATAGAGTAATTCTTGAGCAAGGTTTTGCGGTACTTTTTATCTCGGAAAAACAGATAGTCCCACGGGATGCGCGATAAAACCTTCGCGCCATAAATCGACTTCCGCGCATATGTAGCCGTGGGCAAAAGCTATGACCCTTAACCCTCTATAGACCCAATCCCGAAATCCACGCGGACGAAGGCGCGGGCAGAAAGCTAGTCTGAAATAAAATGATTTGATTAATTTGGTTCATTGTCATTAATACATTTTCTCAGATATTCAGATCTTCTCTACAAACACACTCCCCCAAATAAATAAAATAACAAACCACCAACTAACATAATCCCAGCTCTATTCGTAGTTTCTGTAATTAATATCCGTATCCTGTCTTGATTTACGATATCCGTTGGCTGAAAACGGACCTTGAGTTATGGCACTCTGGACCGATCCCATTGTCCATTGAAATACGCAGGTCTGATTTCAGTGTGACGTAGGCCAATGGTGGTTTTGAGAGTAATATGTTGCAGACTTCAGGTGAGTTATGTTTTTTTTAATCACATGCGTTAGCAGAGGGATTCGTGTCATGCAGCTGTAAATTTTATATAAAAGCTCTTTATTGAACAAATTACAATAAAATATTAAGAGGTACAAATTGAAATGGTCCAAAAGCGGACTTATCTCTCAAGGGAGATTTCTTCCAGCCAAAAATTTGCAGGTACACAGTATTTATATATAATTGTTTTTTTTATATATAAATAATAGAAAAGTTATATTTATATTACATACAATATGTAAGAGTCGAAGTTGTTGTATATATCTGTACTACTTTAATGTGCCCATTTCGAATTGACTAGCTGAAGGGTGTTATTAATATAAGTGGCAGGGCAAAATATAAGCGACTAATGTGCTCAAGACGTGGACAGACGATTTGGTTCAATGTGACCTGGTGAGTAGTGTAAACAACTTATAATAAGGGCGCCATCACACTGACTCAATCAGAGTTTCAGATGGATGCAAAATAACACCACCAAGAATTTACCAAAATAAGCATGCATGTTATTCTTCTTATGAACGATATATATAAGTGAATGAACAAATTATTCCTCGTTAAATAATTTTAAATGTTTATTTAAATGAAAAAAGATTGGTTGAGAGCCATTAAAAATAAATTCTTAGGACGTAGCCTTAACAAATAAAATTAAATTTCAAAAGTAGCTGTAGCCAACCGCACAACAGACTCAGCATCTTCCTGTATAGATCAGCTAAGCCACACGGAGTGGAAATACAGGTTCTAAGTAATTAATCCTTAGGAAACACTCACATTCACGCTGGTTATGAGGTTACCATGAGGTGGATTGACGTGATGAAAGAGGATTTAGATTTTCTCACGTTGCACTCCCAATATGTCACACTCCACGTTTTTTCCTAAACAGATGCGGCTTGATGGCTTTACTAGATAACGTGACCTCTTGATGGCATGTGCTTGCTAAGTAAATATGCAGGTGACCATTTTAAGTTTGAAGCTAGATGTGGCTAGAGGAAATGCTACATATTATGCTACTAAACGAGCCAAAATTATACCATAGGCTGGAAACCCTGGCGCCGGGCCCGTAGCACAGCTGCGGCGCCGCCGCGGGTCGCCGGCGGGCGCGAGGAAGTCGCGATTGCTACGGCGACCCGGGATGGACCACGCCCATTCCGTGGCCGGGGGGCGTCGTCGGTGGAGGAGACCGGGGGAGGTAGTAGCCTCCACCGAGGAGGGCTCCCCTCTAGGCAAGGGAGCGGAGGCTGGGGGTCCCCGAAAGTGGCTTGATGTTCCGGGGGCTCCCTACATGCCTGAGGAAGGCCATCCCTGAGGTTTTTAGTGGGTAGGCCTCCCCCCTTCTGGGGAGGAGAGCCACACATAACCGCCGACTCGCCACAGCCGGGGTATGCAATTTAATGCATTTTCCTCAGGGAAACAAAAAAAAAAGGCTGGAAACCCTGGAAAAGATGAAAAACAACAGTTGAAATTGGCATCGGCCATTATGGAGAACTACAACGAGCGAATCCAATATACAAGTCAATTACACTTACCGTTTTTTTGCGGGGTTAAGAACGAGATTTTTACAGAAAAAGAAAAGTGCACCCCATTTGGGTGATAAAAAAGAATACACTAATTAATTTTCAATCAAAGAAAAAAACTTGAAGCGTGCTGATCTCCATTTCTCAAAGTTCAGAGTCACAATGCGTCCTGTCGCCATCGTAATCAACAAGAGAAAGAATGCATTGACAAACGGTTGCATACAATAGAATTCAGCCATAGACTAAAGAATGAAACACAGACTCCCGAATCTAATTGCCATTCGGTACTCATAAGAGATCCAATGAGAAATAACAAATAAATATATTCTTACAAAATACACCTATTTTATATTTTAGGTGCTTTAATTACGATATTCAGAAATCTTAATATTAACTTAAATGTTCCTATCAAATATATCCTATGACCTACACAGATACGAGTTCAAGTTGAATTATCTATTCACAGACTCAACTCAATATTAAAATCAATTCAAATTCTTTCAAGAATTACAGTTGCATTCCTTTAGGAATGCAAAGCATACTAACATCTGTTTGCCACTATTAATAATCAGTTAATTAAGTAAGACAGATTTATATATTGCCCTGTCTCAATCATCCAGTACAGAAAGAAGTGTCTGAATGTAGGTGCATCCTTTTGCTAACCGCGTCGGTAATATGTGAGGGCAAATGTTAATGTCAATCTATTTCATGTACTTCCTACTTTCATGTACAACAATAGCAAATTATTTGTCAAATGCCGTTTAGTATTTCAGTTGAAATTAATAAGAAATAATGTACTAATGTTATGGAATTATGGATTAAGCATTTATATGCCAATCATGAACTGTGTGTAAAAAAACAACGTTACAAATACATATATTATTAAAATATATATGATAATTAATTTGATACATCACACATAATCATAAATATACTTACCCACAATACATACATACACATATTTATAAATATATACAATATGATAATGTGCAGAAAGAAGTCTAAGACAAACTACATAGGTACTTTTAATAGTAGTAATAGAGAATTCTTCAATATTCTAATAGTTTTTTTAAATTCCGAATTTGAGTGCGTTTGACAATGATCTCACCTGATATTAAGTGAAGATATAGTCTAAGGTGAAACAAGCAAACAGGTTTAACCGAAAAATATATTTTAGATCAATGCTACTCGAATAATAATAAAATTTCACAACGTTGCATGTGGGAAAAATAGAGAGATAACGACCCAAAATTTTACTACTGATACAACCCGAAACAGACTTTTAATTTCACATTTAAATAACATTATATCCCTACTTTTTCTTTTTAAAATGGTCAAGTTTTACTAAAATGTTAAAGAAGAATAGCGAAACGAGGAATAGTGCTTTGATAGCTTGAACATATATAAAGACTGCAAGAAAGAAGAATGACGAAAGAAATTTATAAGACAAATATGAATAGGCCAGTTCGTAAGGGATGACCTAGACGAATATACGTGGACCAAATAGGTGATATACGGAAGGAAATATATATATATAGTCGAGGAAGCAAGGGAAGTATGTTTGGATTCCAGCAAATGGAAATTTGTGATCTCTGCTTAGTCATATAATATATAGGTATATATATATATATATGTATGTATATATATATATATATAAAACTTTTATTTATCATTGCAACCACACCTGACCTACCAAAATGGTGAATAAATGATGTCTTTAATAATTTGTATTGTATTTTTTTTATCACTGCGATATTCCTTTAAGAGTCCTTTAAGAATTAAGTCCGTGTTCACAATTTTAAGTTAAGGAATCATTGACAGGAAGTCAATGATTCCTTAACTTAAAATTGTTGTAGCCTATTGTGTATTAGTGTGTTAGTAAACATTTAAGTTATGTTATATTAAGTTGTGAAAATGTTGAGAAAAAACTGAAAGTCACTGAGCGATGGCCACCCTTAATGCAAATAAGTGGATTCTGTGAAATCGTCAAAAATGAATAATGTATAAATTCAACTCCACATTTTAGACCTTCGAAAACGGATGGCGGCGCGTTGGCTTCAGCCCAAAATCACAGGTGTTAGGCATTGCAGATTTAATATCGAGTTTCCTTTTGCCAAGTTCTTAGTGATTAGTAACTGCCAGCCAGTGCAACGCTCTTCTTCATAAAACATAAGAACCGTCCTTTTACTTTACATACTATGAGTCCACGTAATATAGAAGTTAAAATAAAACGATCTTTTCATACTTTGCAAAACCTTACCAGTATTTGAGAAAGTTAAGCTAAACCTATTAAAAGAACAGTTTTTCAACAAGCAGATACAAGCCGAAATAAAGCACTCTGGAAAACTGGTTACCATATCTGCCTGTAACTACTACGGTGAGCGGACGAGTGCGTTTTAAAAACCACGTTTGATTAATTTGTTGCCTACCTCCATATGTAACACAATTACTAAAAACAACATTAAAAACCAATTGAAAAACTACTTTCTGGCAGAATTAATTTCCTAATATGGATATATATATATATATATTATATATATATATATATATATATATATATGTATATTATACAAGTACTGACAAAACACTGGTCACTGTCGACTCTTACTTATGCTTAATACTATTAGGCTTAAAAAATTGTTGAACACCTATATGATCTGTGTAACATTATTATTCGATTACTTATATGACTTAGGACATTGGTATATATATACCTACTAGCGGCCCGTCCCGGCTTCGCACGGGTAGACATTAGGTACTCTTCGCAGCGTATGCGATGAAAGACATTTTATGCCAAATTATTTTTAATAAAATAATTATCATAGCAGCGCCATCTATTGATTACTTACTCAACCCAGTCGAAAGGTATCGACATCTGTTAGAATCATTTGGAGTTAACAGATAATTGTGACTGTCAAATAATAACAGCAAAATAATTAGCAATAAATTAAAATTGCAACGATAATTTGAGATTTAAACTATCCTATCTCTCAAGTTGGATCGAACTGCACATGGTGTGCGAATTTTATTATAATCGGTTAAGTAGTTTAGGAGTTCATTGAGCACAAACATTGTGACATGAGATTTATATATATTAGATTAGATTAGACTAGCTGACCCGCGCCCACTTCGTTGGGCATAATATTAATAATCCCCGAAGCGAGCACGAAAGCGAACTGAATTAAACCCGAAGCCATCGCGCGCCGTCCGCTGATGATGATGATGATGACACTCCGCAATAATGTGGCTTTCTATTGGTGAAAGAATTTTTAAAATTGATGATGATGATGATGATGATGATGACAATTTGAGATTTAAACTATCCTATCTCTCAAGTTGGATCGAACTGCACATGGTGTGCGAATTTTATTATAATCGGTTAAGTAGTTTAGGAGTTCATTGAGCACAAACATTGTGACATGAGATTTATATATATATATATTAGATATAGTACAAGTACTGACAAAACATTGGCCATTGTCGATTTTTTGTAATTAGGCTTAAGAAAATTGTACGAATACCTATATGATTTGTAACATTATTGTTCTCGCTTCATGTTAACCCGAAAGCTAAAAACTACAGACCCGAGAGGTTTTTAGTATTGTAAGAAATTTAAGATGCATGTCTTGTTTTTTTATTTGGTAATAAATAATAATAATAATAATAGGCGTAGGGAAGTGACGACCCCATCGCCCGCTGGTGGGGCATTTAATGCCCCTTGACTGCCATAAATGCCCCATCAAGGCAGTCAGTCTCCCTCAGGGCAGCTTGTGGCGAGCTGTCGGTGAGTTGCGTCACCGAGGGTACTGATGTGCTTCAGGGGGGCGTAAGCCACCCGCCTCTGTCTTGCCTTAACCAGCCGGACAGAGTGGAGTCGCAAGAGCAGATGCTCGAAGGGTGGAAGTTTAATAATGTCATAACGCCTACGGCGTCTCGATCGCTGTCGCAGACACACCTCTCTACACCCTTAGCCGTTCACACCAATGTTGCTCTCTTCGCACCAATATTGGTCTGCTTTTTTGGAGGGCCCATTTAGTGAGCGGCGAGTCACCACCTGCCATATTTAAATCAATTAGGAGGCTTTGAGAAGACAGGTGACCGGAGTCTCTTCCATAGCCCGGTTTTCATTACCACCTAAATCGAAATGCAATAGGCCACAAACGTTTTGACCACGAATGACAATAGTTTCTGTGCATCTAACTGGGTATAGTCTTTGGCTGCATTTTTCATGGTGCAGATAGAGATTAGACCCAGTTGGTACACACCACGCACACTTTCATTAAATTTGCTTAAATGGCCTCTACGCGTTGGATCTGTATCCCCGCGCAAGCCTTATAAAGGACCGTGTCTTATAAAGATACGTGATTTAAGCTACATAATAATAAAAATAATACCCACCATCGGACGAGGAAACGTGGCCAGGGACTCCGTCCGTATGTGGTCGGCATTCCACCTCTTCGTACCTTTTTTTTTTTTTTTTTGTTCCCCTGAGGAAAATGCATTAAATTGCATACCCCGGCTGTGGCGAGCCGGGGTTATGTGGGGCTCTCCTCCCCAGAAGGGGGAGGCCTACCCACTAAAAACCTCAGGGATGGCCTTCCTCAGGCATGTAGGGAGCCCCTGGGAACACAAAGGCCACTTCCGGGAACCCCCAGCCTCCGCTCCCCTCTCTAGAGGGGAGCCCTCCTCGGGGGAAGCTACCACCTCCCCCGGTCTCCTCCACCGACGACGCCCCCCGGCCACGGAAGGGGCGTGGTCCATCCCGGGTCGCCGTAGCGGTCGCGACTTCCTCGCGCCCGCCGGCGACCCGCGGGACCTCTTCGTACCTACGAGTACCTTTTGTTTCGCTCCGTCCTTCTTTATGCGAACCGTCAAAGAATGGAATTCCCTACCTGCGTCTTTGTTCCCCGATACTTATAATATAGGGATTTTCAAGGCTAGAGTAAATAGGTACTATTTGAGTTTGCGTGTTCCACCTTAGGCAACATCTTTACTTAACATCAGGTGATATCGTTGTCAAACGCACTCAAATTTGTGATAATAAAAAAAAATACCTTCATGTGTTTACCAAGAAGGATTATAATGCAAATGCTTATTTTATAAATTATGCAAATATTCGTCATCCCTATAAGTTATATTATAATATTTTTGAGATGTCTTATGAGATTTGCAGCAAATCTGCAACCCTTATGACAAAAATAAATTATGTATTCCAATAAAAACGAAAGTTTTGAATAATTACAGAGGTATAAAATTATCAATTAAAGATATAAAAATATGTTTTTTTTTAAATATATACCAACTAATATTATAAATGCGAAAGTAACTCTGTCTGTCTGTCTGTTACGCTTTCCCGCTTAAACCTCGCAACCCATTTTGTTGAAATTTGGTACAGACAATCTTTAGACTCTGAGACAGAACTAGACTACTTTTTATTTCAGTACTTAGACATTTAGAAAAATATGTTTTATTTAGATGTACATCCACAGAAAAAGACTTACAAACTTTTGTTTATAATATCACTAGCTTTCAGGGTTGGGTCTATAGAGGGTTAAGGGTCATAGCTTTTGCCCACGGCTACATATGCTCGGAAGTCTTTTTGTGGCGCGAAAGTTTTATCGCGCTTCCCGTGGGACTATCTGTTTTTACGAGATAAAAATTACCGCAAAACCTTGCTCAAGAATCACTCTATTGATGAAAACCGCATGAAAATCTGTGCAGTAGTTTTTAAGCGATGCCTTTATTGCGCCTTCCGTGGGATTTATCGGTTTTTCCGGGATACATCATAGCCTAGAACCTTCTTCAAGAATCACTGTCTATTGTTAAAAACTGCAGGAAAATCCGAAGGGTAGTTTTTTAATTATCTTTATCGCGCATCCTACGAGATCTGTCGATTATTCCGGAATAAAGTTGCCTATGTTACTCTCCATCGCTACAACTATCTACACGTAAAAAATCAGGTCAATTTGTCCGTTTTGCCGTGAAAGACGGACAAACAGTCAGACACACTTTCGCCATTTATAATATTAGTATATTAGTATGGATTCGAAATACTGATCCTGCACAGACGACGTCGCGGGCTCCAGTAAGTAATAATTAAACTACAAAAAAATCTACATGTAATTCATGGCAACTTGCATTGTTAAATCAAACTTGATAGGTGATTACTTTACAAACAGTGTACGAGATGGATGAATGAAACATGTAACATTATAAAACTAGAAACATACACAGAATCAAAACATCCTTTGAGGCTCACAGATTGTGAGAACATCATTAATGTCGAAATGAGGTTTGATCAACTTTAAAATTGTAAATATAAATAAATCTAAGTGCCTCGAACCTATCTTCGAACGGGATTTGTAGCGTCCTCTTATTTACTTAAAGAAAATTGCTTTTCACGTCTAAATGTTATCCCGACATTTTCTATTCCCCGACAAAGTGTACGAATAGTTGGTGTACTCGTTTTAAATCAGAAAAATCGACACACTTTGGTTTTAAAAACATTTCTTATCAGAAATATCGATACACTTCAGTTTTAAAAACATTTGTCACCAGAAAAATCGACATACTTCAGTTTTAAAAACATTTGTCACCAGAAAAATCGACACACTTCTCGACACTTCCGTTTCAATTTTTGATTCTTTTTTCTAAAGAAAAAATTTTGATTTGATTTTTCTAATGAAAAATGTATCTAATTTCTTATTAGAAAAATTAAAATATTTCTGTTTTAAATACATTTTCATCAGAAAAATCTAGACACTTCTGTTTAGATTTAAATAAATAACTATGTTTTAAATACATTTGTCATCGGAAAACTGAATGGCGTACTGCAGTTAAAACGGGTCTGGAAAATTTTGAGTCCACCCGTCTTGAGGAGCTTGACTCAAAACGCCAGCACCGGAAAACTCGTCCCAAGCCCTCTTACGATTATACATACGACTCCAATGGGAATTTATACTGCGCCTCTTGCAATCGGACTTTCAAGTTTGGATTTTCAAGACAGACTTCGTCCTGTCAAAAAGATATGTAAAGTGGCAGTTTTTTGTTCCTACTTGAAATGACATATGATGACATAAAATTTGTTTGACAGAACTAACGTCACTTTTATTGTCTTCGATTGTTTTGCCAAAGGTTCAAATTGGCTTTTAAGTATTAATACAAATTGTTTGTATATGGGAGTATAGAAAGATGTTGATTTTACACTTTATCAAGATTTTTTAAAATTTTCTCTACGTACAAACCTTCTCTGGACTTCTACGAATAATTCAAATATTTTAAATATTTTTAATTAACTATAAAGATTTAGAGTGATACTTTAGTTTATAACTGTTACGTGCTTTTTGTGAGCTGGTGGGTGGTGCAGAGAAACATCTATTGTCTCACTGTACTGTAAGTTGCTTATTAATTAATATTTAATTTTTTATTTAGCTATATATTATTAATATTTATATTTTTAAATAATTAATATTATGCCTATTGATGATGTATATTTTTCTGCTGAGGAATCAGCAACTTCATCTAGCGAAGACAGTTTTTGCTCTGTGTCCGAAAGCCTGAGTGATTTCTTATTTAACACTTTCAATCAGTCACACAATCGTTTGATCAATGTTTGCCACATTAACGCACAAAGTGTCCCAAGTCATTATAGTGAGTTACATGATGTATTTATTGAAACTAACGTTCATGCCATACTGATATCTGAATCTTGGTTCAAGCCTCACCTCCTCTCTACTTCGTATTCACTACCCGGGTTTGCACTAATCAGAAATGACCGGACCGAAAAGGGTGGAGGGGGTGTAGCTATCTATCTTCGGAGTAGCTTATCCTACAAAATTGTTGCAGCTTCTACTCCACAATATTCTGCTTCTGCCGAATATTTATTCTTAGAAATTGGTGTTGGGAGTGCTAAATTATTGCTTGGTGTGGTTTATTGTCCTCCTTCTATTGATTATTTCACGGAATTGGAATCAGTTTTTGAATCGTTAGGGTCTGATTACTCACACCACATCATCATGGGCGATTTTAACACCAATATCCTTTCTCCCCAATCTCCTCCACGCAAGTTGCTGCAAATGATCCAGTCAAATAGTCTTCACATGCTCTCACTTCAATCAACACATGTCAATACTATGGGTGATGACTCTTGGCTTGACCTAATGCTTGTGTCAAATCCCGGTCTTGTGTCCTCCTACGGCCAACATCCTGCTCCTAATTTCTCCCACCATGATCTCATCTTCCTTTCTTACAACTTGAAACCTCCTAAACCAGTACCTAAATTTCTGTACAGGCGCAATTATGCTGGAATGGATGTTAAAAAATTTGAATCGGATGTGTCAAAAATCAACTGGGAGCCATTATTTGTTGCAACAACCATTGACGATAAAATCCACATTCTTAACAATGTTATCGCTCAGCTTTATGACACACATGCACCAATTAGAAAAATTAAACTCAATCACAAACCCGCACCATGGATGTCGGATGAGATTCGGAGGGCTATGAGGCGGAGGGACAGGGCTTTTCAGCGCTATAAAAAGCAACGCACTGATGTGAGGTGGGATGCCTACAGAGTTGCAAGGAATCGGTGTAATCAGGTCATACGCAACGCTAAACGCTGTCATGTTCTTGAAAATATCTCAATTTCTTCTTCTTCTGCTACCTGGAAGTTTCTTAGAACTCTAGGTATAGGAAAGCCACACCACTTTGAACTATCCAGCTCAATTAACTTGAACGATCTAAATGATCATTTCTCTAATACTGCCAGTCATGCTTCTCTGGATATTACAGATGCCACGGATTACATATCTAGTCTTCCAGTACTAAATGTTACACCTTTTAATTTCTCACCAGTATCTCCAGATGAGATCAAAAAGACTATTTTATCAATTAAGTCAAATGCTGTGGGTTGCGACTATATCAATCGTCACATGATTGTCTCCATACTCAAGTACATCCTTCCTGCCATCACCGACATTGTGAATTTTTCCCTTAATACTGCAACATTCCCAACTCTCTGGCGAAAAGCTTTTGTTCGCCCGCTTCCTAAGATACCAAATCCAACTGATCCCAGTCAATTCCGTCCTATTTCCATTCTTCCCTACCTGTCCAAAGTGCTGGAGGCATGCGTGCATAAACAATTCTCATTTTTTATCCACAAAAACTCACTACTGAGTCCTTTCCAGTCTGGTTTTAGACCTGGCCACAGTACTTCTTCAGCTCTCCTGAAGGTCACAGGGGATATAAAGACTGGCATTCAGGATAAAAAGGTCACTCTACTGATTCTCATAGATTTTTCTAATGCATTTAATGCAGTTAGTCATGAAATCCTTCTAAAAATGTTGGCTTATCTTAGGGTATCCCGAGAGGCATCTGAGTGGTTTTCTTCGTATCTGCAGGGACGACAACAATCAGTTATTTGGGAAGATTCGAACTCCACGTGGTGTGATCTTGTAGCTGGAGTCCCTCAAGGCGGCATATTATCACCTCTTCTATTTTCAATTTTTATTAATTTTATTTCACATCACCTTCGCTGCGCGTATCACTTGTATGCTGACGACTTGCAGCTCTACACTCAAACTGATGTTGACAATATTAATGAAGCCATCGATTCAATAAATCAAGACCTCACTGCCATTAAGAACTGGTCTGAGTGTTTTGGAATTTGTGTCAATCCAACGAAATGTCAAGCCATTCTGTCGTTTATGACAGTAAAATAATTCCTTTGTGCAACAGTGTGAAGGATTTGGGGTTGTTTATTGATTCTGAGCTTAGCTGGCAGCCCCAAATTACTAGCATTTGCCAAAGAGTGACTGGAATCTTAAGAATTCTTTACCGCCTAAAAAATTTTCTATCGCCAGACATAAAAAAAATGCTTGTACAGACTTTAATCTTCCCAATCCTAGACTATGGTGATGTGTGCTACTTCGGTCTGAATGCAGATCTTCTTAATAAGCTGGACAGACTTTTAAATAACTGCATTCGGTTTGTATTTAACTTAAGAAAATTTGATCATGTATCTGCATTCCGAATGCGTTTAAGGTGGTTACCTATACGGCAGCGTAGGGATATGAGAGCCTTATTGACGCTTTACTCCATACTTAATAATCCTTATACCCCTGGTTACCTCAGTACCCACTTTGAATACCTTTATTCCTCGCATAATAAAAATCTTCGTTCTGCCTCAAATGGCCTTCTAAAATGTCCTTCTCACCACTCTGATGTAATTCATTCCTCCTTTTTCGTCAAATGTATTCTTTTATGGAATTCACTTCCTCAAGAAGTGAGAAACTGTCCGAGCAAACTTAGTTTTAAGAATAAGTTGCGTAAGCTTTTCTTCCAGGAAAGTTTTGGGTAATGAAACTTAGGTTATTTGGAAAGTATATCTTCGTTATAAATTTTCGCAAATAAGATTTAGGCTATTATATATTTAGTGTATTATAATATGTTTTTATTTATGTATTAGGATTATAAATCTATTATTTATTATATTTCAAGTTATAGTATCAATATTTGTAAATTGACTCATTTTCTATTTTGTTGGTACATCTACCACATTGTATCTCTGCATCACCCGAAGGTTGACTGGCAGAAAATGCCTCGGGCATTAAGTCCGCCTTTGTACACTTTTTTTAATTGTACAAGAAGTATAAATAAATAAATAATTCAAGACCAAAATTAGCAAAATTGGTCCAGGCGTTGTTGAGTTACGCGCTTACCAACACATTTTGTGATTCATTTTTATATATAAGACTAGACGTCACTTGCTTGCCGCGGGGTGCAAGCACCCCGCGGTGGGGTGGTCCATCCTAGGTGTTTTTTGAATGAAAGGGTGGTCTGTCAAAATTGGTGTGAAAATGTCGTCTTTTTTGTCACAAAAATCAACTAAAGTACAAAACTGTGTACGGTCGTAAATACACTAAAAAGCTCACGGTGAGCGTGGTCGCCTGAGTGCCGTGAGGTGCGCGCACCTCGCGGTGGTGTGGTCTATCCCATTACTGATAGATAAAATTGGAGGTCGGTCGAAAATTTATAAAAAATTGTCTCTATTTGTGTCAGAAGAAAATAAAACAGTTTGTGCGGTTGTAAGCACACTAAGAAGCTCACGGTGAGTCTGGTCGCTTGAGTGCCGCGAGGTGCGCGCACCTCGCGGTGGTGAGGTCCTATCCCACTACTGAAAAAAAAAATTGGCGGTCGGTCGAAAATTGGTGAAAAATTGTCTCCATTTGTGACAAGAGAAACTACAAAACCGTGTACGGTCGCAAAAACACTAAGAAGCTCATGGTGATTCTGGTCGCTTGAGTGCCGCGAAGTGCGCGCACCTCGCGGTGATGTGGTCTATCCCACTACTGATAGATGAAATTGAAGGTCAGTTGAAAATTGGTAAAAAATTGTCTCCATTTGTGTCAGAAGAAAATAAAACAGTTTGTGCGGTCGCAAGAACACTAAGAAGCTCACGGTGAGCGTGGTCGCCTGAATGCCGCGAGGTGCGCGCACCTCGCGGAGGTGTGGTCTATCCCTCTTCTGTTAAAAAAATTGGCGGTCGGTAGAAAATTGGTAAAAATTGTCTCCATTTGTGTCAAAAGAAACTACTAAACCGTGTACGGTTGTAAAATCACTAAGAAGCTCACGGTGAGTGTGGTCGCGTGAGTGCCGCGAGGTGCGCGCACCTCGCGGTGGGGTGGTCTATCCCACTACTGAAAAATAAAAATTGGCGGTCGGTCGAAAATTGGTGCAAAATTGTCTCCATTTAAGTCAAAACAAACTGAAACACCGCGTGCAGTTGTAAACACACTGCAAAACTCATGGCGCTGGCGGTCGCGTGACTGCCGCGAGGTGCACGCACCTCGCGGTGGCGTTGCTCACAATGCGTTTTTCAAATAAAATCTTGTACAGTTGCAAAGCAGCACAAAAGCATATCGAGGTAAGTAAAAAAAAAAAAGAAATTTCATTTTACTATAAATCACATTTGGATCCGTTCTACTCCTAAAATCCTTTCATTTGATACCCATATAGTGAAAAGCGCAAAAAAATGTCAGTCGCCATGTTGGATCGGCGGCCATATTGAAATTTTCGAAACGTCACTTATGGCGTCGTGTTCTACTCGTCAAGGCCTTTCATTTGATACCCATGAAGCATGGGTTGGAAAACAAATGCGGTCCGCCATTTTGAGAGCGGCGGCCATTTTGAATTTTTATCAATGTCTCTAACGTGGCTGTATTAGACTTGCGAAACCCTTTTATTTGATACCCATATTGTAGGGATTACAATACTAATGATACTTGGCCGTTTTGGACCGGCGGCCATATTGGTTTTTTAACGTTAGCACTAATAGGTTTCGATAGCGCTGAAAAAATCCTTTCATTCGATACCCATATCACCGTATCGGGATTGAAAACCGCGAGAATAAAGCAAAAAGAGGATATTAACCATTACAAAATGGCCTCCAGCGTCGCCGCCATCTTGAAAATGTCAAATGTCAAATTTTTCTAGTGTAGTAGACTAAACCGCTCACCGATTAGCGGTAACTGCAGGCGAGCAGCTGTCATCGGTTCGCGTCAAAAAATTCACAAATCCGCCGAAACCGAAATCTGCCACAGCGCCCAGTGTTGCCATATATCTGGCCCAAAATAGTGGTAGAAATGATCAGCAAGACCCGGTCGACCCCGCCATGTGAAAAAAAATCGAACAACACGCGATTTACGTTCTCCCCAAAATCTGGGAAATTACCCCAAAATCTGGGTAAATTACCCCAAAATCTGGGTAAATTACCCCACCGATCAATTCTCCCTACCGAGCACTACAAAAGGTCACCCGGGGTTGTCAGTCGAAAAACGCCGGCAACCCCGCGAAAACCGCGATTTAATTTTTTCGAAATTGCAACTTTTTACAAAATGGCCGCCGGCGGCGCCGCCATCTTGAAATGTCAGAGTTTCGGATTTTTCCCAATATCTGCACCGTATGCGGGGTGGGATGACGTTTGTCCCGCGTCTCCAGCTCACCCCGATCTGGGAGATCAATTCGGGTCAAATTCGGTCTGCGAAAAGTTTCCAACCTCCGTCCAGTGTTGCCAGTGGAGAAAAATGAAAATACCAGAAAGTCATAGAGGCCCCGCCGGCATATAGGCCCATGGTATGGGAAAAATCCAAAAGTCGTTATTTCGATTTTCGCCTTTCGGGGCCCCTAGGGGAAAAACTACCAAAAACGGTAGAAATTTTCTCCTACCTGGCAACACTGCTCGCCGAGCTCCACCCCCGCCCGGAACATGTCACCCCGGTCGGAGGCCGCCATCTTGGCGAAAATCCGGTCCGAAAATCGCGTCAAAATTGGCGATCCAAGATGGCCGCCGGCGCCGCCGCCATATTGTCTATTGCAGCGCGCCGCAAATTTCCCGAAAGTCGAGGACAGTCCCGACCACGCGAAAAAAGAAAATCCCGGAAAAAAGCAAGCGCCGCGCCGGTCGACGGTCGCAAACACGGGTCGAAACGGGTTTTTCAGTCCAAGATGGCGGCGGCGCCATTTTGTTTTTTCGCAGTTTGACAGGCGCACCGCATGCCCGTCACAGTAGGGAACACCCCCACCAAACGCCGTTAAAAACGGAGGCGATGTGAAAAAGTTGACATTTCGCGCGGGCCGCCATGTTGGTTTAGCAAAAATCCCTTTATCCCATTCTATGAACTAAAAAATCTAAAAAATTCTACCCCAACATCAAAACACTCAATACACCCTCTAAACACCTCAAAATCACCCCTGATCAGTCAGTCAGTCAGTGAGTGGTAATCGAGTTTTATATATATAGGAGATTAGAGTAGATACGCTACGCCAACTAGTACTATATAAAATGGGTATAAAGCGGGTATATAAAAAACAAACTGTCCTCAAAAATCATGTAATCACTTCTGCCCAGTATTGAGATACAAAGGTTTAATAAGGAAACTTTAAGCACAACATCGTTGTATTATGAAACAAGCTTTCATGCGAAGCTCGTTAACATTTAACCATGAGCTTTCTCAAACATTTAGCATATTTTGACGTAACCTTTGTATAGAATACTTGGCAATTTATGAATTTCACGTCAAGAGATCAAAGGACTAATGTATTCAGGGTAACTTTGGAGGCGATTAAACACTGTTAATTCTTATTTTTCAGTATTCAGAATTTTAGTGTACCCATAATATCTTTTTTTTTTTAATCTTATTAAGCCTTACACCATAATGGTTAAGCCGGCTACAAAATAATTTACATATATTAATATTATTTTAAACTGAAGAACAAAGGAGGAAACTTATAATTCTAACACTACTATAATAATAAAGCTTTATTTCATTCCACATTAGTTCGTTAAATTACACAAAGTCAAATTAATTAAAAATTATTTCATTCAAAATATAGTTAATTTAATTATTTCGTTAATGGACCCCCTTAGGGTAAAAGCCTCCTCCAAAGAATTCCATTCTTTCTATCCCTGGCGGTGGACATCCAGTTTCTTCCTGCGGTGTCCTCAATTTCATCCTGCCACCGGCCACACGGACGACCTCTGCTTCACCTACCTAGTGGACCTTTCCAGTTTGTGATCTGGCGACATGACCAGCCCACCTCCATTTTAAGCGTTTAGCGAAATTTAGAGAATTATTTACCTAGGTAATTTTCCGAATTTCTGTATTTCTTACTCTATCTTTCAGCTTTAAGTTTAAGCAGCTTCTTTCCATTGCTCTCTAACACTATTACTACATTTAAAACTAAAACACAAACATTTATGAAAAACAAAAACAGCCCTCTCTACAGATCCATACTAATATTAAAAATGGGAAATTGTGTCTGTCTGTTTGTCTGTCTTTCACGGCAAAATGGAGCGACGAATTGACGTGATTTTTACGAGGAGATAGTTGAAGGGATGGAGAGTAACATAGGCTACTTTTAATTCCGGAAAAATTGACAGATCCTACGGGATGCGCAATAATGGCTTCGCTCAAAAACTACTGCACAGATTTTCATGCGGTTTTCATCAATAGATAGAGTGATTCTTGAGCAAGGTTTTGCGGTATTTTTTATCTCGTAAAAACAGATAGTCCCACGGGAAGCGCGGGCAGAAAGCTACTTTATTATAAGTATAGATTTGATATACCCAATGTCACTATAACAATAAATATTAATCTCACAATACCTCTCAAATAATGTTTTATTCATACTTATGTATTATCGAAATAACTATGAATAAATCATCGAATCGATATACATGGTTTTCGTGGTTGCAAGGTGTTAACGCCATAATTTAAAAACTAAAGGTTTTTTAGTTTAATTTGTCCATATGCTATATTTATTAGTATTTCGCTGGTGATACAATATTTGCATACCTTACCTATCCCTTTCTGCACTACATCAAATATATGCGTGTGAGAGAGACGGCATAACCGCATCGCAATGTGTCAACGCATTGCTTAACCAGTATGTCAGACATCAGTAATTTATAATATGTGCTTGTGTTGGGGTAAATACTGAAGAAACTAGTGCTATTTGCTTATCTTGCTGACAGTGCTCCCAACTAAATACCGGCGCTGGAACGTTTACCTACTGGGACCCGTGGTTTTGAGGTTGAGAGACGAGCCGCTATACAGCACACCGTGTGGCAAGTAGTGCAGATTTATTTCGAACTTATATTCATTTACTTGTGTCACCAGCCTTGTTTCTTGTCATATTTAATGATCAACTAAGCTTCCAAAATTAATAGAACCGCAACCTAACAGTCCACTCAGGAATTTCGATTCCATCCGGCAAGCCCGCCTTAAGGCAAGGAAATGTATAAGTGTTTGAAGTGATAGGTACTAAGCAAACAGGAATCTGCAAGAGGTGATCGAAAAATTGACGTGACCAAAATAACGACGTTATCCCTAACTAGGTCTGGAATTGGCCCTTAAAATATTCAGCGAAGGGTGAAAAGGTTTAGTTACGCTGAAATAGTCACAGAACTCAATAGATTTATGGTCGATATAAATAATCCCTCGTCGGGCGTTGGGCGGGCGGGATTCCAGGAGCTTGTACTTCGCAGGCTTGTGTCATGTTTGAATGACTTAATGAATACTTTATTGTTTTCATATAAGAAACATTTTTTTTAATAGTTATGGAAGCATATGCAAGCTTATGGAACAAAAAAGGTGATGAACGTATCAATTCAGTAATTTCGCAGGTTGGGATAATTGATTCCACAGGCTGGTAGTGTGATGCAGAAAATTTCTATGAAAGGTGTTGGACAACTAACTGTCTAGATAAGAGGTTCCCAATTTTTTTTGTGTCGTAGACTACTTGCCATATTTTTCGGTTTTGGGTAGACCCTCTACTTACCTGATATAAATACCTTTTAATATCAGGTAAGTATTTGATATTGAATACTTTTTTTTTTGTTTCCCTGAGGAAAATGCATTAAATTGCATATCCCGGCTGTGGCGAGCCGGCGGTTATGTGGAGCTCTCCTCCCCAGAAGGGGGAGGCCTACCCACTAAAAACCTCAGGGATGGCCTTCCTCAGGCATGTAGGGAGCCCCCGGGAACATCAAGCCACTTCCGGGAACCCCTAGAGGGGAGCCCTCCTCTGGGAAGGCTACCTCCCCCGGTCTCCTCCACCGACGACGCCCCCCGGCCACGAAAGGGGCGTGGTCCATCCCGGGTCACCGTAGCAGTCGCGAGTTCCTCGCGCCCGCCGGCGACCCGCGGCGGCGCCGCAGCTGTGCTACCGAGCCCGGCGCCGCCTTCTTCGAGCGGGATCGGCCATCTCCCGACCCCGCTCGGCGGCCTCCTTCTGGAGCATCAGTGCTTCACAGAAGGAGGCCACAGCCCTCCAACCTGCCTCGTCCGCCAGCATTGCCGCAATCAATGCCGGCGGAGACAGATCTCACCCGATCTCTGCGACCAAGACTCAGCGCTCGGAGGCCCACGCGGGGCACTCCGCCAGCGTGTGCTGGGCCGAGTCAAGGTCGGATGCGCAGTGGTGGCAATGTGTCGATCCCTCCCGTCCTATTCGACACAGATACTCACCGAAGCAGCCGTGCCCATGGGGTATCTGAGTCAATCGGTATGATATTCAATACCTTTTTTTTTTTTTTTTTGTTTCCCTGAGGAAAATGCATTAAATTGCATACCCCGGCTGTGGCGAGCCGGGGTTATGTGGGGCTCTCCTCCCCAGAAGGGGGAGGCCTACCCACTAAAAACCTCAGGGATGGCCTTCCTCAGGCATGTAGGGAGCCCCTGGGAACAGAAAGCTTCTTCCGGGAACCCCCAGCCTCCGCTCCCCCGTCGACACAGGGAGCCCTCCTCGGGGAGGCTTACTACCTCCCCCGGTCTCCTCCACCGACGACGCCCCCCGGCCACGGAAGGGGCGTGGTACATCCCGGGTCGCCGTAGCAGTCGCGACTTACTCGCGCCCGCCGGCGACCCGCGGCGGCGCCGCAGCTGTGCTACCGAGCCCGGCGCCGCCTTCTTCGAGCGGGATCGGCCATCTCCCGACCCCGCTCGGCGGCCTCCTTCTGGAGCATCACTGCTTCACAGAAGGAGGCCACAGCCCTCCAACCTCCCTCGTCCGCCAGCATTGCCGCAATCAATGCCGGCGGAGACAGATCTCGCCCGATCTCTGCGACCAAGACTCGGCGCTCGGAGGCCCACGCGGGGCACTCCGCCAGCGTGTGCTGGGCCGAGTCGAGGTCGGATGCGCAGTGGTGACAATGTGTCGATCCCTCCCGTCCTATTCGACACAGATACTCACCGAAGCAGCCGTGCCCGGTGAGTATCTGAGTCAACCGGTAGGTGACCTCCTCCTTCCCGTGGAGCCAAGCTTCGAGGTGCGGGAGTACGGCACCGACGGCCCGCTGGCGCGCGCAGATCCGTAATTCGAGCTGCGCACGCCAGGCCGCCACAATCCGTCGGTGCCACTCCCGCTTAGGCACTTCGTGCGCGGGTTCCGGGGCGCTCCCCCCATCGCCCCCCCGGCCGACACGCCGCGACGCATACGTCGCCGCGTACATGCCGGCCAGGATGTCGAATGGGGGGAGCGTCCCAGAACTGTCGCCGCCTCGTACGAGATTGTACGGTAGCCTCGTACGATCCGTATGGCCATTATCCGCTGCAGGCTCCGTAGCAGAGCTCTGCAGCGGGGGGACCTCGCGCAGTCTTGCGACCACACGGGAGCCCCATACATGGCCACGGATCGCACGACGCCCTCGTACAGGCGGCGAACTCCATCCCTCGGTCCCCCGAGATTGGGCAGCAGGCGATGCAATGCGCCCGCCACCCTTTTGGCTCGGGGGACCAACCGCACGAAATGCTCCTCGAAGCTCCAGCGGCGGTCCAGGGTGAGGCCCAGGTACTTGATGTACGGCCCCACCGGGACCACCGCGTCACCCACCCGGATCCGGCAGCTGGGTGGTTCCCGGCGCCTCGGAAGGCCGTGGAACCATAGCGCCTCGGTTTTGTGAGGCGCTATTTCTAAGCCCAGCCGGCGGATCGCCCGCACGACACATGCCACCCCAAGCTCGGCAAGCCTGAGCACCGGCCCGAAGTCGGCCCCAGTCGTCACGACGAGAGTGTCGTCAGCGTAGCAGACGACACTCACGCCGCGAGGAAGGCTGGTGCGAAGGACCGCGTCGTATGCGAGGTTCCATAGCAGGGGTCCCAACACCGACCCCTGCGGAACGCCGCATTCGACCCTCCTCGACGTTTCCATCCCGTCCCGTCCCATCACGCCGATCGTCCTGTCGCGCAGATAGTCCCCGACCACGGCCCGCAGGATGATATTCAATACCTACATTCTACAAATTAAAATAAATGTTATTTATATTTTTTTATATGTAATTTATAAATAATTGTAGGATTATGCGTGGTTGTGGTGTTTAAAGAAATATTTACTTTAATCAACGTATCGGTTTATTAAGCAACAATTTCATAGAAGAGCGAGAAGCGCCACAAGTGGTAAAATTAAGAACTATAATGGCTGCGCTCCATTACATTAATTCTAACAATAATGTAAGTACATATATGTTTTTATATTAGCAGATAGTATAATGAAAGTAAATACATAGATACTATCGCTGTATGTTGAGATCCATTATCGCAGACCCCTATTTTCATTTCATGGAACTCCAAATTTTTTTTCGCTGACGCAGACCAATTGCATGTTCCCGTCTGGCTGCGTGCGCGTCCGGCTGAGCGCGCACGCCGTGGTGAAGTCTCTCTGTCTGGGGGACTGTCCAGAGGTTCTCGGTCAGTCCCGCCTCTGGCGGTGGCTTGACCAGCTCGAGCCAGCCCTGGGACACATGGCGGTCGAATCGCGAAAGCGCACCGCGCCATGTGCCCTGCATGGGCCTAGAGAACTCGTTTTAGTGTGTAGGCTGGTCTTCGTTTCCATGACCGGAGAGCTCAACACACGGCCGCGCCTTGCCAGCGCGGTGCCATGGTGCATAAGGTCGCATTTCCCCCCCTCCAAAAAAAATACCCTTTGCGTGTTATCATAGGCATCTAAGGGTCGATATAGAGAACTTTGGGAATCTCTGGTCTAGATGATAACAGTCAATATTTTGTCTTGTGGATGATGATGTGGCAATGGCAGACACTAGTAGCAGCGTTGAGGTTGGAATATCATCCCTTGATGTTACTAAAGGTATATTTTTTCATGAGCAAACACAATTTTTTTTTTATAGGATAGGGCAGCAAGCGAGCGAACGGATCACCTGATGGTAAGCGATAGCCGCTGCCCATGGACACCCGCAACACCAGAGGAGTCACAGATGCGTTGCCGGCCTTTTAAAAGGGAATAAGGGGGGAAGGGGGGGGGGGGCTCCGGCACCCTCACTCATTCGGCGAAACACAGCGCAAGCGCTATTTTACCCCGGTTTTCTGTGAGGCCGTGGTATCACTCCGGTCGAGCCGGCCCAATTCGTGCTGATTGGCTCTCCCACGGTAAAATGTATGCAACGGAATTTGATGCGGTTTTATTTTTAACAGATATAATGATAAGAGCTTAATATAGTAGAGAAACACTGATAAATTTAGAGGTTTCTAATGTGATGTCGTAAATAAAAACGTTTTTTTGCGCTTATATTGCAGAAACGCTGGCTAAACCCTACGAGATAGACCAAAATAATGTACTACAGTATTGTACACCTTAAAAAGTTCAACAAAAAAGTCCGCGATAGTATTTGTCTATCTCTTACTGTCAAGAGTAACTTCTAAGCAAAACATGTTTGCATTGTTGAATGACAAAAAAGCTGTGAACGTTAATAAGGACATTTTGTAGTTATTTAAACACATAATTAGTATTTCAATAAATATGTTATTGTTAGAAGTACTAAGTAACGAATTCGACAAAAGCATTCTATTTAACAGCGCTTAACAATTATTCAAGTTCCGATGTCATTTGACATCCAATCCAATATTAATTTAAGCAGGGACGGCAACCGTTTGAAATGTGGGCCCTGCGCAAACAGCCTTTGATGTGCCGCCATTGTTCGTTTGATCTCGCCGCTTCTCAGATATTTAAATGGTTGAGTATCAATCGAAATAACCAATTACATTCTAGAGAAGTTAGTTCGGGAAGGAATGTTTATTTTTTCTTTAGCATTTATCCAACAAATTTCTATTTCGCTAACACTAGTAAAAGCCGTGCGACATTCAAAGCTTGAAATTAGCTTTTCTCCACATAAGGGCTAAAATAGTAACATATTTTTTTATTTAAATTATTAATTCCTTAATTGACTCTCCCCTAAATTTATCATCAGTAAACATTAATATCAAACCTAGGACGCGTCGGCGCCGGGCTCGGTAGCATAGCTGCTTTCTGCCCGCGGCTTCGCCCGCGTGGATTTCGGGATTGGATCTATAGAGGGTTAAGGGTCATAGCTTTTGCCCACGGTTACATATGCGCGGAAGTCGGTATATGGTACGAAGGTTTTATCGCGCTTCCCGTGGGACTTTCCGTTTTTCCGAGATAAAAAATATCACGAAACCTTGCTCAAGAATAACTCTATCTATTGATGAAAACCGCATGAAAATCTGTGCAGTAGTTTTTGAGCGAAGCCATTATTGCGCATCCCGTGGGACCTGGCTATTTTTGCAGGATAAAAAGTAGCCTATTATTTAATCCGGACTTTTAACTTAACGTCTGCAAAATTTCAAAGCAATCAGTTCAGTACGGCGTGAAAGCGGAACAAACAAACAAACAAACTCACTTTCCGATTTATAATATTAGTAAGGATTTTTTTTATCAATCAATTTTAAAAGCGCGTTTTTTTAGTTTTCTAATCTACAATTTATTATATACAACGTTCTCAGTTTTTCTGTAGTGTATTTAGTATTAGCGGGTGCAATACCCGTGCGAAGCCGGGGCGTGTCGCTAGTCACTGATAAAATGTAACCAATATACCAAACGCCAGAACACAACTCAATTTCACAATAGCAACATCAGCAGGAGAAATCGTGTTATGAATAGTTTGACCAACTCAACCGGCAGTGCCAACTTAATAACACGATAACTCCTAAGCTAGTATAACTTAAATGGAAGACAAGTTTATAGTTGGGAGTTGAAATGCGATCAAAGAGATTGTGAATACATGTCAGTTGGTTGAGTCTGTGTAGAATCTTTGCGTTAGCATTGCAAATTATTAATTACTAGCGGCTCGTCCCGGCTTCGTACGGGTATACATAAATAGGTTAATAAAATACATAAATAACTACATACATAAATACTTAAATATAAGACATAAAAATGTGGTAAAAAAACTCGAAATATTCAATTTCGCTTGCGTCCACTGCGTAAGGAGCCGACCGCGCGATAAGCATGCAAGTAAAACGACTATAAATCACTAAGTTAGAAAAAAATTGTATGCTTTTCTTAAAGCCTCCCTGTACACTACGTTGGCTGTGGTATTTTTGTATGTGGCAACAAAACGTATTGTTTTCAGGAGATCCTACTCGAGAAAGTGCCCGTGGGAAAAGCACTCTTTCCTTAAGTCGATACCAACTATGTTAAAAAAACTCGAAATATTCAATGTCGCTTGCGTTCACTGCGTAAGGAGCCGACTGCGCGAATGAGCCGCGCGGCTACCTAGTTCTTAATGGTGCAGTTCTCCCGCACTGCCCCTGTCTCGTCGAGTTAGTTCTTGATGCGCTGCGTAGCGACCGGCGCCGGCATGTATTTTTATTTAAAGAAGATTGGCAAGAAACTATACATTGTTGGTACCATAGTTAGACTAAGTGTACAGCGATAAAAAAAGGTTATCGCACCTACGTCTACAACTGCTAAATAAAAAGATAAACTCATTTAAAAAATAGAGCATAGAGGTAACGAAACGTTATAAATCACTTTTCACAATTATGTTTTGACATTTGCAACGCTTTGTCGATAACTATTATATTATCAAAACGTTGTAAATGTCAAAATATGTGATTGATTTAATATTGACATAATCTATGCACGACACGACCACTAATGATATTGCATGTGACCACAGACAAAGTAGTAGATACTATGTACGTTAACATAGTAACATAGGATTCTTGGTGTCGACATATCGAGCGTAGTTCAGTTCCGTGGTCACTTAGAGGGTAAGGCTAAACTAGCCTCGAAGAAGCTTGGTGTGCTCAATAGATCGAGGCGGTATTTCACACCGGCCCACCGTCTGCAACTTTATAAGGCACAGGTCCGGTCTCATATGGAATACTGTTCTCATCTTTGGGCAGGGGCACCCCAATACCAGCTTCTCCCTCTAGACCGGATTCAACGAAGAGCGATTCGCATCGTAGACCACCAGGAAACTTCAAGTCGGCTTGACCCTTTGGCATTGCGTAGAGATGTAGCTTCTCTCTGCATACTCTATAATTTGCATATTCTGTGTTGCGGGCGTTCATAGGCGGCGGTAATTGCTTACCATCAGGTGATCCGACTGCTCGTTTGCCCCCTTTTTTTTTTTTTTTTTTTTTCCCCCTGAGGAAAATGCATTAAATTGCATACCCCGGCTGTGGCGGGCCGGCGGTTATGTGGGGCTCTCCTTCCCAGAAGGGGGAGGCCTACCCACTAAAAACCTCAGGGATGGCCTTCCTCAGGCATGTAGGGAGCCCCCGGGAACATCAAGCCACTTCCAGGAACCCCCAGCCTTCGCTCCCCCGCCGATACAGGGGAGCCCTCCTCGGGGTAGGCTCGCTACCTCCCCCGGTCTCCTCCATCGACGACGCCCCCGGCCACGGAAGGGGCGTGGTCCATCCCGGGTCGCCGTAGCGGTCGCGACTCCCTCGCGCCCGCCGGCGACCCGCGGCGGCGCCGCAGCTGTGCTACCGAGCCCGGCGCCGCCTTCTTCGAGCGGGATCTGCCATCTCCCGACCCCGCTCGGCAGCCTCCTTCTGGAGCATCACTGCTTCACAGAAGGAGGCCACAGTCCTCCAACCTCCCTCGTCCGCCAGCATTGCCGCAATCAATGCCGGCGGAGACAGATCTCGCCCGATCTCTGCGAACAAGACTCGGCGCTCGGAGGCCCACGCGGGACACTCCGCCAGCGTGTGCTGGGCCGAGTCGAGGTCGGATGCGCAGTGGTGGCAATGTGTCGATTCCCTCCCGTCCTATTCGACACAGATACTCACCGAAGCAGCCGTGCCGGTGAGTATCTGAGTCAACCGGTAGGTGACCTCCTCCTTCCCGTGGAGCCAAGCTTCGAGGTGCGGGAGTACGGCACCGACGGCCCCCTGGCGCGCGCAGATCCGTAATTCGAGCTGCGCATGCCAGGCCGCCACAATCCGTCGTGCCACTCCCGCTTAGGCACTTCGTGCGCGGGTTCCGGGGCGCTCCCCCCATCGCCCCCCCGCCGACACGCCGCGACGCATACGTCGCCGCGTACATGTCGACCAGGATGTCGAATGGGGGGGAGCGTCCCAGAACTGTCGCCGCCTCGTACGAGATTGTACGGTAGCCTCGTACGATCCGTATGGCCATTATCCGCTGCAGGCTCCGTAGCAGAGCTCTGCAGCGGGGGACCTCGCGCAGTCTTGCGACCACACGGGAGCCCCATACATGGCCACGGATCGCACGACGCCCTCGTACAGGCGCTCGTTTGCCCCCTATCACATAAAATTAATTAAAATAAAAAATATACTAATCTGGCACGTTAACTTTGCCAGTTGACATAATGGTGACAGATTTTTCATTTATATCTAAAAATACAGGACTCGGCTAGGAATAGTAATATTACATTCATAAATTCTATTGATACTATCGGTACCCTAACTGTCATTAATCAATTATCAGAATATGTATTAATCTATAATCGATATATCCGTAACGAATGAAATAGTTAATATTTTTTTGCTTATTACGTTTTAATATTGCTTGGCACATAAATACGTTTTGTTATCAATATTCCCTGAAATTGTAATTTCAATTTTTCATTATTTACAAAATTTATAGATTTTTCTAAGTTAAAGAAAGAGATTAGCGAGCGATAGGAGAGAATGGAAGCAGATGACATGTTGCGCCGACCCCAAATAGAATTGGGAACAGGGCAGGAGAAAGAAGAAGAAAGAAAAGTAGGTAACCAGTTACCATTTACAAATTTCAAAAAATCTGAATCGTACATTTAACAATGTAATGGGTACCAGGCTTGCCAATCTTCTTTCATGATATCTTTTGAATGGAATGTCCGATTTCAATAATTCAAAAAGTAATAATCAAGTATTGAGACAGTCTTGAATATTACATCATTTATTTGAATAAAAATTTATAAATGGTACGGATAACACGGTCTGATTTTGATCGGCATTTCTATCAATTTGTTAAATGTAAAAAAGTAGTTGTAGGCATCTTGACCTACATTTTATAATATATTTATAATCATATTATATCACACACACAATCATATATATATATATATATATATATATTATATATATATATATATATATATATATATATATATATGTATATATAAATATAATATTTACGTATTTATATATAAGCTAAAATAAATATTAACAAAATATATGTAATATAATTATTTACACTTATCAATAACTCACATCTACAATATTATTATATCTACAGTGAAATAATATATATCTAAATAAATAATATTTATCTAGCCAGCCTGATTCGTTTAAGCCCGTTATTTGTGAGACGGCGCTTAGGTATTGTCCGGCTGCGGCCGCGCAACTCGTCCCGCCGGGCAATGACAAGCAAAAATACAGTCGAGTTAGACATGACGTTGCGCGCACGTACCTACGTTGGTTTTGTTTGTGCTATTGCTTCGCTTACGAATTGTTAATGCTTATTCAATGTAATATATATCTTGCTTATCTCTTATTTAAAATAGTACTGTTAGTGTTGTGCTCGTATTGATTGTTCCTTCTTTATTTTGTGTGTGTGTGGTGAATTTAATAAATAACATAACAGTGAGCAAGACTTTTTACTTTTACATTCTCACGCATTCACCACCATCAGAACATTTACCACATAGTTATAGTGACGTAATTACAATAGTTAGACATATGGTCCCGCGAAGTTTTTTGTAGATTATGATATATTCTATAATATTTTCGAACATTTTTTTGTCCTATCATTAATACTCTTCGCAGCGTATGCGATGAAACACATTTTATGGCAAATTTTTTACACCTTCGATTGGTTTTAATAAGAATTTCTAAAGATATCTATACGAGTAGTAATCTAGTACTAAATAAAGCCTATATTACTCAGTGATAATTAGAGATCGGATAATCGGATGCATATTTACCTAAAGTTAATTTTTGACTCACAAATTATGGAAGCGGCTTTTTAAAATACATTTCGTTAAATAAAAATCCCGGGAAAATACGGGACTGCAAATTTAACGTAGTGATATTGTTTGAAAATTACTAAATTAGCACGTGGTATTTATTTTCAAAAGACCGAGACTCCGGGTTCATTTATACAACTATGCATACGTATTTACATGAAGTTTTGCATTACCAAAATGTTCTACAGTACCGGAATTCCGGGATTTTTTATTATGGAAATAAAATAAAAAGACAGTTCCATACTTTGTCAAAAACTAAATTAAGGTAAATAAATAAACATCCAGCTATCCAATTCCGCAATCCCGGGACTTTTATTTAACAAAACAATAAAAAGCCGTTTCCATATTTTGTCTTAAACTAACTATAGGTAAATATGCATCCGATTATCCGATCTCTAGTGATAATGTAGCTTTCTAATGAAAAAATTAATAAAATAGAAATAAGTAAAATAGAATTATTAAAATCGGTCCAGTACTTTTTGAGTTTGTTCGTTACATATAAACATACAAATCTTTCCTCTTTATAATATTAGTGCATATATAGACTAGCTCCCAGCCTCGCGTTGCTGAGGCTCAGTAATCATAATATATTGAATCAATTTTTTACTAATTCTTTGGTACAGTCAAATTAATTTGGTACAATAACATTAAATTACATTCATATACGATTGAAAATAAAACGTTTTGTCATTTTATTATTTATAATATTAAAAATATTCTAACTGAACACTGCACAATAACAACACAATACAAAGTATAATTATGAAAATGATTCACGAAAAATTGTTATAACATGATTATGTTGAGAATATGAACGAAAATGAAATGACTTGGAATCAACGTCATCTAGATGCCAAACCGCTATCTATTAGGAATTTAGAGAACTAACTGATAAATACACACTAATGTCGTATAATAAACATTTAATTTGCAATAATATTAATAATAAAACTATCTTATCTTTTAAGTTGGCCCAAATCCATACTAATATTATAAATGCGAAAGTAACTCTGTCTGTCTGTCTGTTCCGCTTTCACGCCAAAACTACTGAACCGATTTAATTGAAATTTGGTACAAAGATAGTCTAGAGCCTGAGAAAGGACATAGGCTACTTTTTCATTCAAAAAAGGTTGTAAAGGGTTGTAGAAGGTTGAAAGGAGGGATAATAGGTTGTATGAAAATATTGTCAAAACCACTGAACCGATTTAATTGAAATTTGGTACGCAGATAGTCTAGAGGCTGTAAAAGGACAGAGGCTACCTTTTAAAGCAGAAAAGGGTTATAAAAGGTTGAAAGGAGGGGGTGAAAAGTTGTATGGCAGTATTGTTAAAACCACTGAACCGATTTAAATGAAATTTTATACACAGATAGTCTAGAGCCTGAGAAAGGACATAGGCTACTTTTTCATTCAACGAAGGTTGTAAAGGGTTGTAGAAGGTTGAAAGGAGGGATAACAGGTTGTATGGAAATATTGTTAAAACTACTGAACCGATTTAAATGAAATTTGGTACAAAGATAGTCTAGAGCCTGAGAAAGGACATAGGCTACTTTTTCATTCAAAAAAGGTTGTAAAGGGTTGTAGAAGGTTGAAAGAGGGATAACAGGTTGTATGGAAATATTGTTAAAACTACTGAACCGATTTAAATGAAATTTGGTACACAGATAGTCTAGAGGCTGAGACAGGACAGAGGCTACCTTTTAAAGCAGAAAAGGGCTGTAAAGGGTTGATAAGGGTTGAAGGGTTGTTTTACGTTTGGTATATACGGGGTAACCACCCCGTATATACCAATCGTAAAACCCGAGGACCCAAGGAAGGAAATAAGATAATTTTACCGACGGAAAACATATCCATCCTGTGGGAAATTCGAATATAAAGCGGGCGAAGTCGCGGGCGGAAAGCTATAAATCCAAGTTTCACCAAAATCCGTTCAGTAGTTTCGAAGTTTATCGCGAACATACATACATCGTGGCACGAAAATGTTATTAATTCTGTATTAACGGTTAATATAACTGTCAAAATATATCGAAAAAGGAATGTTTAAATCGACTTACGTAGACATCCCAGTAGTGATGTGCCGCGTTGGCTATTTTTAGTATTCGAATATTTTAGTATTCGTTTAATAAATAATCGAGTCGGTAAACACGGATAGGTAATCGAGTACTGACACGAGTATTTTTAAAATTCAGTGGACTCGATACGTTTGGAATAGATTTCTAGTTTGCCTTTGATAAGTAAACCTAGTATATGTATACTCGTATAGATTGTAATGAAAGATTATTGTATAATCATTTATTTAATGATTTGGTAATTATGTAATGACTAGCTTTCCGCCCGCGGCTTCGCCCGCGTTATATTCGAATTTCCCACAGGAAGGATATGTTTTAACAATACTGCCATACAACCTTTCACCCCCTCCTTTCAACCTTTTACAACCCTTTTCTGCTTTAAAAGGTAGCCTCTGTCCTTTCTCAGCCTCTAGACTATCTGTGTACCAAATTTCATTTAAATCGGTTCAGTAGTTTTAACAATATTTCCATACAACCAATAATCCCTCCTTTCAACCTTTTACAACCCTTTACAACCTTTTTTGCATGAAAAAGTAGCCTATGTCCTTTCTCAGGCTCCAGACTATCTGTGTACCAAATTTCATTTAAATCGGTTCAGTAGTTTTGGTGTGAAAGCGGAACAGACAGACAGACAGACAGACAGACAGAGTTACTTTCGCATTTATAATATTAGTATGTATGTATGTATAGTATGGCACAAAACAATGAGCTTTTCCACAAATACTATTTTCACAGTACTTTTGATTAAAATTTCACCGTCTTCAATTTTCACAGATGACACTCCAGTTTTATTTATTTGAGTTCATTAAAATGACGATAACTTTTTTTTTAATGAACCGATTTTGATGAAACAAAGTTTAGATATTATTCTGAGTTAAAACAAAGCAAATAGTGAAAGTTTCAAGCAAATCGGTTCAGTACTTTCGGAGATAAACGTGAACATACATACAGACAGACAGACAAAAAATTCCAAAAAATTTTTTTTGCTTTCTAATAATCTATTTAAGTGCCCCTCTATCCATTTCAGTCAAAAATACTAAATGTACAGACAAAATATTTTTACTGTCTTATTATATGTATAGATAAGGTAGAGTAAACTACTATAATTATATATTCATAAAAAAACTTCTATATACAATTTATCATGCCAGTGCCAGCGACTTCGTCCGCGTGGAATAGTTATTTTGAGCATCATATTTTTTTTGCAAACAACCACCTCAGCGATCTTGACAACGCGACATATCCGAATTTGATTACCATAAAAACGATTCTAGTGAGTTACCATTAAAAGATAGACATATATTGTCGCAGACATTTTTTTAGATCATTTTAAGGGGAATAATTTTTTTATAACATATTTTTTGGTATCTAGAACCGTTTTCGCAGCGCACGGAACGGAAGCCTTCAAAGATGAATAATTTTCCCCGTTTTTTTCCACATTTTCCATTATTTCTTCGCTCCTATTAGTCGCAGCGTGATAATATGCCTAAAGCCTTCCTCGATAAATGGGTTATTAAATAAATAAAAAAAAAATCAATTCGAACCAGGAGTTCCAGAGATCAGCGCGTTCAAACAAACAAACAATCAAACAAACAAACTCGTCAGCTTTATAATATTAGTATAGATAATACATAGGCTACAATTTACAAAAAAAAAATAGCTGATACCCGCGACTTCCTCTGCACAGGCGGTAGATTTTTTGTACTTGCTTTGGCGTACTTGCTATTTCATCACTTGCTTGCTATTATGATAAGTGTTCACTTATCATATTTTGGGTATATCTTTGTAACTTGTGTAACACTTTTTTTTTTTTTCACTGATTTTAAGTACTATTAAAGACACTTTTTTTATTCATGTTGATTAAATTCACATTTACAATTGTATCTTGCATTGGTTATGTTTACGTCGAATTGTTACTTTGACATTGACAGTTCTATAGTGTGGGCCGCTTATCATGATCCTAACACCATTATCTATGGGCAAAATAGGCAACCAAATCTAGCCAAGCGTCGTCTACAAAGATAGGTTCTTTATCAATAATACTGAAACATCACTCCGGAATTATAGATTAAAAACAGTGTCGTAGATTATTAACTGCCCACAGATTATATACCGGATACTAATTAACAACAAACTATTTGCACTGCCGGTTACAAAAATATCATTTAGGATTAAACTTAAATTTAGGAAGATCAATTCTTCCTTTCCTTTATTTGTGGCAGATCGACATAGTTTCCACATCATCCTAGTTCCATTTAATAACAAACATCACATACTATACATCGTCTATATAGTCTGTGCCTCATCGGTGGTAAGCAATCTGTAATGGTATACTAATCTGTGACTTGGAGATCTGAAATCTGGGAATTGGGAATCGATCGATTGTAAAAATCTCACGCATATTTCGTGATATAAAAATCGTATAAAAGTTACTGACAGTGGTGTCAGGATCACAAATTTCAGGAGTATTTTATTTCACACAAAATTATCCATATCTGTTGGAACACATAATTTAACCTAGTTGCCACCGGCACTTAGGAAGAAAAATATAAACTAAAATATTTACATATTGAAAGCCCGATAAAAAGGTCAGTAATAGTTGCATTTATCTCTTTAATCTCTTTAATTTCAATTTGTTCCCAATAGTAATGATTTTCACAAATAATTATTGATATTTGTTTTGAGCGGGTAGGCTTAACCACCCATACAAAATCATGCTGAAATTAGTTGCTCAGATGCTAATCTCATGTATTTGAGGTAATTGGTGTTTGTATTAATCATAATAATATAAATAATGTAAATTCTTGTTCTTTTAAAATGTAAATGTACCATAATTTGATGAATGTTCAATAGATCAGGTTTGATATTTTTCTTTGTAACCTAGTTGTCAGATTTAATTGTATAAAGAACAATAATGTATATGGGTTCCTTCTGAACCGCATAGACCACCCACAGTGAGTCCATGACTATGATAATGCAGCATTTTTATGATATGTAACAGGGCAAAAAGGTACCGGGAGGTATTTATACCTGAAAGGCCGGCCCTACAAACTTATGTAAGAAAACATACCTATATAAATTACAATATCCTTGAAGAAAATTATATAAACCTGAAGAAGATAATTGCAATTTATTAAAAGAAGAGTTAAAATCGAGTGTCTGGACCCAGTCTCAAGGAAGGTATTCAGTACTAACCACCGGGGGATGGGAATCTAGCTTAAGAATTCATGTTTTAGATTTTAGAATTACCATAATAAATAGTTTATTTCAATACCCTGATCAACTATTGTTGTTAAATATCCTTGCCGAGATCGATCAAACAGCACCAGAACCAACCTGCCCTTGTGTCTACTCATTAAAATTTGTTATTTATGTACTTAACATAATAAAGTTATTTATTTTAATTGGTAATTTTTAATTTAGTTGTCACAAAAAATATACATTTATAGTGTTAAAGTTTTAAATATACCTTTATAGTGTTAAAGTTGATAATTAAATCAGTCACTTTGTTATTTTGTATTATTTGTGTTTTCTTTATAGCTAGTTGGTGAGTAAGAGAATTATTACATTACACTTGTACCTTATGTGTTATTTTGATATATAATCTACTAGCTTTTGCCCGCGACTTCGTTCGCGTGGACTTCAGGTTCGTCCCGTCTAGTCTAGTAATAAGTAAGAAATACGGTAACTAAGCACTGCAGAGCCCTAATCATAGGTCTATAGGTAGCTACTGCAGTATGCTCCTATAAACTATATTTAACGATTTTTTTCCTTTTGTGGGTTGTTTCTAAGAGATAAACATTATACCATCACGGACTTTTTGTAGACCTTTTTAAGTTGTACAATACTGTAGTAAATTGTTTTGATCTATCTTGTAGGATTCAGTCAGCGTTTGCAATGTAAGCGCAAATAATGTGTTTATTTTACGGCCTCATAGAAACCTCAAAAATTGTAGCCTATGTGTTATTCTGATGTATAAGCTATATTGTGGTAAAGTTTCATTCAAATCCATTCCGTAGTTAGAGTTAGAGTAACAAACATCCATACTTACAAACTTTCGCCTTTATAATCTATACTATAATATTATAAAGAGGAAAGATTTGTTTTGTTTGTTTGTTTGTAATGAATAGGCTCCGAAACTACTGGACCGATTTCAAAAATTCTTTCACTTTTGGTAAGCTACATTATCCCCGAGTAACATAGGTTACTTTTTATCCCGAAAAAATCGACAGATCCCACGGGATGTGCAATAAAGGCTTCGCTCAAAAACTACTGCACAGATTTTCATGCGGTTTTCATTAATAGATAGTGTGATTCTTGAGCAAGGTTTTGCGGTATTTTTATTTCGGAAAATCGGATAGTCCCACGGGAAGGCGCGATAAAACCTTCGCGCCATAAACCGACTTCCGCGCATATGTAGCTGCGGACAAAAGCTATGACTCTTTACCCTCTATAGACCCAATCCCGAAATCCACGCAGGCGAAGCCGCGGGCAGAAAGCTAGTAGTATATATAATAGGATATAATGGTAAAGTTTCATCAAAATCATATTAACATTCACGTTTATATAGTACAATTTACAAAGATACACGGCACACTAATTTGGGCTACTTCAAATACTAATCCTTAGACGAAGTCGCGGGCATTAGCTGGTATAATCTATTGCGAGCATTTACTCAAAATTATTTCTCGTAATTCATTAATATACATAAACATAAATATGACAAAACACTTATACTTAGGGTGCCCCCGGTAGCAGGGTAGGGCCCAAGTTACTGGTGATTACGCTAAAGAGAAAGGAAACTGCGGACAACAAGAAACGTGTCGAGAATTATAACCTTTTGTATTTGAGACCCTTCATCCTACCGCTAAGAGACTTCTTAAGATGTAGGTTTGAGGTTCTTCGCTATTCGGTCAGTATTATTATTTATAGTACATTTTCATTCGATATTTAATATCACAGTACATGGACCTATATTTTCCTGTGAATTAAAAAATATCTTAATTAAAAAAAAATACGTCGCATCACACTAAGATTTTTATCCGGTGTCGTGGATCCTTTCATTTTGCTAGAAATTCAAACATATTCCAAATTCAAATGTCTCTCAATCGTAAATATGAATTGATCTATTTTTTACTACAAATTCAAATATATTCCAAATTCAAAAGTCTCTCAATCGTAAATATGATTTGACCTATTTTTTACTACAATTTCAAATATATTCCAAAATCAAACCTTTGTTTAATCGCAACTATCAAATGAGTTGTATTTTGCTGTAAGTTCAAATATATTCTAAATTCAAACCTTTATTAACCGAATTCATAAAAATCATATTGAAAAAGACTTGATTTAGGCGTTCTTCTACGCAAACAAATCAACATTTATCAAATAGATAAATAGAATTTTTCAGTTCGAACCATTGTTTTCAAACTATGCGTGTTCAATCATACAAAGACTTCGGAATCGTACTGTTAGATTAGATTGTAATATTTTCTCTACTATCATTAAATCGATTTTTATGCAAATAAGTTATTACTCGCGATGCATATTTAATCCCCTTGAGAATAAGCACGTGGAAATGCGGAAAGGTCTATCGATTCTTTCTGCTATAGATCGAAGACTGAGGTCATGACCTTCATTGCATACATTAGTAAATATTAGTGATGTGCCGGATATCCGTATCCGTATCCGCGGATATACATACATACATACATATATACTCTATTGTAGCAGGTGTTATTTTGCGGAAGTCCATTGTATTACAAAGGATATTGTTTTTTGCTGATTCCGCGCAGTTGATGATGACTTGTCCAACAAGCAGACAAGGTCAACACGTGTTTCGTCTCACCAGCGGCTCTCGGAGTCACCGAGCGGGCAACACATCCTGAAGATGTCTCGCTGAGAGACGAAACACGTGTCGACCTTGTCTGCTTGTTGGACAAGTCATCATCAACTGCGCGGAATCAGCAAAAAACAATATCCTTTGTAATACAATACATATATGTCACGCCTTGTTCCCAATGGAGTAGGCAGATCACCTCTCTCCACTTGCTACGATCCTGGCACACTTCTCTTGCTTCCTCCACTTTCATGAGCGTCGTCATGCATGCTCGTCGGTTGCGAGTATTCTTGACCCGGCCTTTCTTTAGGACATCTTCGATTTGATCGAGATATGTCCGCCTAGGTCGAGCTGCACCGATTCGTCCTATCATTCTTACCTTGTGTATCTCTTTCGTTAATCTTCCTTCATTCATTCTTTCAACATGGCCGAACCATCTAAGCATCCCTTTCTCTATCTTTGTCACTACATCTTCAACTACACCGCATCGCTCCCTTATCACACTGTTCCTGAGTTTGTCCTTCAGATTCACTCCAATTATACTTCTCAAGCTTCTCATCTCCACAGCATTAATCCTACTTTGATGTTTCTTCTGCCACAGCCAACATTCACTAGCATACATCAATGTGGGGATCAACACGCCTCCACGCACAGCCAATCGTGCTCTTTGTGGTACTTCTGGCTTTGTGATAATTCATGAAGTGCCCCATTTACTTGATTCCCTTTCAAAACTCTTCTTTCAATATCACCATCACACTTGCCATCTCTCGTAAACTGTCGTATCCGCGGATATCCGAGGCAGAAGAAAGATTCATATCCGTGTCCGTATCAGTTACTTTTTTGTGGATCTTATTTATTTATTTAACGATTTATTGTATGCAAAAGAAAAGAACAGGAAAATACAAAATTATAGACAGTACAATAGGTGTGGCTTATTTCTAATGAAATTTCTTCCAATCCACCTGTGATAGGAAATAAAAAAATACTGAGAAACATGGATGTCGCGTGTACAAATATATAAATAGTTGTTTATTTATTTATTTATTTATAGATCACCAACATAATAAACATTTACACCAACGAATAATAATCATGTTAAATGCTCTAGCCTAATGCTATTATAATTATAGGTGATGACAGCATTTATTTTTTCTAAGAGTAACTCCCAAATATAAAAAAAAACTAAGAAATAATTAAAAAAATTAAAATGAAAACAAAGACAGAAATAGACAAGCACAATAACTTAAAACTAACTAGTACCTAAAGAAGAACTAATGAGTACCTCTCTTATTTAAAATAAATACAAATAACCTATACAAAAACTATAAAAGAGACTTTTTAAATTGGCGGATGCCATTCGTGAACAAATCCAATTCAGTAGACTTTGATAAACTGTTAAATTCTCTCATAAGCCGATTTAATGGTGCATTTTGACCGAGATTGGTTCTACTGAATCCGGTCGCCAGTATGTTGAAGCGAGATTTGCGTGGAAGCCTTGACGGTGCCGACAAGGAAAGGCCTTCTAACAATTCTGGAGCTTCGAGGATGCCATTCGCCAATTTTAACAGAAATAGCATGTCGTGCACACGTCTTCGATTTGATAGAGAACTCATCCTGAAGTGACTTTCCTTCCATCCTGAAGAGAGAGATTGTATAACAAAAAGTACACATACTTAATTAATACTTACATACATACTTATACATATATACACTAATAAATACATACATATATAAACACATATATATGGATATATACAAACTTAGATTAGGTTTAATATAATACATCAAAATTACTGAGAGGATAGTTAATCACGTTAAGGAAAGATAGTGCTCTTTTACTTTCTTCTTGAAAAGCAAGAAAGAACGAATGTCTCGCACTGAAGGCGGAAGTGCATTCCATAATTTAACTGCATGAACAGAAAAAGAGTTAAGGAAGAAATTAGTGCGGAAAACATCAGAGGGAAGTTTAAGAAGAGTACGAAGATGAGATCTGCAAACAACATCAGGAGAATGAGCAAACTCAAAACGAGAGCGAAGGTTGGTAGGATAAATTGGGTTATAAAGAATGTTAAAAAGATCTTTTACGGATCTATTAAGCAGAGTATTCTTTAAAGAATGATTCATATTCTTGAGGATGTTTTATTTGTAAATGATTTTTTAAGGAAGTAGAGGGAGTTAATATTTTCCATCACAAGTTTTATACTTTGCACATTCGTACATCGTACATTACACTACAAAACTTTTTTGAAATATTTTTTTTAAAATCATCTACCAATACCAAACACATACGTTTTCGTATCCGTATCTGCGGATCTCGACACCGAATATCCGTATTCAAATTTGTATCCGCGGATCTAAACTACGTACCACAACGAAGATTTGTAAAATGATAGAAACTCTGCAAACACGTTCCGCTCACACCAAAAAACCAACGACAAAAGATGATCACAGAGATCTATTTGTGTGGAACTAAACAATTATCTTATGTGTGTGTATGTACGGACGTGTGTGTGTATGCCTTTATGGTTACGCGTATGTCACATCTGACTAACATTTGTTTTAGTACTTTCAATTGTAGAATAAATATTGTTTGGACTAAAGTGTTGCCCCAATTATTACTTTACGTTCCTTTTTTTTTGTTTTTATTTTTTTTTTGTTCCCCTGAGCAAAATGCATTAAATTGCATACCCCGGCTGTGGCGAGCCGGCGGTTAGGTGGGACTCTCCTCCCCAGAAGGGGGAGGCCTACCCATTAAAAACCTCAGGGATGGCCTTCCTCAGGCATGTAGGGAGCCCCCGGGAACATCAAGCCACTTCCGGGAACCCCCAGCCTCCGCTCCCCTGCCTAGAGGGGAGCCCTCCTCGGGGGAGGCTATACTACCTCTCCCGGTCTCCTCCACCGACGACGCCCCCCGGCCACGGAAGGGGCGTGGTCCATCCCGGGTCGCCGTAGCAGTCGCGACTTCCTCGCGCCCGCCGGCGACCCGCGGCGGCGCCGCAGCTGTGCTGCCGAGCCCGGCGCCGCCACCTTCGAGCGGGATCGGCCATCTCCCGACCCCGCTCGGCGGCCTCCTTCTGGAGCATCACTGCTTCACAGAAGGAGGCCACAGCCCTCCATACTTTACGTTCCTTGGTATTTTGTAAGTCATGCCCACCAATATCATACTCTATGTGATGTACGGCAAAGCGAAAGCCATTGGAAAAACCTGGAGCGAAATCAAACGCGAAGCTGAAGACCGTGCGGGATTGAGACTCACTGAGGACGCCTTCTGCCCCAGCTAGGGGACAAAGGATCTTAATGAACGCTCTTGTGCAAATATTGGCGTTGAGCTATGGACCAAATAAAATATCTATCTAGCTATGAATAATGAATGAGTGACACCTGTGGATCATTCAATTACACTATCACATGATACGTACAGATAATATTCGCGAAATGATACGCCAATAAATTTCTTCTATCTTCCCTTACTTCCTTTAATATCGTATTAAGCGTTTACCAAAAATACATCGTTACAAGAACAACTTCGCCATTTTGTTTTCTATTTTATATTTTCGCAAATCACGGACATTCCACCAAGAACTGCTGCTCTATCATATTACCATTTAGCGAACGCAGGACTAAACAAATATATTATCTATTCGTTCTATCATTAGGTCTAAAGCATGTATATTCGTCTAGACTGACTGACTGACTACCGCCTCGCAATATATTTTTAATTGCCTTGTCTATGTTCATAATAATATCAATACATATACTAAACGAAGTGATATACATAAGCTAAACACACGTAACAAAGACAAACTTGTTGTACCACAAACTAGGCTACGAAAAATTACTGCATCATTTGTAGGGCAAAGTATACAATACTACAACAAATTACCAAAGAGTATTATAGAATTACCGATAAATAAGTTTAAGACTCGCATTAAAAATAGTCTTCTTAAAAAGGGGTACTACACTGTTAAAGATTATTTAAATGATAAATCAGTTTGGATGTGACTCTTACCTGCTCCTCGTGGGATAGCTCATAGAAATTATAATTTTAATGTTGTGTATCTAATATTCTAAAACTTGATTTGGAAGATGGACGCATGTACAAGTGCGATTAAGGAATTAATTAATAATTTATTGTCTTTTCTATTTTAAATTTATTGTAGTTTTATTAATATTATTATTCTTGTGACGTCAATAAGTACCTGTAAAGGTTTAAATTGAATAAATTATTTTGACTTTGACTTTGACTTTAGAATTATTTAATACTTTAATGGTATTTATGCTAATTTAATGTAAGATGAAAATGTACACCCCTGCCAAAAATAATAAAGCTAGTTTTGTATTTTATTATAATGTTGCTTAAATATATACCGGGCTACGAGCAAACGAAAATAGCCGCATTGCCCTAGGCAATGAAAATGTTTAACGATAAGCAGTCAGCCTCGAGCAAAAGTCGATTGTTTTGGCTGCGTGGTTTCAATTGCTTTTGTCTTTTGTTACAAACTTTTTTTCACGTTCAAGTTTAACGACTTCACGTTTTTGAAACACTTTTTTTGTGTTCGAAAAAAAATTGTTTGTACAAATCCCAACTAATATTATAAATGCGAAAGTGTGTTTGTTTGTTTGTTTGTTTGTTTGTTTGTTTGTTACCTCTTCACGCTTAAACTACTGGACCGATTTCAAAAATTCTTTCACCTTTGGAAAGCTACATTCTCCCCGAGTAACATAGGCTACTTTTTATCCCGGAAAAATCGACAGATCCCACGGGATGCGCAATAAAGGCTTCGCTCAAAAACTACTGCACAGATTTTTATGCGGTTTTCATCAATAGATAGAGTGATTCTTGAGGAGTTTTGCGGCATTTTTTATCTCGGAAAAACGGATAGTCCCACGGGAAGCGCGATAAAATCTTCGCACCATAAACCGACTTCCGCGTATATGTAGCCGTGGGCAAAAGCTATGACCCTTAACCCTCTATACACCCAATCCCGAAATCCACGCGGGCGAAGCCGCGGGCAGAAAGCTAGTCTTTTATAAAATACATGGTTTTGACGTGAAACAATCCTTTTACACAAAGGGTGGCCGTGCCTGACTTTTCGCTTTGAACGAAAAGTTATTTCTTTTTGTTAATATGATGTTTTAATAATATTAAAAGCGTTCGTGTTGGATGTTTCTGATAATATGTTAAAGGTTTCTTTTTACTAAAGAACTCGCAAAAACATATCATAAATGCAAAATAAATTCTAATCTTTTAGACTATTGTTATAACGTATATCTATATAAGTTACTAAAAGGGAAAGTTATAATTAAATTGTTTCATTTTGCAAAATCAATAACTTTATACTTATATTTAAATCGTTTAATTAATAGTTTAATATTATTAAAAAACAAGCTTACCCGGCAAATATTGTCTTGTCAAATAAATCACTTCTAGGGAAACAACTAAAATCAATATTAAAATATAGCGGATGGTGATAGAAAGTTTTATATATTACTAGCTTTCTGCCCGCGGCTTCGCCTGCGTGGATTTCGGGATTGGGTCTATAGAGGGTTAAGGGCTTTTGCCCACGGCTACATATGCGCAGAAGTCGGTTTATGGCGCGAAGGTTTTATCGCGCTTCCCGTGGGACTATCCGTTTTTTCGAGATAAAAATACCGCAAAACCTTGCTCAAGAATCACTCTGTCTATTGATGAAAACCGCATGAAAATCTGTGCAGTAGTTTTTGAGCGAAGCCTTTATTACGCATCCCGTGGGATCTGTTGATTTCTCCGGGATAAAAAGTAGCCTATGTTACTCGAAGATAATGTAGGTTTCCAAAGGTGAAAGAATTTTTGAAATCGGTCCAGTAGTTTCGGAGCCTATTCATTACAAACAAACAAACAAACAAATCTTTCCTCTTTATAATATTAGTATAGATGTATCATGTCTTGTTCAGAAGTACCAACCTCACAAACTTGCTACAGCATATTTCCTTTCTTTCAAATTTCAAGCGATAATCCGAAACACATTCAGACATCTACGCTTAAAATTCAAAATCATTTTGAAATTGTTCGAAACAATTACACCGACCAGTTTTAATAACTCATCCATCCCCGTTGGGAGGGACGTGACCTTTTTTTAAAAGACCCAGCACTGTCGACTAGGCGGGTACATTTGTCAAACGTCAAACTGACAGCTCGCCATGTTTCCGGAAGCAACAGGTTCGATATTTAATGAATTTGACCCGCATTGTTAAGTTCGCTACGCTTCGGGTGCGATTGAAATGTATTATTTGGAAGGTTGAAAGCTATTGAATAGGGGTTTTGTTCCTATGTAGTAATGTGTCAATATCTTTGCTATTGAATTGCTTTATAGCAAAAGTTGCGAATGTAACTATTTAAATTTATAAAGTTTAACTATTTCGTAATTAAGTTGGTTGTTTCAGGTTAGATAATAAATTTTTACTCGTTGTTCAAAATCAAAATCAGTTGTTTCTCACTTTTAATTTTAGTAAATTTAAAATTATTATTTACTGTATATTATATTATTTTATTTTACATTTCAAAGATTACATGTTATCTTCTAAGTACATACATCACTTCTATATATTTATATATATATTTTCTATATATTATTTGTTCCGATGGCCAGGATTCAGCTTCAATTTGAATAAGGTTCATTAACGATGAGCTCACGTCACTTAATATACTCGACCACATGGACTTACTGCAAAATGCGCCGTTCACAGCAGACAACCACCTCAAACTAGGCTAACTATATGATCTTAATAAACTACTACTTTTCACTAGTTCCACTACTATAAATAATCTAGTTATATAGTCTAATTATATAGTAGTGGAACTAGTGAAAAGTAGTGGTTTATTAAGATCTAATATGGAGTTCCATCAAGAAGTTACAGCACAAAGCATAAACTATTCAGGCTAACTTTTTTGTTTCCCATTGTGCATTGGTAGTGAATCCTCATAAAGGGTGCTTTACTTTGTAGTCGTCTTAATAACCCCTTGGTGCTCAGACAACCCTACACCGGACTTTATGTTGGACTCTAGTAGAAAGATAGCCTACCAACTAAACACTACCTACCTTTGGTCGGGCAGTAGGCCTGGGACCTTATCGGCTTTGAACTAAAGCGCCCGCTCACCAGAGCGGTGGGCGGTGGGCTGACTAACAGTCTACCGTATTTATATGGTCTGGTAATGCCTGAGAAAAAAATCCTGCTAAATTAACAACAAAAAGTTAATCCGGGAGAGCCGTTCATAGTGAATTGCTACCATAACAATTTTTTTATTGTCAAATGAAATCGACAATTAGGTAGATTCGGCAACAATATTATGTTGTTAAAAAAACAATTGTGATCTTGTGCCATATCACAACTCATATTAGTTACTCCAACAATTTAGCTTTGTCACCATAAATATTCCCGTTTTGCCATGATTAAGAACGGACATGAAGCAGGTTGGGCGAATCGTTGGGGTTACCTACGAAATATCGTATTCCAAATGATCGAATATCAAAATATTATTAGTGTATTTCGATATTCGATCATTTGGAATTCGATATTTCGTAGGTAACCCCAACGATTCACCCAACCTGCTTCATGTCCGTTCTTAAATCTAAGCACTAGTTGTAAATTGTCTTGCTTTTAAATTCACATTAAATAGTAGAGCAGAAGTATTTAGTGTTCACAACCGTGATTTAAAGTATATTCCGCCATTGTGCTACACCAACACAATACGGGCCCGCTCGGTCGAACATTCGCGAAGGAAATGGACGAGCCGAGCCGAGTCCTGCGTATATAAAAACGAAACAACTACTCGAAAGTTGTCACATAACACTAATTTATTTGCTAAGCGAACAATCTTAAATTTGTTAGTTTTGAATATTGTTCATCGAGCATCGTAATAAATAAACATGTCAACAACTTTAGCTTTGTTACAGATTATTTTGTCATACTATAAACACTAAAGTTAATATCCGAACAACAGTCGCGGTTGCTGTCTTAACAACGTTAATAAAAATTTCCGAAGCCGCAGGAACAATAAATCTCTAACAATAAAAAAATTGTAGAGGGCACTATGAGTCCTTTGTTATTGTGTGTCAAGTGTTTTGTTGCAGTTACTTTAATTATTTAACAAAGCTTTTATGGACACTTTGTTAGCCATTTTTTTTCTCAGTGGCACGTTTCACAGATAGAAGATTTACTACACAGTCGCTACAGACATGTATCGGGTCGTTATTTACTACACTGCAATACAGAGCGAATACGTCTGAGTTGTTAAAGGCAAGCTCATGTTGCATCGATTCCCTTTCGGCTTGAACGACTCCAATAACAACCTACGGGATACTGCCGGATAGATAGACATTCTTCGCATTACGAAGATTAGAGATCGTTAGATTACAAAGCTTCAGGATCTACCACCCTCCTCGTACTTACATATAAGTAAAGTGTTTAAGTTAAGTTTCAAAACCTTATTGAATTTCTAATTTCTCGTATAAGAAAATTAATTTGTTTTCAAAGAACTAGCACATATTGCTGATAAATCATTTCAGCCAATAGACGCCCACTGTTGGACATAGGCCTCCCCCAAGGATCTCCACGCAGATCGGTCCTGCGCTGCAACCATCCAGCGCCTTCCCGCGATCTTCATCAAATCGTCGGTCCACTTTGTGGGAGGCCTACCAACGTTGCGGTGTCCAGCATATGCCTGCCACTCCAGGACCTTTCCGCCCCAACGGCCGTCAGTCCTGCGAGCAATGTGCCCCGCCATTGCCACTTAAGGTTCGCATTCTTCAGGCTATGTCGGTGACCCTGGTTCTCTGCGGATTTCATCATTTCTGATTCGATCACGCAGAGAAACTCCGAGCATAGCCCTCTCCATTGCCCTCTGGGTGACTTTGAGCCGCCAAGGCCAATGGGCCTTATAAGGCCCGCCTTATAAGGTCCAATTTCCAGAAAGAGGTAAATCGGCGGATCCGACTCGGCTGGGCAGCGTTTGGGAAGCTACGCGGCATATTCTCGGCCCATCTACCGCAGTGCCTCAAGACGAAAGTCTTCGATTCGTGCGTGTTGCCAGTGATGTCATACGGAACAGAAACCTGGCCACTCATGCTGATAAATAACACTTACAAAATTTTACATACATGAATACTTTAAATTCTAGGAGCACATACATAAATAGACTTATATACATAACACATACACAAACAAATGTACACACATATATGAACATACTTCATATACATAGCCTTTGTTTTAAATTTAAAGAGATTCCGAAAAATGCCGTCGTACTAGTTTTTTAAATGAAGCCTTAAAACTCACGTCGCTCAGTATACCGGATGTCACCATCTTGAGGTCCCGGGTTCGAATCCCAATGGAGGCAGATGTGTGTACGGTGTACACTTGAGTATGAGTTCTGATGGGGTCAAGTTGAAGTCGGAGTGCAGAGAAAGATAACCAGAAGTTAAAACTGACGTATATTGTCGAATAAAAGTTATAAAAGTAAAGAGTTGATTGGTTAATGCTTCTTCTGTGGCTGTTCATCGCACACTAAGTATAAAAAGAATATAAATAAAGTTAAATATTACAAATCAAGGTTGCAAACGCAGCTAAATTTATGTGACATAGTAAAAATATAAACAGTACTCAAAATATAACATTGGACAATAAAATATTGCTCAGTATGTTAGTAAAATGATATGTACAGTATGAGACTGTACATGTATGTGTTATGAATGCGAGCAATTTGTACCTTAGTAATTATAGCTGAGTAGTAGAGAATAGTAGAATATGGCTGTTTCCTAAAGTTTTAAATGATAATGCGGACTAATGGGCATTGCCCATTAGTTTTTAAAAGACGTTCAGACGTTCTCCAGTGACGTTCAATTCCGAAGTCACTTAGATGACAAGGTCAAGTTGGCTTCTAAAAAACTAGGTGTGCTTAACAGAGCTAAGCGGTACTTCCTTCCGAGGCAACGACTGCTATTATACAAATCGCAAGTCAGGCCCCATATGGAGTACTGCTGTCACCTGTGGGCGGGAGCACCTCGATACCAACTTGATCCTTTTGATTCGGTCCAAAGACGCGCTGAGCGTATCGTTGACGATCCCATACTCACATGCGGTATTGAGCCCTTAAGTCTGAGAAGAGACTCTGCCTCTTTGTGTGTTTTCTATCGCTTATACAACGGGTTGTGTTCCAAAGAATTGTTCGACATGATGCCCACGGCCACATTCTACATCGCACCGCTCGCCATCGGCAGGGTGTTCATCCTCACATGCTGGAGCCTAAATGGTCACGCACAGTGCGGTTTCAACGTAATTTCCTTCCGCGCACGCTCCGATTGTGGAACGAGCTCCCTGCTGAGGCTTTCCCGGGGGATTACAGTATGGTCTTCAAAAAGGGAGTAAATAGGTTTTTAAAAAGGGCGGCAAAGCGTTTGTGATGCCCCTAGTGTTGCAAGCGTCCATAGGCGACGGTGACTGCTTACCATCAGGCAGGCCGTAAGCCTTTTTGCTACCGTTGTAGTATAAAAAAAAAAACAAAAGATTTTAAACCCAAAGGTTTTAATAATAAAATTCGCAATAATTCAGTGTTGGCAAAGTAACTTAGCAACGTAACAATAAACACAATAGGATGTTACATAAATTATAAAATATCAAAGAGTATTTAAAAATAGGTACATGACTTGTTTCCCGGAAGTCGCTTGGCGTTCCCGGGGGCTCCCTTCATGCCTGAGGAAGGCCAACCCTGAGGTTTTTAGTGGGTACACTGAGAAAAAGATCCTGCTAAATTAACAACAAAAAGTTAATCCGGGAGAGCCGTTCATAGTGAATTGTTACCATATTAAAATTTTTATTGTCAAATGAAATCGACAATTTGGTAGATTCGGCAACAATAATCCTATTACTATTATACTATTATAAAGGCGAAAGTTTGTAAGTATGGATGTTTGTTACTCTTTCACGTAAAAACTACTGAATGGATTTGAATGAAACTTTACCACAATATAGCTTATACATCAGAATAACACATAGGCTACAATTTTTGAGGTTTCTAATGTGAGGTCGTAAAAAAAACACATTTTTTGCGCTTACATTGCAAACGCTGACTGAATCCTAAAAGATAGATCAAAACAATTTACTACAGTATTGTACAACTTAAAAAGGTCTACAAAAAGTCCGTGATGGTATATGTTTATATCTTAGGAATAACCCACAAAAGGAAAAAAATCGTTAAATGTAGTTTATAGGAGCATACTGCAGTAGCTACCTATAGGCCTATGATTAGGGCTCTGCAGTGCTTAGTCACCGTATTTCTTACTTCTTACTAGACTAGACGGGACGAACCTGAAGTCCACGCGAACGAAGTCGCGGGCAAAAGCTAGTATGTTGCTAAAATAACAATTGTGATCTTGTGCCATATCACAACCCATATTAGTTACACCAACAATTTAGCTTTGTCACCATAAATATTCCCGTTTTGCCATGATTAAGAACGGACATGAAGCAGGTTGGGTGAATCGTTGGGGTTACCTACGAAATATCGAATTCCATTTGGAATCATTTGATCGAATATCAAAATATTATCAGTGTATTTCGATATTCGATCATTTGGAATTCGATATTTCGTAGGTAACCCCAACGATTCACTCAACCTGCTTCATGTCCGTTCTTAAATCTAAGCACAAGTTGTAAATTGTCTTGCTTTTAAATTTACATTAAATAATAGAGCAGAAGTATTTAGTGTTCACGTGATTAAATATTCCGCCATTGTGCTACACCGACAACAACAACACGCGCCGCTCGGTCGAACATTCGCGGAGGAAATGGACGAGCCGAGCCGAGTCCTGCGTGTATATAAAAAGTACAACTGAAACGAAACAACTACTCGGAAGTTGTCACAATACACTAATTTATTTGCTAAGCGAACAATCTTAAATTTTGTTAGTTTTGAATATTGTTCATCCAGCATCGTAATAAATAAACATGACAACAACTTTAGCTTTGTTACAGATTATTTTGTCATACTCTAAACACTAAAGTTAATATTTGAACAACAGTCGCGGTTGTTGTCTTAAGAACGTTAATAAACATTGTTACTTTGCTTCGGATTTCCGAAGCCGCAGGAACAATAAATCTCTAACAATAAAAAAATTGCAGAGGGCACTATGAGACCTTTGTTATTGTGTGTCAAGTGTTTTGTTGTAATTATCTCAAGTTACTGTAATTATTTAACAAAGCTTTTATTGACACTTTGTTAGCCATTTTTTTTCTCAGTGTAGGCCTCTCCTTTCTGGGGAGGAGAGCCCCACATAACGCCGGCTCGCAATTTAATGCATCTTTCTCAGGGAAAATAAAAAAAAATACATGACTTATAAAAAAAGGTTTATAGTAGCGGCTCGGCAACAGTCTTGGTTGTTATTATATATTTCTATCAAAAATATAATCTTCTTTGCCTTGTTCTTAATTATATTTGGGGTCGGCACAACATGTCTTCCTCTCTTACTCATATTTACACAGTTCATCTATCTTTTCTTCGGTCTTCTTCTTCCCAAACGCCCATCCACTTTCATATCTGTATAATATATAAACTTATCCTTACTAATATTATAAATCGGAAAGTGAGTTTGTTTGTTTGTTTGTTCCGCTTTCACGCCGTAACTACTGATACGATTGCTTTGAACTTTGCAGACGTAAAGATAAAAGTCCGGATTAAATAATAGGCTACTTTTTATTCCGGAAAAATCGACAGATCCCACGAGCAATAAAGGCTTCGCTCAAAAACTACTGCACAGTTGTCATGCGGTTGTCATCAATAGATAGAGTGATTCTTGAGGAAGGTTTTGCGGTATTTTTTATCTCAGAAAAACGGATAGTCCCACGGGAAGCGCGATAGAAGCGCTTCGCGCCATAAACCGGCTTCCGCGCATATGTAGCCGTAGGCAAAAGCTATGACCCTTAACCCTCTATAGACCCAATTCCGATATCAGAAAGGTAGTTATTATTATAAATCAGTTGTTAAAATCGCTTCGCTTTAAATCTGTATTTTATAATCAATTGCGTAATATTATAACTTTCATACATCAGTGAATTTGATACAACGCGAGGAAAGCCGCAGACGGAAAGCCATTAATAAGAACATGTAAATTCTTTTCAGCTTAATGGAATAAACGTTAGAATCGCGTGCTAGTAAAGAGTTTTGGTTTAATTGCTGGAGGCTACATTTATTGTCAAGGACAAATCTCTTAAGTAACTAGCAGTTTTAAAGGGATTAGATTTTAGCGAATTTTGACAAAAGAAACGATGAAAAAGTTTCATATTTCTTTTAACTTTACTCAAATCAAATCAAACGATATTATTTATTCAACGTAAAGATTTATAGACACTCGACGGCACACTTCACTTGCTGGGGTTAGTGAAGGATTCCGAACGGTGCGGCCCGGTGTTCCAGGAAGAAATCAAAACGCCAGTTTTCTTGTGTTCAGTCGGCAAGCAGGGTCTTCAGGAGCTTTCTGTGGTTGTGGTCGGGCAGTCGTCCGCTTCAGTATGTGGTCTAGTATCTGGTACTAAATGAAATCAAACAAAACATCACAATAATATAGTCCTGTTGTGCGAATGTGCAGGGCTTACAACGAGTTGGCTGATAGGCACCCTGAATTGAATATCTTTGCACATCCCTATTCCACATTCAGACGATGTGTTGCCAAATGGGTAACACCAGAGCCGTTAAAATAAATTAAATTAGACGATGTGTCAAAAAACACATATTAGCCATTTAAAGTTTTACTTTAGTTTCTATTTTAGGTTATGTTTCAAGTAAATGTAATATGTTAGGATTAACATATTTTACATATTAGAATAAATATTTATTTAAATAATGCATTTAAACGTAGCTTAATTTTGTATTTTTTCTTTGTTTTAATTGTTTATGTTCAGGCTGTGTACATTGTTTGGGTTACATCCCAGCTCTTTACTATTTTCTTAAGTTTGTTTTGTTTCTTTCTAGAATGTAAGCTGTTTTGTACCTATAATACATAAATAAATAAATAGTTTATACATCAGAATAAAGTAATGTTGTAATGTCCAAAAACTGTCCAATACCAAGCGCAACTAACGCGCATGCAACTTAAAATAAAAATGCGATTACCAAAAAAGCTAACAAAATTTTTAGATGAATTCCACGCGGACGAAGTCGCTGTCATAAGCTAATGTTCAATATATTAATAACTAGCTGTGTCCCCCGGTTTTACCCGCGGACGATTTGCATTGTATAATATATTTCTATAGTAATCTAGTACTAAATATAGCTTGTGTTACTCAGTGATAATGTAGCTTTGTAATGAAAAAAGAATTATCAAAATCGGTCCAGTACTTTTTGAGTTTATTCGTTACATACAAACATACAAATCTTTTCTCTTTATAATATTAGTTTGACTAATGATGAAATGTCAAACAAAGTGACAAAACTGTCAAAATCAAATGAATTTTGAATTCACCCAAATCGTACTTTCAATATGTACAAAACATTTATCAGTGTCTCTTAAAAATTTATTTCTAATACAAGCTGTTGTGACTTCGTCCGCGTGTATTGGATTTAATTATCCAGTTAATTGTCATACAGAAAAAATAAATAAAACGAAAATACAAGGTTTGAATTTCTACTTAAATATTTCCTAAACGAATATATAAAGGAGTTTGTTTGAACGGCCTTTCAGTGTAGGATAGTCCATTTATGAAGGAAGGCGTTTTCACTCGCATAGTAAACGCGGGCGAAGCCAACTTGACCGCTGCTACTCGTAGATAAAAGAAAATGTGAAGAATTGGACACAGATAATTTTTCAACTTGACCTGGCCTGTTATTGAACCCAAATCCTTGCGGCCAAAGGCATTTGCGTAACCATAAATGACCACTGTGCCACGAAGATGGTTTGATCAACACGAGTCCGAGTCGGAATCTCGCACTAAGTGTTCCGTACACAGGCAGATACCTAGCTGGTATCTGTCTTTTAATAGTTATAATGCCTCTTTATAAACAACGTTCGATGTGGTTTGGTCTGCCTTTTAATAACCTATGCCCGCGACTTCGTCTTATCTCGTAAAAAAATAGCACATATCCTTTTAGGGTTAGTTTTAGTAGGGAATATAATATGTTCAACCCTTATAGTTAATATTAGTTATTGGTGGGTAGTCAATAATTAGCTCCTACTAATAATGTCTGTCGGCCATTTTGGGACCGATGAGTCTTCTATCTGCGCGTCGCATGAGGTAGACGTTCTGCCTTAGTTCTTCTCGTGTGAAGTTAAATGGACGTTCCATGTGTGTGAATAAACTCTGTGAAACGTTTTCATCAACAATCAACAATCCTTGATTCTATCTATGCACACACGCCACCATCCTGGCCATAAAGACCGCCAGCGTGTCGACCATTATCCTGGAAGAACTGGCAGTTAAGGTTAGTGGAGTACATTTTTCTACTCATTAATGTCTGGTTGTGCTGTAAGGATTGAAGATTTTTCTCATTTCAAACTTACATTATACAGTCCACAATTAATTACCAGCGTTATTTCGGATTTGTGACGTATATTGCGCACATAATATGTCAATTCAAAATCGAAAAACGCAGAATATTATTATTAATAGTTGTGCCCCGAGACCATCAGCGTGTAATCCTTGTGTGCTTATATGTTATTTTGTAATGTATTGATAATATTGTTTAGATTACTTTCAAATGGGGCTTAAGTACATATAGAATGGAAATAATTCAGCGCAATGCTGCCGGATAAAGTACGTTGAAAGTTGACCCGTCCGGCACATGAACATAAAGATTTCTAGAACTGCTAACCCGGGAAAGAGCGACATATAACTGATCATGTGAAAAAATGGAGTTACTTCTCCCGTTTTCCAAAATTTCCCTTCACTACTTCTGCTCCTATTGATTGTAGCGTAATGGAAAGTATTCTATAACCTTTCCAGGAGTATGAAGAATAATAATTATTCTTCTATATACCAAATTTCGGTAAAATCCGTCCAGTAGTTTTTGTTTCTATAAGGAACATACAAACAAACTGACAGACAAAAATTTTACTGATTGCATTTTTTGCATCAGTATCGATCCCTAATCACCCCTGATAGTTATTTTAAAAAATATATTTCATGTACTATCGGGGTCTCTCGCGCCTTACCACTTTTTAGAAATATTCGAGTGCGGCTCGCACCGGCGCGACTACGCGATCCGTAGCTATCCCTGATTGGTTACGTATTTTACTACGATTTACTACGACCATTCATTATAACAAAAGAGATTTCAAACAAACGATTTTGAAATCAATTCTCTTTTTAATACCCTTTCCATAGAGATATTTTTTTTTAATATCGCTCGCTTATCCCTATCTCGCTTGCATGTTTCCGCGCGAGCACAATAGTTGAATGAACGGAAGGCGTGGCTTGTAGCCGTAGCATCGTGCAGTGTGCAAGCGACTAACGCTCTAGGACTGGTAAGGCGCCAGTGTCCCCGATAGTACAGAATTGACCCCTCTACAGATTTATTATAAGTATAGATCATTAAATTTCAACTTGAAAATAAGAGAAAATGCTAAGGATGATATCATTTTTAGGGTTCCGTAGCCAAATGGATTCGTCATGTCTATCTGTCTGTCTGTTACTTTAAGTACTTTAACCAACTGAAACTTTAAGAAGTAAGTACTGATGAAACTCGATAAGTAGACATGTTTTATGAAGCGCATTAACATTTTCACATAAAAATAGAAAAAAAGCTGTAATCTCAAAAACTTTTCATCAAACTCATAAGTGTTGGGTATTTAAGGATAAGTCTTCAAAAATGATCATTAGATAGAGACACTTCGAAGTTAGTAAAACGTTACTTGTAAGTTCATTTGGAGGGCCTTGCGTAATAATGCTAGAATTTCACTTACTAATTCTATTATTTGGACTATTTATTGTATTACTAGTTTCCGCCCGCGGCTTCGCCCGCGTGAAATTAGTTTTTGTCAATCTTGGTCCCTTATGTCTAAGGTACCAAGATTCATGATCTTATCTTTATTTCAACCCCTATTTCACCCCCACACTGGTAATAATTTCAAAATGCTAGAACAAACGATTGTTTGTTTCTTATGACGTGATATTTGACGAACTTGCATACTAACTTTCAACCCTTATTTCACCCCCTAGCTGGTCGAAATCCCATACAAACTTTCAACCTCTATTTCAACTCCTTCATCCCTTTTTTTCGAAATAAAAAGTAGGATTGTCTGTACCAAATTTCTTTAAAATCGGTTGCGAGGCTTAAGAGGGAAAGCGTAACAGACAGACAGAGTTACTTTCGCATTTATAATATTAGTTGGGATAGTACACTATGACATGACTTTTATTAAATTTGGATATTTTTTTATTGAAATTTATATATATTTTTTTTATAACACAGGGCAGTAAACGGGCAAACGTATCACCTGATGGTAAGCGATAACCGTTGCCCATGGACACCTGCAACACCAGAGGAGTCACAGATGCGTTGCCGGCCTTTTAAAAAGGAATATGCTCTCTTTTTGAAGGTTTCGATATTGCATCGGTTCGGAAATACTGCAGGTGAAAATTCATTCCACACTTTAGTAGTGCGTGGCAGAAAATTCCTGGAAAAACGCACTGTGGTGGACTGCCAAGCATCTAGGTGATGAGGATGAATGTTGTGTCGCGTAGAACGGTGACGGAAACTAGCAGCAGGAATTAATCGGAACAATTCCTAGGAGAAATCCCCGTAATATAAGCGATAGAGGATACATGGCGAAGCTACATATCTACTCAGCGCCAAGGAGTCCAGCCGAAATGAAATATCCTGGCAGTCGACGATTTGGGTCGCTCTCAGTTGGATGCGGTCCAGATAGAGAAGCTGGTACTGCCCCGCCCAAAGATGGGAACAGTATTCCATATGTGGCCGAACTTGCGTCTTATAGAGTTGCATTCGGTGGGCCGGTGTAAAATACCGTCTCGATCTATTGAGCACACCAAGCTTCTTTGAGGCTATTTTAGCCTTAATATTTGCGATAAGTTATTGCAGAGACGTGTGCGTGTGACGAATAGGCGGCTATAAATATAATAATGTAATGTTTCGTCAATACAATGATTTCTCATAGACTCATCACGTAACAATAGATATATTTGGACAAAGTATCTCAAAATTTAAAAGGAGCGTGATGGACATATAATATAATACGTATGTAATATATTGTATGTTTATGTTCCATCAACATTCCGAATTTCGCTGATATAAACAAATAAGTCTACGTCTGTCTGTCATTTCGTGACCGCTCACGTTAAACAGCTGTAGAAACATCAGGTTTTAATATGTTTAATGCCGTAGTAACATTAATAATACACGCGTGAGTTAGATATTTCAGTTCCATTGAATAAAGTTAATTAGTATAAAACATACAGACATTACGTCCTTTGAAAAGCTTCACTATCAAAATTTGTTGTAACTATATCCAGTTCTATGAGAGCAACTGCTGCATTAATTTATAAATAAATAATACTAACTTATTATTAGAAGCTTACTGCATAAACTAGACAATTTATTAATAATAAATGTAAAAAATTGCACTCTGAAGTAACAGATTGGCTGTGTCACTTGAATAACCTCAGTAAAATAAAACTCAGAAAAAAAATATTTTAATTTTATTTCAATAATTCGCAAGTTGTATTTAGGAGAGAAGCCTTTAATGTAAGTCTCGTCTGGCGAAGAGTTAGTTTCAAAATATGAAAGTCAGGGTTGAGCCTCCTATAAAAAAGGCTTTCCGAAGAAAATGGCTCGTCTGGCAAAATAGCTGTCATTTGAACCAGAATGGTGTGGTAAGTTTCTGGTGACCGTACCTCTCTCTGAGCCTTCAGACAGATCTTCAGAATATAGCAGATGCAGACCTCGACATATGTTCAACTTTCTCTCCAACAATTTAGAAGACGTGATTTTTACGTGGAGATAGTTGAAGGGATGGAGAGTAACATAAGCTACTTTTTATCCCGAAAAAATCGACAGATCCCGCGGAATGCGCAATAAAGGCTTCGCTCAAAAACTACTGCACAGATTTTCATGCGGTTTTCATTAATAGATAGAGTGATTCTTGAGCAAGGTTTTGCGGTATTTTTTATCTCGGAAAAACGGATAGTCCCACGGGAAGCACGATAAAACCTTCGCGCCATAAACCTACTTCCGCGCATATGTAGCCGTGGGCAAAAGCTATGACCCTTAACCCTCTATAGACCCAATCTTTAAATCCACGCGGGCGAGCCGCGGGCAGAAAACTAGTCTACTTATATATAAAAATGAATCGCAAAATGTGTTGGTGAGCTCATAACTCAACAGCGCCTGAACCAATTTGGCTAATTCTTTTTTGTTGATGTTCGTTGAAGTTCAAGGAGGGTTTTTACAATGAGGAAAATTCGAATAATTATCGGAAATACCCTAAAAACAGCCCTTTTATTTTCCCATGCAAACGTTTTCTACCTAAAACGTACAGTCGAATTGAGCTTTATTGTTATTGTATAAAGTTCATATTGCAAGCACTCACTGTTATCTAAGCAATGAAGGTGTGTTCCTAATATCAAAGAGTCAATTTGCGCTTTATTAACGCTACATATAGTTGAAATTCAATCATATCTATCAAAACAGTGTGCGTGCGTGCGTTGGAGCACAGAATACATCGTTGGAGGATTTAATGTCACGTTCCAAAATTGAATAGCCACAAAATGTAATAGGTCATTTAGACTTTTTTTGCGATTTGGTTGGCTACGCGACATTATCTATAAAACAATTAGGAACAAAAAACTGCCACTGTACAAATCTTTTTGACAGGACGAAGTATGTCGGGTCCGCTAGTTGTATATATATATATATATAAACAACGTGCTGGGCCCTGTTATCGTTGTTTGTTAAATTTCCTAAAAGCCTTAGGTCGACCATAGGGTGTACTGAATTACATACATACACTCACGCCTTTTCCATAGATCCCATCCGAGTCAGTAGTATCCTTATCACCCCCTTTCCTGGCCCAACTTCACCCACTTCCTTTCTTTAAGCCTTATCCTAAACCCCTTTTCCTTATTTCCTTCCTCTCCGCCAATCCAGGGTCTGCCGTGCCTGTGGATGCGTGACTAGGGGCAAGCCTAGTCGTAAGCGTGCCTTTTATGCCCTGGGAACTGGTGAACCCATACATACATACATACACTCACGCCTTTTTCCCACGGGGGTAGGCAGAGATTACGTCCTTCCACTTGCTACGGTCCTTACATATCTCTTTCGCTTCATCTACTTTCATAACATTCCTCATACATGCTCGACGATTGCGGGTACTTCTGACCTGGCCTTTTTTGAGGACACTTTCGATTTGTTCGAAATATGTTCGCCTAGGTCTTCCTCGTCCCGTGTCTCCACTCACTCCAGCTTCATAAATCATTTTGGTCAGTCTACTTTCATCCATCCGTTCCACATGCCCAAACCACCCAAGCATCCCTTTCTCTATTCTTGTCACGATATCCTCTTTCAAACCACATTTCAATTTCTGGTGAACCCAGAAGATGGCTAACCTTATCCTGGCATGCGGAGCTCTGCCAGGATGGACCGTCCATTCCCTAGCTACTCGTGGGACCGCAATGGTGAAAATTTTAAAACCAAGAAAAGGCGATGTGGTTCGCCACCCATCACGTCCCGGTTCCCACGGGGGCGGAAAGTGGCTTGCGGAAAACCGCTTTGCTACATTGTACTGAATTCCTCTGTTAAATATTCTCACTAGCACAGTTTAAGTACACTCACAATAAATAGGAGTCGCGTGTAGCTCGGTCTGTAGCCGTCACGGTAGTGTAGCCACCAAGTTGCAACACACTAACTGCTATCTTCCAGCGACCACGTGCGGGCAACAAACACGAAGCAGGTTTTTGGCGTAAACACAGCTAAATGTTAAATAAATAAAAAGTTTAAAAAGGCTCAGAGTCTTATATATCTGTATAATTCTCTTGTTCGAACAATTTTAGAATATGGTGCCGTTATATGGTCTCCTTTCTACGCAGTGCATATTGATCAGTTAGAAAGCATACAACGCAAATTCTTAAGGTGTGTTTCCTATCACCAGGGCTTGCATCGAAAAATACCCCACTACTTGGATAGATTAAACAAGTTTCAGATGCAAACACTGGAAACCAGGCGTAAGCACTCTGAGCTAATTTATCTTCACAAGACTGTCCACTCTATCATAGATTCCCCATCTCTGCTAGTCTTAATTAATCTCATTACGAGCTATAGATCTCGTGACTGTCACCCTAAGTTGTTTTCACTACAAGTTGACCCTAACAAAACATCCTATCATATTCCAGTGGCACGCATGTGCCGTCTATACAATGACATAATTCAAGAACATAGTTATGTCGAAATTGATGTTATGAATTCTAGTCCTGGTACCTTTAGAAGGAATGTTCACAGTATTGTTAAGTAACTAATTTAGGTTTTAGCATAAAAGAAATATATATTGTTAATATTAAATTATA